>JADRCH010000086.1:962568-1028513 GCA_019843965.1 Rhynchomys soricoides
GGTAGTGGAGGAGGAGGAAGAGGGGGTAGTGGAGGAGGAAGAAGAGGAGGAGAAAAAAAAGAAGGAAAAGGAAAGACCAGCGCTTGTCTTTCATAGTTAAGTACTGCAGTGGGAGAAGCCACCCAGGACCACGTGGTGAGACCCTGTCACTCTTAAAGAGAAGAGGGGCAGAGGAGAGAACACACGGATGCCATGACACCTATAATTTCTCACCACCTGAGAGGTGAAGGCAGTTGTACTTTAAGGCCGATCTGAGCTACAGAATACCCTATCTTTAAAACACTAAGAGGGAGCGAACCACTACATTATCTTATTTTTATTTACTCCTTGAGGTTTTTCCTGCAGGATCAGAATGAATCTGGCTATCTTCAAACATTCATACCACCAAGCACTAGATTTAGCTTCCACTCTCCCCCAAGCAGAACAGACCCAGAGCCCTATAAGTTGCCCTTGCTCCACTGAATAAATCCCCAACCCTCTAAGTCAAAGACCTTTAATGAAATTCATAGAGGCCACACCCAAATAGAGATGTAAAAGTAGAAGGGGGGGCTCTGAGAAGAGTGTAAATGAAAGAGGGAGAGAATGAGAGGCGAATAGGACTGAAATTCATTATATAAATAAAACCAAACAGTAAAAAAAAAAAAAGCAAAACATGAGATCAATCCTTCATTACCAACTAGAATTATAGTAATTACAAAATTTCAGTAAATATACAGCCAAAGAATTTTCACTGATTCATGTACATATGCAAGAAAAAACTGAATTTCAAAAGGGTCAACAAGATTCTTTAATGAATTAACCTATGGTACTAGTAATTTTACCAGTATTAGTTTCTATTATCTAATTCTTTTACTATCAGTAAAGGTTATTCAATGAACTCTGGGAAGCATAAATCTCCTAATAAAAGTCATAGAAAAAATACTGAATTATTATAAGAAAACATTAATTTGAATTATGCAACCCTAGTCACTTTCATTTTTAGGACAAATATCAACTCTTGTGTTTTGATGAATTACCATGTCAAAAAAAGACCACCTTGCAAAGGAAGTTAACTGTAGTCATCTTTAGTGTCCTTTCTGTGAAGCATAATTTATCAATTTAAATGGAAGCACAAAACACTTGCATGGGACAGACATTACTAAAATAAAATAAACTTGAGGACAATATGGGGATATTCAAGAGGCCTCATCCTTCTCTGAAGGTCTGGAGGCAGTTAGTTAATGGCCGGTGGAGGGAGAGACGTTTTCTTCTGAGTGTAATAAGCACTCTAAGTTGTAATCCCATTAAAATCCCTAACTAAACTCACTGGTATTCCCCTGCTGCCCCCCCTACACACACACATCACGGCAATAAAAGGGGACTAGTTGAGAAGGACAGAGGAATAAGAAAGGGTAAGGAGTAAATATGCTGGAAATATATTAAACGTTTGAAAATGTAATAATGAAATAACTACATATAACATGCTAATCAGCAACTTGCAAAATTTTGTTCATTTCAAAATCATATTGCTGCCAGGTGTGGTGGCCCACGCCTTTGGTCCTGGTGCTCAGGCAGAAGGATCTCACAGTTCAAGGCCAGCCAGGTCTACACAAAAAAACCCTGTATCAAAAAAGTAAAAAACAACAACAAAAACTGCACAATATAGTGCTTCCCTCAGAAAGGGATTACGTAAAAGCTAATAAGCCAGGACAAATTTTGTTCCAAGAACTATGATTCTAATGCCCAGGCCTAAGAGGAATACTGTGCCTTTAAAAAGGAGGGACAGTGTGTCTACTACAACTTTTTGCTTCCTCAGATGCTAAAGATCTGAATTAGGAGCTTCCAAATTAAGCACTTTCATTTTTTGTTCATGAAAGTCTCAGTGAAATTTTTAGTTTTTTCAAATTAAGGAAAAAATTCATGTGTCAGCACCCTATGTAAAACACAATCAAGGAAACTACAGCTCAGTTCACGTCTTGACCAACACAACTAAAATTGTATTTCACCAAGTTTCTTATTTTTGCTCGTAGAGACTGAACCTAGGGCTTTGTTCATGTTGAGCAATATACACAGAACCCTACCATCCATCCCTAGAAGTCCATCGCTATAGTTACTTATTTATGTGTATGCATATTGTGGACACCAGCGCCTTCGAGTCAGTTCTCTCCTTCCATTTGATCAGAGATCAAACTCAGCTTGTCGGTCTTGGCCCCTCTTTCCTACTTTTCAAAACTTGTTTAGATTGGGGGAGAAGGGACAGAAGTCGAATCTTACTATTTTACTAAATAAGATACTGTTTTGTGCCGAGCATTAGCGGCACTAGCCTTTAATCCCAGCTCTAGGGAAGCAGAGGCAAGTGGATCTGCGTTCCAGGCCAGCCTGGATTACAAGGAGACTCTGAAAAGGGGAAAGAGGGGGAAAAAGCTGTTTTGTAATTTGTCATACCAGTTAGGTACTATATGCTGCCATTGCTTCCTGCTACAAGAAACTTATTTCAGCTGACTTCTTCCATCTTCCTGTACTTCCTTCCTACTCCCCCGCCCACCACCACCCGTGACAAAATTCTGTACCCGTCTAATTTTCACAAGGCTCCACTTAGAGGCGGGGTGCGGAGACCTGATTTTCGGACTTTTGGTGACACAGACAGGCTACTCTGCCTCTGCAAAATAAAACCCGCGCTAGAATCTAAGACCCAATTTACTTCCGCTCGCATCTTCCTAGCCATACGAAACTTCCCTGGAGCCCTCAAAGGACCTATTTCTACCTGTCCTCCGGCTCTCATCTCGAGCCCGCATTATTTCCTGAAAAGGGGAAACCAGACATCGCTCCCTTCCCAAGATGAAGCCCGGGAGCCGGGATCCCCTCACATCCCGCCCGGCAGGTGGCCGGGCCTAAGGGCTCAGGGGCCGCAGCCCGGCTCCTGCAGGAGGCAGGGGAGCGACGGCGGAAGGAAGACAGACGGACGGAAGGAGGGAGGCGGGGGCGGGGACCAGGCCCGGGCTACCTGCGGGTCAGAGCGCTGGCTGTCCGCAGTCGCCATGGCTGCGCGCCGCCTCCAGCCGTCCGAGGAACCCCGCTCCTCACTAGCTGTGACAGCCGGCCAGCAGCGGCAGGTGACGCGCAGCCGCCCCCCTCGGGCGCCGGCGTCTGCGAGCCGCCCAGCTGGTTCCGGGGGGTGCGAGGAGCCGGGACCCACGAGGAAGAGGTGTGCGGCAGCGCGACCCTGAGGGCGGGACGGACGGACAGCCGTCCGCTCTCCGCGGGGGCTGGGAGAGTGGAGAAGACGCGGGACCGTGGGGGATGCTCACGTACCTTCCTGCTGCGCGGCCCGGAGTCCTCTTGCAGCCCGCAGGTCGCCTCACATCCGGGTACCCGGAGACACTCAGCTGCTTCTGCGGCGGCCGTCGCCGCCCCGCCGCACAAACACCAAACTTCCGGCGGCGGCGACGCCTCTCCCGTCAGATGGGAGTTACCTGGGGCCGTCGTGGGTGCGCTTGCGCGGCGCTTGCCTTGGGCCCCAAGCCGCTCAGCTGACGCGCCCAGAAGTCGAAGATGGCCGCCACGCTCTCTGCGTGTCACGCAATTTTCACTCGAGCCGCGACAGCTGGGCGTCGAGAAAAGGCAAGCTGGCGTCCACACTCAGCGCAGGCGCGGTGGGAGGCCTCGCGTGCGCGCCTCCGCGGGTGGGCGCCTTACGGGGAGGGGGCAGCGCCCCCTGTTGGTGGCGGCTTGTCCTCGCGGTCATCTCCGGTCTCACACCCACTTTGGGGCCTGTTAGATGGCTCAAAAGGTGAAAGCGCTTGCAGCCAAATAATGGAACTGAGTTCGACCCCTGTGAGCCCCATGGTGGAAGAAGAGAACTAACTCCCGCAAATTGTACTCTGACTTACACATACCAACCATTGCATATGCACCCGCACACACATAAATGAAAATTCTAATAAATTTGTAAAACCCCTTTAAAATCCCTCGGGCCCCAAAAGTTGATGGTTTGCTATAGGTTGCAGCACTTTCTGTGGGATCTGTTCCAAGAGCCTTATCCTTTGATCTTTAATAGGGGCTAATGTAAAGAAAAGGAGCAGGATTAAATATCCATTCTCTTTTACTCCAAGCTACACTAGAACACACAAGGGTTCACCCTTTTTAACCAGTGTTTTATACCTGAGAGTTAAGATCCTGAACAAAACTGTAGGGTTTCCACTAAGTTTAGTGAAGGTGATATTCAGACTGGCATTTAGAAACATCCAAAGAAAGAGCCAAAAGTAGTTTTAGTTTTTCTGAAACAAAGTTTAATGTGACCTAGGCTGCCCTCTCAATTTCTTTTTTTTTTTTTTTTTTTTTTCGTTTTTTGAGACAGGGTTTCTCTGTGTAGCCCTGGCTGTCCTGGAACTCATTCTGTAGATCAGGCTGGCCTCTAACTCACAGAGATCTGCCTGCCTCTGTCTCTTGAGTGCTGGGATTAAAGGTGTGTGCCACCACTGCCCGACTGCCCTCTCAATTTCTATGTAGCTTAGAATGACCTTGACTTTCAGAACCTTCTGTCTCCACTTCCTAAATTCTGAGCCTCCATAACCAGGCTCCAGATTTATGTGTTAACAGTGTATAGGAAATGGCCTAACTAAAGTTTCTCTTCACTTTATGTTTAGTGGACAACTAGTGAAGTTTTCTTAGTTTGGTAACTCAGTTTATCTTCACTAATTTTGTGCACACACACACACACACACACACATTCTTACAAAGTAGGCCCTCTAAGTAAGGCCTGTATTCTGCTGTTAGCTTTACATACAAGCATAAAAATCCCTGTAGGCCATTTGAAATCACATGTACTTATTTTTTGTAAAGAAGTCATTTGAAACCAGGAATTCTGTTGGTGAACCAGCCTGCTTCCATGTTAGACTTGAAAGAGCCAAAGGATCATCTTACAGTAAAGACAAACAAGGCTCATTCCTACTTTATAATTAAGCAGGTTTCTCAAGGATTGGGCTATGCCCCAACCTGTAACCTTAACTACAAATGACTCTACTGCCTGTTCCAGGGAAAGACAACCATGTCCTTGTTTCAAGGGGCTGTTTAAAAGCATCTTGCAACCCTGTGCTGTTTCAGAGGTTGTCATGACTGTTGTTGCTGTGCCCACCTCCACTCGTCTTTGTTTCTGGAGGTTGCTGTGTCTAACTTGTTAGGCTTATGTGCTGCTACTGGTACCTAGCTTATTTTGCCTGCCACCCCCACTCACGTTTGGAAACCCCTTACCCCTGAGCTATAAAAATCTTGTCTTCCTCATATTCAGTGCTGACTTCTTAATCTCCACCTTAGGGAAGGCAGACCATGTACACGAATTTTAGAAGTTTGCTTTAATTAATTTGGCCACGGTGCTTTCTGTTCTCTTTCTCCTCAAATATTTGAGACTACCAATGTAAATAGCACAGGGCTGTAATCCTAGGATTTGTTAGGTGGAACAGAAAGATGACCAGTGCTAGACTAGCCTGGGCCGCAGAAGGAGAGCAGAGCCGAGACAGAGAAAGGGGAGGTGAAGAGGAGGGGAGTAGAGGCCTGCAACGAGCACATGGAAGGGGGAGGGGAATGGGGAGAGCACAGAGCAGAAGCCTGAGGGGGGGCATCAGGCACACCTGGCTGTTACCAGGTAACTGTGGGGCGGAGCCTAGACAAAATGCTAACACGAGGCACACAAACACACACACACACTCACTCACCCAGTTACTTAAATGTACAATGAAAAAAATGTTTTGGTCTACCTCTTCATAAGGTTCCTTGTAGCAGACCAGAGGATGATTCAGAGGATGATTCCACCAAAGTTCAAACCTGTGAAGTTCCTTGAGATTAGATAATTGTGGAGAGCCTTTTGGGGCCACTTGGCAAGAACCTGACTTTTGGCCAAGGACAAAAAAACAGGCTTCAGGCAAGAATCTGAAGTCAGGACAAGGACAAGGAAGTAAGTTCAGGCAGGAACCTAATTTTAGGCTAGAACAAAGAAGTAGACTTCAGGCATGAATATGACATTAGGCTAGGACGGGGAAATAGGCTCAGATGTCTCGGGTAATCCCCATAAGCCTTTAGAAACAGTGATCATGGGAGTGATCACAGGACTTCGTTTACTGCCTTGCTTGTTCCTTGACTATTTGTGTTTATTGCATTGCTTGTTCCTCAACCTAGTACTGACTTTATTACTTGTGTGTAATTAAAATGGTATAAAAGCAGATTGGGAAAAAATAAACCTGCCTTCGGTCTCAGAATTGACTGAAGTCATGCTACAATGTTGTCTAATTGTCTTCTCTCTCTCTCTCTCTCTCTCTCTCTTTTTTTTTTTTTTTTGGTTTTTCGAGACAGGGTTTCTCTATGTAGCCCTGGCTGTCCTGGAACTCACTCTGTAGACCAGGCTGGCCTCAAACTCAGAAATCAGCCTGCCTCTGCCTCCCAAGTGCTGGGATTAAAGGCGTGCACCACCACTGCCTGGCTGCTTGCTTGTAATTTTAAAGAACCCATGAAGCAATATCATTGGAAAGTTTTGCCTCAAGGATTGGCTAATACATTATGTAAAACTTTGTCACTGCTTCAATACAAGAGGTCAGGACTTCGAGTCCTTCAGTGTCTATTCATTATACGGAGGGTATTAGATGGGGAAGTCTGCTACAAGTCTGTGCTGTTTTTACACAACGAGCTTTAAAATTTTGGGGAGTCGTTATTGCTCCAGAAAACATTCACAGACAATATCTTTTTCAATATTTGGGACATCAGTTATAGCCTAAACAAATTGTAGCACAGAAAATTCAAGTAAAAAAAAAGATATTTTACTTACTTTAAGTGATTTTCAAAGGTTGATAGGAGATATTAATTGGCTAAGAGATCATCTTAAGTTTATGACAAGAGAACTTAAACTTCTGTTTGATAACCTCAAGGGTGATGCAAATCCTAATTTCCCGGACAATTAACTGATGAGGGATAATAGCTTTGCAGAAAGTAGAGGAAGCTATTGGTCAACAACAGATATAGATCAATTGCTGGCTGTTTTCATTACTGCTACTCATGTGTCCACAGCAGTTCTTTGGCAAAAGAGACCAGTAATGTGGATTCATCTTTCTTTATCACCAAATGAAGTTTTAACACCCTATTATGAGGCTGTTCCTGTGTTAATACAGAATTGTAGAATAGAATCAAGAAAATATTTTGAGAAAGAACCTGATGAAATATTTATTCCTTATTCCAAACAGCATTTAAATTGGATACTGCAAACTACTGATGTTTGGCCTATTGAGTGTGCAAACTTTTCAGGGAAAATTGATAATCAGTATCCAGAGGCATTTTGCCTCTATGCATGCTTTTGTATTTCCTGTAAATTTACGCATGCAGCCCAGAGAAAATGTGCTTACTGTATTTACAGATGGCTCATCTAATGGGAAGGCAGCATATGTGATTGGATCACATGTTCATTCTCTTGAGTTTCCCCCTGCTTCAGCACAAGTAATTGAACTTCACACTGTAGCTGCTGTTTTTGAAATGCTGAAAAATCAAGCTTTTACTTTGTGTACTGATAGCCAATATATAGCTCATGGTTTACAATTACTTGAAACTGTTCCTTTTTTAGATACTGCTAATTCTCAAATTTTGCAATTATTAATGCAAATACAACTCAATTTAAGAGAATGTACAGTTCCTTATTTTGTAGGACATTTATGAGCTCATACCGGATTGCCCAGACCCCTTAGTGAGGGCAATGCCACAGCAGATTTGAATACCAAGAAGGTTATAGGCCTTACACAGGGACAAATAGCCAAACAATCTCATTCTTTACAGCATCAAAATAGTAATAGCTTGAGACAACAATTTGGTATTTCTAGAGAATGTGCACATCAAATTGTAAAGACTTGTCCTGAATGACCTCACTTTCTATCAATGGTGTTAATCCTCTAGGACGTATACCTAATCAATTATGGCAAATGGATGTTACTCATTTCTGATTTTGGAAAATTAAAATATGTACATATGACTTGACACCTCTTCAGGCTTTCTAGTTGCAACTGCTTTAACAGGAGAAGCAACTAAAAATATAATTAGTCATTGCCTGCATTGTTTTTCTATGCTTGGTGTTCCAAATCAGATTAAAACAGACAGTGGAACTGGCTATTGCAGACATGCATTTGAGACTGTCAATAATTTAGTATTTCCATATTATTTGGATTCCTTGTAATTCTCAAGGACAAGGTATTGTGGGACTTTAAAATAATATCTTCATAAAATAAAAAAGGAGTTATATCCCTGTACACCACAAAATTATTTAAATCATGCTTTTTATTTAAAAATTTTAAAATTTGGATGTCAAGAAGCTCTCTGCTAAGTGTCTATGGCACCCTACAACTAGGCATATTTATGCCTAGGTGAAATGGAAGGATCCACTTACAGGCATATGGCATGATCCAGATCAGGTATTTAATATGGGGAAGGGGGCATGTTTGTGGTTTTTTTCTGCAGGATGCTGAAGGAGCTTGCTAGCTGCCAGCATGATTGAGACATGAGCTTGCTGAGTTCCCTGACAATGGTAACAGGAAAGCTGTGTTGGACATCTGTTCCTGACCCACCTTTGCTTGCCTATATCCCAGATTGGACAAGCTGCCTTTCTTCAAGCTTTTAGACCTTGTGGGACAGAGAACATGGAGACTGTGGAGACTGCTTTAAAAATTAATAGAGAAGTCCTTATAATGACTCTTCTGTTTCCTTTAATGAGACCAGTTATTCTGACTCGAGCATGGACTGGTGTAGAAATCAATCCAATATTGGAAATGACAGTCTTCATTTGGAAGGCTGGTTCTGGACATTTTCAGAGACATATTTGGAAGTTAGCTGCAGTTCTCTATGTTGTTATATTAGCAAGAAATAGAATTGGGGCAAGATCTGGACTTTGAACGAGAGTTAGTGCATGTGTTAAAGCTCCTAATCTTTTATTAGTTGGTCCTGTTAAAATTACCTTTGTTTCTTCTACAGTATTTAATGGAAGTTATATTGACTGTACACTTTCTAACTGTGTCAGTGTGTTGAAACCTGGCATGTCTGCTATGGTGGTCTATCAACCAGCCTTTTGTCTTATTGCCTGTGAGTATTACAGGTCCTTGGTATTCTGAAAAAGGCTTGCAAGTACTCAAAGAAGTGAGTCAGGCTTTAAGCAGAAGCAAGAAGGTAGTGGGCTTGAATATTGCTGGTATAGCAGCTTTAATTACATTAATAGCTAACACCACCGCTTCTGCAATTGCTTTGACACAACAAGACAGCTACTTTTGTTAATCATTTAGTAAAAAATGTTACTAATGTTCTGAGTATTCAAGAGGATTTAGACAGGCGTTTAGAACAACAGATTGATGCTCTTTATGATACTATTCAAATTATTGGAGAGGAGGTTCAGAGTTTAAGAGTAAGAAACCATCCCGAGTGCCATGCCAAATACCAATGGATTTGTGTTACTTCTAAAATTTACAATGATAGTCATTATAATTGGGAAAAAGTTCAAAGTTACTTACAGGGTATTTGGCATAATTCTAAGATCTCTCTGGATGTTTTAACTTTTTATAGTGAGATTATGAATTTAAAGAATGCTGCTTTGCTAAGCTTTGATGCTGCTGATATTGCTGCATGAAATCATATTGTCCATGGCCTGAGGTCAGTATTTCCATCTTGGTCAAGCTTCAAGAATGGCATGTATAGCTTGATCATGCTAGCCCTTCTTGTCCTGGGAATACTTTTATTCCTTCCCATCTTGTTAAAGCTTGCCTTTAACAACATCAACATGTTGGCGGCCAAAGTACATTGCTTGAAACTAAGAATGAACCCCCAGAAAGAGTTATTAACAGGCTGGCAGTCAGAGACAGGTAAGTTCTGCACAGAGCCTTACTAACCTAAGACAGAAGTACATTGCTTTTGATAATGTATGTTCCATGACAGGTAAGGAAGGCGTTCTTCTTAGAACAACCTAAGACAGACGCAGTCTTGTTTATGAAATAAAAACAGGGGAGATGTGTAGAGCCTTTGGGAGCCTCTTGGCAAGAACCTGACATTAGGCCAAGGCCAAGGAAGTAAGCTCAGGCAGGAACCTAATTTTAGGCTAGAACAGGGAAGTAAGTTCAGGCATGAATCTGATTTTAGGGTAGAACAAAGAAGTAGGCTTCAGGCATGAATATGACATTGGGCTAGGACGGGGAAGTAGGCTCAGGTATCTCTGGTAATCCCCATAAGCCTTTAGAAACAGTGATCATGGGAGTGATCACAGGACTTTGTTTATTGCCTTGCTTGTTCCTTGACTATTTGTGTTTATTGTATTGCTTGTTCCTCAACAAGCAATACTGACTTTATTTACAAGTAATACTGACTTTATTACTTGCATGTAATTAAAATGGTATAAAAGCAGATTGGAAAAAATCAGTCTCAGAATTGACTGAGGTCATGCTGCAGTATTGTCTAATTGTCTTTTTTCTCT
The DNA here is from genome assembly GCA_019843965.1 of Rhynchomys soricoides. Lineage (NCBI taxonomy): Eukaryota > Metazoa > Chordata > Mammalia > Rodentia > Muridae > Rhynchomys > Rhynchomys soricoides. Next base: position 973,025 of record JADRCH010000086.1, read on the forward strand.
TTAATCCTCATGCCTGTGCTGGAGAACATGTTGACAGACTGAGCAGGTTTGGTCAATACATAGCATGAATGAGAGTCACTCTCAGCAGCTGCAATACCTGACCTAACATAGATGATAGCATTCCTAAACCCTCACAAATGGAGCCCCCACTTCAGTTATCTTCCCTTGCCTACATATTCTAGCATTTCCATAGATACCCTCTTCCCTCATGCAACTACATACATTAGGGCTGAATTTCATACAATGCCTGGGAGGAGCTGCTGAATTCTGATGAGGGCCCCTAACCCTTCCTTTTATAGAGGGAGATCTACAGTCAACAAGCACAGTGGAGGGTGAAAGACTCTTGCAATTAGGTACAGTTCATCTGCTAAAGACAGTGGCTAGTTTTTTGCTCAGAGGATTGCACTGTACAACATGGGGTTGATGGTTAACTCCCCTGCATTTTGAAGTCACACATCTGTTCAATATCAGAGGTCTTTGTAATTTAATTAAATCTCAGCTATTCTATATCATCACATAGGACAAAATTTGTTTTGCCTTTTGCCAATAGTTTTCTTCCAGAGTCATCTGTCAAGGGGCTTTGGAACAAAACTCATGATGATCCTTTACAGAGTATTTGGTCTCCTCCAAAATAGAATAAAGAGTTCAGATTTTGCAGATACTGGTCAATGAGAAGATTAATATTGAACTGATCAAAGACTATAAGCCACAAATGAAAGAAAAACAAGTCTTAGGTCAGGGATCTGATATTAAGAAGGAAAACATTTTCTTTTCTTTCTTTTTTTTTTTGTCATTTAAAGGCATCCTTTTATATCCTTTATTAAATTTATTCTTTGATAGTTTCATGAATATATAGTGATATTTTGAGTAGCAGCACCCTCACCCTCTCTTATCTCTTGTCACCCTTTCTTTCTTTCTTTTTTTTTTTCTAATTCTTTTTCCTACTTTATTTACATTTCAAATGTTTCCCCCTTTCTAGATCTCCCCTTTGGAACCTTCCCGTTTCCTCCCCCCTCCCCCTGACACTATGGGGGTATTCTCCTACCCACCTACCCACCTGCTCTCATCCTCCCTCCTTGGCACTCTCCTGGGGGATCTAACACTCTCAGGCCCCAGGGCCTCTCCTCCCACCCCCATGTCTAACAAGACCCTCCTCTGTCACATATGTGGCTAGCACCATGGGTCCCTCCATGTGTATTCTTTGGTTGGTGGATCAGTCTCCAGGAGTATCTGGGGGTCAGGCCAGTTGACACTGTTGCTGCCTCCCTGGGGATGCAAACTCCCTCAGCTCAAGAAGGAAAACATTTTCTTAAATATCTATTGTAAAGCTGGGTAGTGGTGGTGCATGCCTTTAATCCCAGCACTTGGGAGGCAGAGGCAAGCAGATTTCTGAGTTGGAGGCCAGCCTGGTCTACAGAGTAAGTTCCAGGACAGCCAGGGCTACACAGAGAAACCCTGTCTCGAAAAACCAAACCAAACTAAACCAAACCAAAAAAACTACTGTACAGAAAGACATTTACCTTAGGAAGAGAAAGAAAGGAGAACAGGGGCTGCAGCTCAATGATACAGCACCTACCTAGTAAAGGCATCAGGTCGCCTCAGGACCCCCCAAGATCAAGTTCTCAGCACAGAGCAGATTTGCCTCAGAGGGACAGAGGGCAAGGAATAAGATACAAATACAGGGGATAGAGGAGAAGGGGGAAGGGGAAAGGCACAAGAAAGAGGGGACAAGGGCATTTGTCCCAGGACTGGGACAAAGGACTGCCTCTGGATAGTACAGAGGATAGTACAGAGACAGACTTGGACCACAGGCAAATGGTGGTTTACAAAGGTAAAGGGGGGAAATTTGTGTTAGGATGAGGTGTTTTTTTTAAATTGGGCATGTTAATTAGGTGAGACAAAGGGGACTTTTGTTTGCTGGACTTCACTACTTTGATAGCTGGACCTTAGTAGTCAGCCTCAGGAGGAGGAAGTGGCCAAATAGGGAATAGGCCTTGGTAGCTAGCTTTAGGAGTGTAATCTAAAGGTTTTTAGCAAGGCAGAGGGAATGGGGGAAAATCACAAGGCCTGCCAGAGCCACATTTGCCATGCCGAGCTAGCCAGGATCCCTTCTCCTAGCCTCCTTGAGGCTTATTTTTGGTTCCCCAGTCTCAGGGATGTGGGGGATGGCTCATCAGGTGGTGCTCACTCTTATCATCTCAGCCTTCAGGAGGCAAGAATGAAGCAAAGGCAAGAGGATCCAGGCAAGGTCCACCAGCAAGCGCGACATAGCAAGACTTGCTCTCAAAACTAAGGGGGTGAACAGGATTGCTCAACTGATAAAGGCTCATGCTGCACAAGCCTGTCAGCCTCAATTTGATCCCCAAAACTCACATTAGGATGGGAATAGTGAACTGACTCCACAAAATTGTTTTCTGACTTATATATGTGCTCCATGGCACATAAGCCCACACACATACATGTACACACAAGTACACATTAAAAATGTTAATGCTTTGAAACAAAACAACAACAACAACAAATGGGCCAGGAAGATGGCTCAGCAGGTAAATGCAGGAGCTTGCTACCAAGTCTGACACCTGAATTGATCCCTATAATCCACAAGGTAGAAAGATAACCACTCCAACAATTTGTTCTGTTTTCCATACACATGCCCTAGCATTCCCTACGGTGTAACAGTTTCCTTCAAGATTAAAACATTCCATCCTGCAAGAAGCTCCTTAAGCAAGAAGGTAAACAACTCAAAATAACTTCAGGAAGTCTCTGAAACTGACTAGATTCACTAGGGCCCTCCCTGTCAGAATAATCAATAAAAGCTGAGTGTCTTTCTCAGAAGGACAGAGCCAAGCTGCCAAAAGGACTCTCAGACAAGCTGAGCTACAAAAGAAGATTCTGAGACTGATGAACCAGCTACTTGGAAGATAAAGAAACCAGATGAGCTTCCTGGAAGAGGTTTTTATCGTAGTTAGAGTTTTATTGTTGTGAAGAGACACCATGACCATGGCATCTCTTATAAAGGAAAACATTTAACTGGGCTGGCTTACAGTTTGAGAGGCTTAGTCCGTTATTGTCATGGCAAGAAGCATGGTGGCATGTAGGCAGACGTGGTGCTGGAGAAAGAGCTGAGATCCACAAGCAGCAGGAGACAAGCTGAGTGTAGCTTGAGCTTATGAGACCTCAAAGCCTGCCCCCACAGAGACACACGTCCTCCTACAAGGCCACACCTCTAATAGGCCACTCCCTGTTGACCTCCGAGGGCCATTTTCTTTCAAACAACAGGTTTAGTCTAGCGCAGCACCTGGAAGAGACACTCTCCCACCAGCCGAGCTGCCTACATGCTGTGCATTGTATTCGAGGTTCCTATATTTGTGAGTTTTCACCCATGCTGGAGTGGGCTTTGTCTTTGTGTCATTCTTGGCTCGTGACAGTAACACTTCACCCACATTCCTGTAAGTGACCCCAGTAAAACTCACTGGTTCACTAAATTGGATTTGGGAGGTATTTGTACTTTAGTCTTCCAAGGCTCCCAATCTGAGGTGAGTAGCTGAATGTTTGGTGTCTCTCTGGGAAAGGTTTATAATCTAACTTTCCCCGGCACATACCCAAATGAAATTGTAGTGTTTTGTTTTTTTTTTCCTTAAAAGAGAGAAAGAAATGTTTGATAATCCAAATAAAAAATTAGGCAACCCTCATCAGTTTGAAATGATTAAAACCCACCTGAACCTAATAAAAGCAGCAACATTTTAAAAGTCTTTTTTTTTTTTTTTTGCTATTATACTGGAAACTGTTGGGGAGCAGATGACCTCAGGCCATCCTGAAAATCAAGACTCAAATTATATCAACAGAACACTATGTAAGTGTTAATAGCTCTGAGGGGAAAGTATCCTGGCAGTTGGGAGCCAAGAAATACCACAAAGTCACACTACACACAAAACCTCATAAAAGAGATTTATTGAGAAGAACACAGGAGGGTGGCTGCCACTACTTGAGAGAGAATCAGCAGAGACCTGAGTGGCAGACAGGCTTGTATAAGGTGTCTCTGGGGTGCAGATTTCCAGAGTAGAGATTTCCAGGGTTGGGACTGGTGGGATTTCAAGTCCTGATCTTAGGGCAAGCTCAGGGACTGGTAGGATTTTGAACTCAGGGATTGATGGGACTTCAAGGCCTGGAAGTGTGCTCGGACCTTTTATTCTACACCCTCTTCTTTTATCTGCATTCATTCTCAAGTAGGCTTTTCTGACAACTGGACAGAGGTTATATAATCTCCATGCAAACTAATTTAAGTAGAATGAAAGTCCTGGGATAAAGTTCTGATTGGTTCCACTTTGCTATCTGCCCATGCTTGAAACAAAGGCTGTGGCCCATGCTTATGCTCTCTGGCTAAAATGAGAACCGTGACTCTATCTCCTGGACTCTTTACCCATTTTGTTTTCCCTGATGACCTCAAACTTGTTTGTTTTTGATTATTGAGATGGGGTTTCATGGAGTTTAGGCTGCCCTGGAACTCATTATGTTGCTGAAGATGACCTTCAATTTTTGATCTTCCTGACCCTATCTCCTGAGTGCTGAGATTACAGACATACACTACCACATTCAGTTTATGCTGTGCTGGGGACCGAGCCTTTGCATGCTAGGCAAACACTACCAGTTGAGCGATATCTCTGGCTCAGGATGTAGTTTTCTGCACTTGCTTATCACAAGGCCTGTAAGTGGGCACACTGCCCCCCACTCATCACATTCTCATTTCCTTATTCCTTTTTTGTGACAGAACAATTCCACTTCCAGATTTGCCTCTGTGGGTAGCAACAAATAGAGCATTTACTTTGTTCCACTCTTGTTGCTGTCTTCAGAGCACTCATTCATACTGCAATAGAGTAAGAAATTGTTTTTTTTTTTTACAAAGTTCAAGGTTGCAGCAGTATTCTTGTTACTGCCCATCCTTACCCTTGCAACATACCAAAAAAAGCAAGCTATAAAATAAGACAAAAGAAAAATGTATTTGATATTAATCTACAGACAATGGCTTTTCTCTTTCTTTTTTGTTTTTTGTTTTGGTTTGGTTTTGTTTCGGGGGTGACAGGGTTTCTCTATTTGACAACCCTGGCTGTCCTGGAACTTGCTTTGTAGACCAGAGATCTTCCTGCTTCTGTCCCCTAAATGTTGGGATTTAAGGCATGCACCAGTTCACCCAGCTAACAGTGGCTTTTCTTTCTTTTTTGTTTTGTCTGTTTGTCCTTCCTTCAGTCCTTTCCTCTTTCTTTCTTTTTGTTTGTTTGGTTTTTGAGACAGAGTTTCTCTGTGTAGCCCTGGCTGTCCTGGAACTCACTCTGTAGACAAGGCTGGCCTTGAACTCAGAGATCTTCTTGCCTCTGTCTCCAGAGTACTGGGGTTGAAGACCCATGTCACCACTGCTTGGCCCACATAGCTGAGAGAGAATGCATAGGTTTTAGCTAGATTATAACATTACATGTACAAACATCTGAAAAGAAGACTAAGCTTGGTGAACTACGAGATGTTAGACATTCCTATATTACTGAGGGGAGAGGAAATGGGTCAGAAGGGGATTGTGGGTAAGGAGTACCAGGTGTGCAGTACTGGCATCACTGCAGTGAGTGATATGCACAAGGCATTTAATGGAGGGAAGTATTTAATTGTTCATGAACATCAATCAAAGACTGTAGATTTATCTTGACATTACTAAAATTATTTTGAGTGGAAACTGTCAAAATTACCCCAGAGTCACCATGGTTGGCTTCCCAGCATAAAATAGACAAAATCATGAGAGAGTTGTGTCAAGCTTAGACCAGACCTTGGCCTAAGGATGTACCTGGCTCTGGTTAGCTTGAAATAGACAAGGTATTATCTTACTTGGGTGAAATCTCTTTTTAGGGGGAGGGGAAGGTTTGAGATAGAGTCTTCAGTACATGCCAGCCAAAAGCTCTCACCACCGTGCCTAGCTCTGAAGTATCTTCCCCCTGTTTTACAACCCATACATCTTCTAATCCAAATCTCAAGGACTTAGGTGCTTTTCTTGATGCCCAGGCCCATGCTTCTGTCACCCATAAACTGCACACTGCAATTCTGGACTAGCCTGCCTCCTTCCTTGGTCTCATTGACCTTTGGGACCAGTTCTCATACATGGGGACAGGGACGTTTTGTGACAAAATCACATTCCATGAAAATGGCATTCTAGATATTGGATAGCACAGTAAGCAGTTGTATTTCCTTACCTTCAGACACGATGTTTTCCTGAGAACCATAAATAATAAATTCTAGAATCAAATGATAATAAACTAATATTAATCAAGCTTCTTGTGATAGTGGAAATTATTTGCACTATATTTGTAATTACATACATGTAAATGTAGATGTTGAGTAACTACATTTAACAGTGTGGTTATTGCAAATAAGGAGTTGAATTTTTTGTTTTAACTTTAACTAAAATATCCACATACATTTTTTTTAAGTCGAAGGACTTACTATATATAAAATGAAAGGTTTATTTAAAACTCTGTCCTGAGAATGATTTTCCTAGTTTTAAGAATGTGCCCTGTAGCTCTTGGTTAGTACTATTCACATCCCCAAAGGAAAACCATTTTGTCCAAAGATCTGATGGGCTTAAGCTTAGCTGTCAAGCCAACTAAGGACAACTTGCAGGACTGAGTTCCCTGCTTCCAACATGTGGATCCCAAGGATTAAACTTGGATCTTAGAGGGCTTCTCTCAGAACTTCTTTCCTTTGACGTGTGAAAGTTCCAAGCCTTCACAACTGGTTTTAATAACTTCATAACTGGTCTCAGAATCCTGCAGAAGATGTCCTCCATCAGCCCTCTCGCCCTCGGAAGGCGCAAAGCAGTCCTCCCGTCGCTGGGAGCCGCTGTTGCTCTTCCGGCGGCCGGAAGGCAGCGCGGCTTCCGCGTTCTCGTCGCGCGTCCGCAGGCCTCCGCGCGCTCTTCCGGCCATTCATACCCTTAGTCTGTGGGTCTTTGGAGCCTGAATTTCGTTAACAGTCGGACCAGGAGGGAGATTGCGCCGCTAGGATGAAGCTCGTGAGGTGAGGAGGGTCCCCTAGCCGAGCGAGGGCGGCGGGTAGAGGGTTTGGGCCGGCTTGGGATGCCGGGCCGCTGTGCTCCCAGGGTGGCGGGAAAGCCGCGTGCGCGCGGCCTGCTAACGGCCGCCGCCGCCCTGACCCCACCGCGCCCTGCTCGCCGCCCAGAGTCCGGGCGAGGGACCCGCATGCTTAGACCCCGCCGGTCTTCCAGGAATGGAGGGGCCGAGCCGCCTCTGCCCACCTCGTATCCGGCGGCTTAAAGGGAGCAGTGGCCCGTTTTCGTGGACCACTTGCACTGACGAGGACTTGCATGGTTTTATCTGCAAATAACGACGCCGATTTGCAAGACGTTTTAGATTAAGTTTTCCTTAATTTTGACCAGTTACACGAAGTATGTAACTCGTTAATGTAGGCTTCTGACTCAGGAAAGACAAAGTGTCCCGGGATGGGGCAGAAGGTAACAAATTAATTTCGCCTGATTGCATAGATTATGTCGGAAGTGGAGCCTAACTAGAGGCTTGTTTGCAGGTTTGATTAATTCCAAACTAACAGGCTTGAGGTCAAGTCTGAGGCAGGGTATATAATATCTAAGCCAATTATTAGAAATATTTAGTTTCTTGTTGAGTCAAGAACTGTTGTAGTTGACCAGAATGCCATTCAACACCTTTTAAAGTAGTTGTACACAATTCACAAGATTTCTTTTAAAACGTTTTTTGACGTTTTTTGTTTAACGGTAACGGCAGAATAGATTACTTATAGTCTGCTTGAAATTAAAAAAATAATCAGTTCAGGAGGAGATTGTAGAGAAGGCATGTTTTTCCACCTGTTGTGGGGATAGCTCCCAGAGAGCTTCCGATTATCACTCGAACTTGCGCTGCAGCCCCAGTTCATTTGTATTTGGACTGTAACATACATAGGTAGAACGCCTCTACTTGCTGTTTCTTTACTCCCTAATGTGAACAATAATGTATTTGCAGTAAATTTTATGTTTAAAGGTTCTATTCTGTTACTTTGCCAGCATCCTAGATGGGAGCTCACTTTGCTTTTGCTGCTGCTGCAATTTGTCCTGGATCCCATTTTGTGTAGTGCAAAGTATAGAAATTTCTTCTTACGGGAGAATGTTTTTTTGTTGTTGTTTTTTTTTTGCCCTGTGAAAATGGCAGACTGGTTTGCACTTTTGGTGTGGGCTTTCTTATTTGTGCGTTAGTTAATGGGGACTGTATTGTCCTTTATCCCATTGCCACCTTGCCCAAACTTAGGAAGTGGCTTTTCTCTTAATCCTCCTGTTATCTGATAAATTGCCAGTTTTCCTAATTTTTTAAATGAAGATACTTCTCACTATCCAATTTTCTTTGGTTTTCTGTTCAAATAGGGAGAATTTGGATACTAACAGGACCCCATATACTGACTGTTTGGTGTGCAGTCTCGTTGAGAAGAGAGTTCACAGCCAGATGATGGTGGCCCATGCCTTGAATCCTGGCACTTTCTCTGCGTTCGAGGCCAGCATGCTGTACAGGGAATTCTAGGATAGCCAGGGTTATACAGGAAACAAACAGAAGTAAGAAGAGAATTCACAAAATGAAGGACTCACTGGAAAATAATGTGAATTATTTATGTGTTCCTTGGCCTCTTTTTACTTTTCTATTGAGACAGAGTCTCACAAATCACTCTATACCCCGGCTGACATTAGATTTAGAATCATCCTGCTCTCCCTCCTGAGTGCTGGGATAAAGGGCATGCACTGTCACCAACCAGCATCTCTCTAGATTCCTTAAAGGGAATTCTTTAGCAGAATATTATCATCACAAAGGACCCTGTTCACCCCACCTTGTTCTTTCTGTGTGCTGGGATTAAGTCTTTGCCACTATGCCTGGTAAAAATATGTTTTTAATGTAGTAGTTTAAAGTTGGCTTTCATTAGTTGCTGAAACATTCAGCCTGTACTTGGTGTCTATTACTGTAGAAAGGTCCTGCCGCTCACCTTCATGGAGAACGGGATAGTAATGTCACTTGTGCAGTTTACTGGAGTGGATGGTGTAGTAGTGTACAGAGGATGTTGTAGAAAATAAGGTAGGCTGGAAAATGTGAATATGAAGTTATTAGATGACATTGTGGATTATCATTCCATGGCCATTTGGCTAAAATAAAGCACGAGTGGTAATGTGGAATTCCTGATGGATTACATTTCTAAATATTGATGAAGTAAAAGAAGAGAATGTTTTTTACAGTCTTGGTCTGGGAAACATCAACTTAAAGCCTGTGCCCCAAAAGGGCTGTAATAGAGTAAAATGGAGAGAGCTCAGGTTGAGAGCACAGGCTGCCTGCTCTTCCAGAGGATCTGAGTTCAATTCCTAGGACCCACATAGCAGTTTTCAGCTGTTTGTAAGTGCTGTTTCAGGGAATCCAAGGCTCTCTTCTGGCATCTGTCGGCGCCAGGGACACATACATGTACACATACATGCAAACAGGCAAAACACTCATATACAGAAAATTTAAAAAAAAAAAATCTAAATAAAAAAAAAAAAAAACCAAGAGAAAAAAAAAGCCAGATGTGCACTTGGAGTTTGTAGTCAAATGAGTGATGGACTGATAGAAAAGAAAAGAGTGTATGAATAATGTATAAGCAGTTCCAAGAAATATAGACTTTCTGTATTCATGAACTACTTGCTTTTTCTCCTCCTTTTTCCTGTTGTGGGGTATTCACCAGAGAAGACTGCTTGGACAAGGGTTTAAGCCAATAGAAAGCCTATTAGCTATCCTGTAACTACATTGGGTGTTCAGGGTCCCAGTGTAGCACTGAGCCTTTCTCAGGATAAGCTTTTTAAGCACAAAAAACATGTCTTAGTTGATATATGTCAATTAACAAGAAGAGTTAACCAGAAGCAGAACTACAGACACCAAAAAGTAAGCTTAATACATTTCCCATAACTGAACTTTGATGGACTAGGCCTTTGTTTTAGTTTTGGTAGGTGATGCTGTCTGTGTACAGTCTAAAGAGCACTGCCATTATGGAGTCAGCTGTGGGAAGGTCTGTGGCCCGTTATACTCCTTTCTGGTTTTATTTTTATAAAGATTTATTTTATATATATGAGGGTTTTGTCTGCACAGCATGTTTGTCTGATGTCTATGGAGGTCAGAAGAAAGTGGTGGATACGCTGGATTGAGAGCTACAGAGAGTTGTGAGCTGCCATATGGGTCCTCTGGAATAAGCAGTCCTCTCTCTCAACCATCTCTAGCCTCCCCTCTTTTCTTTTTCTTTCATTAACTCTTTCTTTTCCTTCCTTCCTTTTTTTTTTTTTTTTTTTTTTTAAATAGTTCATTCAGCCAGACTGGTTTCAAACTCACAAGAGTGACCTTGTGACCTTGAATTTCTGTTCCTCCTGTTCCCACTTCCCAAGTGCTAGGATTACAAGCATACATTTTTCTTAGGTTTGCTCATTAGAAAATAAATTACTATTTGTGTGTGCTCATGAACACAAAAGGTGCACGGATATGTTATTAGACAATTTTGGGGTATTTGTTTTTGCCTTCCACCAGGGTCTCAGGGACTAAAACTCAGGTCTTCAGCCTGTATAGCAAGTACTTCTACCTGCTGAGCCATCTTGATGGTGCTGTTCCGTATTTTAATTAAGTAATTGATTTTGTTGGTGTCGATGATTGGTTTTGAGATAGGAGAGAGAGAGAAAGAGCACACACACACAAGTGAATCTTGGTTTGCTTGGTGTTCACTGTGTGTGTAGACCAGGCTGGCCTTGAATTCACAGAGATCTTCGTGCCTCTGCCTCCATAGAGCTGTATTAAAGGGTTTGCTACCTTGGTTTGTTTGGTTTTGTTTGGTTTTTAAGATTATACTTATTAACAGGGTGGAGGGTGCTACACCCCGTTAGGAGGCAGAGGCAGGAGGATCTCTGTAAATTCAAGTCCATCTGGTCTATAGAGTGAGTTCCAGGTCAGCCACAGTCAGTTCTCTCATCATTTGGGATCTTCAGGCTTGGCAGCAAGTACTTTACCCTATGTGCATACCATCTTGCTATGGCTCTTTCATCACCCCTCCCCCACCCTTGTTTTCTTTTTGCATGGATAGAAAATTGGGAGATTGTTAATTGTTATTGGTGATGGCTTGCATAAATGGGTTCATAATGACAGAAAGTTGAAAACATTCACAGTGGGATAATTGTCATTTCCATATGGTGGACTACTATCTAGCTCTTGGAATATTTATTTTTAGGGAATTATCTCCAGTGTAAACTGCTAAATAAGCTCCAAAAAGTATTATAGATGCCATTGAAGAATAGTGTACTTTGTGTAAAGTAGAATCTTACTTGTATGCTTATGGGTTAGAATAATATCCCTGTTCACCAAGAATGCAGGAAGAGAAAAGAGGGGTTCTTTATTTCTACCATGTAATCTTATGCTATCAGTTAGAATTCTTATTTCCCCTTTTGTGGCTTAGAATTAGTCTAGGGTCTTTTGTTTGTTGAGACAGTGTTGCCATCTCTTTGTAGACCGGGCTGGCCTCCAGTTCACAGAGACCCATCTGCCTGTCTAGCATGCACCACCACACCTAATGCTACTCTAGGATCTTCAAATGTCTTCATTTAAGGTTGTCTTGTAATAGTTTCTTTCTAGTATTTTCTAGTCGGAAGCTCAGAACAGCTATGATTATGGCTCAACACAAATTTACAGACTCGCGCGTGAGCTTTGCAGATGACATTATGGATGACAAGTAAACATTTGAGTCGCTGCAGGCTGGATAGTTTTTCATCCAGTGTGGTACAGTGAAGTAAAAAACGCAGATAGTTGTGAGCTTTCATGTGAGTTCTGGAACTCAAACTGGGTCCTCTGCAAGAGAGAGGAGTGCTCTTGATTGCCGAGTTAACTATCCATATTCCATATGAACTGTTGTAGCAGCTTTTTAAAGATTTTGATCTCTAGCAATTTTACTCTACTGACTTCACAAAAAGACTTCTAAAATGTTAAGGTAAAAATCAGGACTTTATTTCTGTTTTTACAGATTTTTGATGAAATTGAGTCATGAAACTGTAACCATTGAATTGAAGAATGGAACACAAGTCCATGGAACAATCACAGGTAAGAAGGTTGGACTCTTTCTGTAATGTTTTTGTTTGGGTTTTTCTCTCCCATGTTCCACTCGCTACAGAGGTTTTGCTGTTTTTTTCCTTTTGGTTGTTTAATGAGCACTGTTGTAGTACAGGTCCTCATCCTCTTTGTCTGGATGACTGAATGGACCTTAATTAAGCCTCATCTTTTTAAAAATTGTTATTTTATGTACATTAATGTTTTGCCTGCATGTATGCCTGTGTGAGGGTATCGTATGTCTGTGTGAGGTTATCGGGTCTCTGGAACTGGAGTTACACTGGAGTTGTGAGCTGCTAAGTGGGTACTGGGAATTGAACCCAGGTCCTTTGGAAGAGCAGCCAGTGCTTTTACCTGCTGAGCCATCTCTTCAGCCCCACTCATCTTACATTCTTACACTACAACCAAACCAAATTGCCAGGTGCTGCTTCTGTTTTCTTACCTTGTCTACCTTTGCTTGAGTGTGTTCTTCTGCATAGAATATTGCTTCTTCCTTCCAAAACACATCTGAGACTTGCACTTTTATTAGTTTTGTTTTTACATTTGACTGAGTTGTTATTGGCCTATGTTAATTATATGATTTTTTAAAAAGTGGTTATCAAAGGGGGAAAATAGTATCTTAACATGTGTTCCTATTCCCTAAAATTCTGAACTTGTAGATGTGTAAGTTTTTGATAGATAGGTCCCATGTATTAGTAAACCTGGCGAAAATGGGACGTCATTTTGTGGCTTTTCTAGAAGTTTTCAGTACTAGTTGTGAATGGAGACGCCCAATCTCCATCTGTAAGGACTTACAGCTGCTGCCTTGTTAAAGCCCCTTGAGTAGGGCTTTGCTCTGTTCCCTGTAGAACAGCCCTGGGAAGGATCTTGTCCTCCTCCCCTCTGCTTTCTCCCTCCTCCTCCCTCCTCATTCTCCTTTTTTAGATGCAGGGTTTATGTATTCCCAGAACTGGCCTCAAACTCATCATGTGTATTTGAAGATGGCCTTCTGGAGCTTAGCTGTATCCGCAAATCCCAGAGTGGTGTGTTGGCGTGACCCCTCCCCCCTTTTTTGTTAAAATCTAAGGATGAAGACTGAAATACAAAAACAAAGGAAAACAAAAACCCTAACACAAGTTTCTGTATCTTCTATGAATGTATGCACATACAGTCATGTGGAGGAGATGGGACTTACTAAGGCTGTCTAGGAAAGAAGAGAAGCTCTTTGAGAAAAAGAGGAAGGCGTTTGTTGTTGGATTTTTTTCTTTTTTTTCTTTATTTTTTGTCCTTGGTTTGTTTTTTTCTTTTTCTTTTTCTTTTTCTTTTTTTAGACAGATTTTTGGTATAGCCTTCTGTCTGTCTTGGAACTTGGTCTGTAGAACAGGCTGGCCTTGAACTCACTAAGATTGGCCTGCCTGTGCTAGAATTAAAGGCATGTATGTTCCACCCCTGCCCAGCAAAGAAAGGATTTGTAATAGTGAATTTTTGGAGAGAAATACAGTAAGGTTAGCCTGGCATGGTGGCACATGAGTGTAATGCCAACACTTAGAGGGCAGAACCCTAAGTTTGAGGCAACTCTGGGCTGCATAGTGACAGCCTGTCAAACAGAACAAAAACAAATAACAAACAAGCTCATTTAAGGCCTGGGTTACAAGGTGATAGAACAGTTGCCTAGCATGCTTGAGGTCCTGGATTCAGTCCTTAGCACCACAAAAAAATAAAACCTTTCACATTTAGAAAGACATAATAAGGCCCAGACAAATGACCTAGTTGGTAAGGTGTTTACTATGCAAGCCGGGGAACTGAGTTCATGCCTCAGGATCTGCATAGAGGAGAGAAAACTGATTGTTGTGAGTTGTCCTGATCTCTAGACATGCATCATAGCACGCAGGTGCCTGTCTTCTCACATAACCACACTCATACAAAAGATTCTGTTTTTAACACTGTATATGTGAGTGCAGGTACCTTTGGGGGCCAGAGGCACTAGGTCTCTCTAGAGCAGTTGGGTACTGAGAACCAAACTTGGTTCTTTGTAAGAGCCCTGCACACTTATCATTGATTCATGTCTCTAGCCCCTAAAAATTATTCTAGTGAATAAACAGACATATTAAGCTGGGTATGGTTGTGAGTGCCTGTAGAGCAAGCACTTGAGAGACTTGGGCAGGAGAATCACAAGTCTGAGATCAGCTTAGGGTACATAGACTTTGTCAGGAAAGTGGGGGAATGGTTCCTAGTAATAAGGAAAAATACCTGTGATGGAGAAAATGCCATAGGTCTTTAAAGGGAAACACCCATGGCGTGATAGAATGTTGGGGAAGAAGTTACGGGAACAGTGGGGGATTTTACCACAAACACCGTCTAATTCTGGGGCAAGAATTCAGTTCTGAAGGTAGCGAACTAATGGTTCCTTCTCAGCTTGCTACGTTCATTTCCTTTGTCTAGTAGATAGGTTGTTGTCCAGGCCTTCATGAACACATGCATTCCTTGTGCCTCAGCCTCTTGAGTGCTGAGATGACAGGAGTCATTTAACCACACCACCTGCATTCAGATCTGTAAGTGTACCCAGCTCTGTATTGTGGCTAGGAAAAGTCTTTTTTTTTTTTTTTTGAGACAGGGTTTCTCTGTATAGCCCTGGCTATCCTGGAACTCACTCTGTAGACCAGGCTGGCCTCAAACTCAGAAATCCACCTGCCTCTGCCTCCCGAGTGCTGGGGTTAACGGCATGCGCCACCACGGCCCAGCTTGGAAAAGTCTTTATGAAGGAAAAATTGCTGATTTATTTTGACATTTTCCCCATTATGCGTGTATTAAGTTATCACAGAAACTTGACCTGTAACACAGCAGAAAAAACTCTTTACAGTATGCTTTCAACTCTTGGCAAGATAGATTGCCTTCTTTATCATGCTGGTAATTGTTGTGCTTTCTCCCCTTTAGGTGTAGATGTCAGCATGAATACACACCTTAAAGCTGTGAAAATGACCCTGAAGAACAGAGAGCCTGTACAGTTGGAAACATTGAGCATTCGGGGCAATAACATTCGGTATTTCATCCTGCCAGACAGCCTACCTCTAGACACACTGCTTGTGGATGTTGAGCCTAAGGTGAAATCTAAGAAAAGAGAAGCCGGTAAGTGTGGAGGTGTTTTATGTATAGTGTATTTAAATCTTAACTGACTGTTCAAAATACATTTGTGAACAAGGGCGTTTCTGGTGCTCAGAACATTTCTTAGTACATGCGCTACTTAGAGCTCCGGGTGCTGCTGTGGAGAAGGGCCTCTCCAGGCCTCTCTGCTGGCCTTTTCTTCCGTGGAGTCTAGATTTGGAGGCTGGCTACATCGCTTCCCTTCCTCTCCCTCCCCTCTACCACTCCTTGTTTAGATACTTGATAAATTCTTCATTGTGAATTTTCTTGCCCATACAGCTAAGTTAACTTTAAATTTGGTGATGTCTTCCCTTTTGTTCTACCTGGCCTTTTAACTGATTATTCTTCTCTTCTCCCCTTCCTTCCCTCCCCCCTCCCCTCCCCCCCCCACCTTTTTATTCTGTCTTCTGGAGACATGCTCTTGACCTTGTTCTCTGTGTCAGCACATAACTTTGATTTTTTTTAATAAGATCCTGCTATTTTGTTGCTGATAGAAATCTCAGAGAGAAAGAGAGAGACAGACAGTCAGTCAGTGAGTGAGGATTTTTCACATTGGAACCACAGTCAACAGTGTCTGCTTTGGGAGACAACGGCTATCAGCCAGCAATGTAAGAGTAGGCTGGAGAAAAGGGCCTTGTTTCATAGATGTTTAGCATGTTGATTTTGTCTTCCAGCCAGAAATGCACTTTGTCTTGTGGCCCACTGGAATTGTTAAAACAATACAAATGCTTTGGGGTTTCCTCCCATCCTCACCCTCAGTTTAAAAAGAAAGGCAATTGTAATTCATAGTTTGAAAACCACGGATTTAACCCTTTAAGTCCCACCATATGCTTCTGGTTTTCTAAATCTCAAGCCTTTCTGTGTCAAGCTCTCTGATTCCGTCTACTTTTTCCTTGCTACCTACTTTGTATAGGAAATAATGATAAGCGTTACAAGATGAGGCTGTCAGTCTAAATGATCTCCACAAATAATGTCAGCCATTTTTTGTTTTTTTTTTGTCTCTGCCTTATATCTTACTCTTTGTATCTAAGATCCTAGTTTCTTTAGGAAGCTAGTCTTCCTTTACTAAATGCACACTTTTAATCCCAGCTCTTGAGAGTCAGAGACAGATGAAGCCAGCCTGGTCTACAAAGTAAGGTCCAGGAAGCCAAGGCTAGAAAAGAACAAGCCCTAAAATAAATAAATGTATGGCTTTACCAGGGTGTGAGGATATCGCTCAGTGGCAAACCACTGCATGATGCCCTGGGGTGGATTCTGACCATGGGGTGGGGGTGTTACACACACCTCAGTCTGACCTCATGAAGCAGGTGCTCCGCTTTCTCCTCAGTCTGACTACATGAAGCAGGTGCCCTGCTTTCTCCTCAGTCTGACTACATGAAGCAGGTGCACTGCTTTCTTGCCTTTCTTTCATTGTTTTTGTCCTCATAATGACCAGCTAGAGATATGGCTAAGTCATTATTAAGCCAAACAAGTTTTCAAGCTCTAATTTGGGTTAACTTGCTTGGTTTCTATTCAATAAGCAGAAATCTGACACAGGGTGTAAGTTTGTCTCCCTGCTTTTTGCCTGATGGTGGTGGTGGTCATATTTCAGAGAAGCAGAGTTAAAGATGTTTTTACTCCAGTTGCTAATTTAAGAGGTGTAGGTGGGCAAGGGCTCAGGGTAAGTCTGTGTGGTGGCGGGTACTATGCTGTTGAAGAGAATTTCACTTGCTTTGTTTTACCTTTCCCCAGTTGCAGGAAGAGGCCGAGGCCGGGGTAGAGGAAGAGGACGTGGTCGCGGCAGAGGAAGAGGGGGTCCCAGGCGATAATGTCTCTCAAGATTACTGTTTCAAATTGATAAGGAATTTGGGGGTATTTTTTGTACAGGTTTTGTTTGTTTGTCAGTTTTTAATAAACATAAGCGTAGGGACAGAGGTGTCTGCTGATTATCAAATTAAAGTTATAGTGTCTACTATATTCACATAGTATGTTCAGTTCTGGAAGTTGGTCGCATGAAATGCATATGTACTGAACATGGGCTTGATTTCTTTGATTCCATTATTTGGGCCCCTTTTGAGATGAAATAATTCTTGCTATTTCTGTAAAGTTCTTATGGGATGAGACCTAAAACTCATCCTCTTCAGTTTTACTCCATGGAGCCTTAGTAAAAGCAAAAAATAAATAAAATAAACAGATGATTTTGCCTGGTGGTGGTCGTGCACATCTTTACTCCCAAGCACTCAGGAGGCAGAGGGACTTGACCTCTTGAGTTTGAGGCCAGCCTGGTCTACAGAGTCAGTTCCAGGACAAGCCAGGGCTACATAGAGAAACCCTGTGTCAGAAAAAAACCCAAACATTGATTTTGCTATTGTTCGTGTGTTTTTTGAAGAGGAAGTTATCAATAGAAGATAGCCTTGGCTGTCCTGAAACTCACTCTGTAGACTGGGCTGGTCTCTTAAGTCACAGAGATCTACCTGTGTCTGCCTCCCAAGTGGTGGAGTTAAAGGTGTGCACTGCATGCCAGGCCTCAATAAGAAGACGTAATAAAGGAGAAAAACCTGTTGATAGCAAAATAATTCTTATAGGTAATAAGAATTTTTAGGTTTTTGTTGTCTCCTTTTTTACTTGTGTGCATGTGCACATGTATGGATGTGTACATGTGAGTACAGGTGCCCAGGAAGCTATTTACGCATGAGTGTTCTACCTACACACCAGAAGGGGGCATTAGATCCCATTATTGATGGTTGTGAGATGCCATGTGATTGCTGGGAATTATGTTAGGAGCTCTGCTGCTAAGTGTTCTTGTCTGCTGAGCCATCTACCCAGACCCTGGCCTTGAATTTTCTGTGTAACCAAAACTGATCTTGAGCTCCAGCTACTCAGGTATCCATCTCTCATGAACTGGGATTACAAGTCTGAGTTACCACACTCATTTTAGAAGTTATTTTAGGTGGTTAAATTTAGAGGAAGATACACCTCAGTACATACATTTTTATAGTGCTTATTACCAATTATATGTTAGGGGAAGCCATTTTGAAGATATTAGAGCCTTCATCTATTATTTTTGATAGACTTTTTTTTTTTTTTTTTTCTTTTTTAAAGATAAATTTTCTGGGAGCTAGGGAGATGGTTATATTTGTAAATATAAATAGGCAGTATAAACAGGGATCTGAATTCAGTCCCAAGAATTAAAAAAAGCCAAGCATGAGTCAGGTGTGGTGGGGTACACCTTTAGTACCAGCACTGGAGGAGGCAGGCAGATTTCTATGAGTTCAAGGCCAGCCTGGTCTACATAGTTTCAAGTCAGCACTTGGGGTTTAGAGACAAGTGGATCCCCGAGGCTCTCCAACTGGCCTAACTTAATCTGAATTTTAGAAAACAAGGTGGATAGTGCCTAAGTAACACCCAAGATTGTCTGAATCTACACATATTATGCACACATACATAGAAAAGTTCTGCAGAAACCACGCAGTGGTGGCGCACGCCTTTAATCCCAGCACTTAGGAGGCAGAGGCAGGCAGATTTCTGAGTTTGAGGCCAGCCTGGTCTACAGAGTGAGTTCCAGGACAGCCAGGTCTATACAGAGAAACCCTGTCTCGAAAAAAAGAAAAGTTCTGCAAGGATCATTAGTTTTTAGGGGGTGGTGGGGCCTGGGGTTGGAGAGATGGCTCAGCAGTACGGGTTTTTCCAGAGGATGGAGTTCATTCCTAACACCCACATGGCTTTTCACAACTGTCTACAACTTCAGTTCCAGGGGATCCAACACCCTTACCTGGCCTCTGAGCTTCACATGCACACTGGTATACAGATATGACTGCATTGAAAACATTCGTGCACATACATTTTTAAGTAGGGTCTGGGTTAGTGAGATATCTCAGTGTGTGATGGGTGTGCTGAGTCTGACAACCTGAGCTTGGTCCTTAGAATCCACTTAGTAGAAGGTGAGAGTAAGTTGTGCTCTGAACACCATGAGTACATTTGTGTAGCATGTGCATGCTTGTACACATACAAACACGTGCACATAAAGTAACTTACAGTGTTTAATGAAGGGCCAGTGAGATGTTTTAGTGGGTGTGATGGTTTGTATATTGTTGGCCCAGGGAGTGGCACTATTAGGAGGTGTGGCCTTGTTGGAATAGGTGTGTCACTGTGGGCATGGGCATGGGCTGAAGACTCTCATCCTAGCTGCTTGGAAGCCAGTCTTCTCCAGGAGCATTCAGATGAAGATGTAGAAATCTCAGCTCCTGTCCCATGCATGCCTGCCTGGATGCTGCCATGCTCCCACCTTGATTATGGACTGAACCTTGATGTAAGCCAGCCCCAATTAAATAGTGTTCTTATAAGAGTTGCCTTGGGAGCTGGAGAGATGGCTCAGGGCTTAAGAATGCTGACTGCTCTTCCAGAGGTCCTGAGTTTGATTCCCAGCAACCACATGGTGGCTCACAACCATCTGTAATGGGATCTGATGCCCTCTTCCGTGTGTCTGAAGACAGCTATAGTGTACTCATATGCATAAAATAAATCTTTAAAAAACAAAAAACAAAAAAGAGGTGCCTTGGTCATGGTGTCTGATCACAGCAGTAAGACTAACAGTGGGCAAAGGCTGTGCAAGCCTGATGACCTAAGCTGAATCCCCAGATGTCATGGAAAAGGTAGGAGCTCTCTGACCTTCACAGGCATGCTATGACTGCACGTTGGCTTTGGCCTTTTTCTCCTCACTGAAACAAAGTAGCCACTGTGAAAGTGTCATACAAATCTCAAGACTGAAGAGATGGTCTCAACAGTATGTTAGCTAATTAAGTAAATTCAAGTACTTACTTACACAATTAACATGCCTGCTTTACTGTTTATAGGGGATTAAAATTATACATCTAACCATGGTCAGATGGCTTTATCAAAACTGATACAACAAAATGTATGAGATAATGGTTTAATACTTTATATAGATACTCTTGTTTTAGATTAATCTGTTTTGTTGAAATGTTTGTGTACCACATGTGTGCCTGGTACTGGGGGTCAGAAGAGAGTGTCAGGTCTTAGTTGTGCATAAGGGTGCTGGGAACCATGCCCCAGTCTTCTTCAAGAACAAGTGCTCTTTACCAGTAAACCTCTCTCCAGCTTGTTTCTCCAGCTAGGATCTCATAGTCCAGATTGACAGATTAACTAATCTGCCTCAAATTCCTGAAGTACATTTTAGGCATGTACCATTAAAGCTGTGAATTTTTTTTAAATAGCAAATTGTGTGCTAATATGTTCCCCTACCCCATGTCCCATGGATTCCACATTGGGGAGTTCAACTGAAGGTCAAAAAAAGTTGGTCTAGAGAGATGGCAGAACAGTTAGGGGCATTTTTGGTACTGTTGTAGAGGACCCACATTTGGGACCCAGCACTGTCATTGGATGACTCGAAACTGTGTAAATTTAGCTTGAAGGGATCTGATTCTCTCTTCTGCTTTCAAGCATCCCCCCCCAAGCCCCCCAGTTTTTAAAAATGTCATGTGGTGGCGCAGGTCTGTGTTCCCAGCACCCAAGAGGCAGAGATGGGAGTTCAAGGCCATCTACTACATGGAAAGTTCAAAGCCAGGCTAGTTTATTTATGATACCTTGTCTCATATTGAAATATGCATTGTATTATGCCTGATGAGCAGACTGTAGCTCAGTGGTAAATGAAGTGCTTAATTCAAGGAATCAGTACTCAGCACCAAAAGTACATGAGAGAATGCGGATAGGTTGTGCGTAACTATCCACAGATCTTGGTGTCTGCAACTGGTTCTAGGAGCCAGTTCAAAGGTCAACTGTTAAAATTCAACCAGCAATATAAAAATCCCATTATATTTGCCCCCATCTTTTTGTTTTCTTTTTGGCACTGACCATTATTTGTTACCTCTGAACAGACTAACCTACGTCACCTGCATGCTGAGTTACAGAAATATGCAGCCATGCTCAGCTTTCATATCTTTCTAAATTAAGACACCAGTGGAAGCTGGAGATGTAATTAAATGGCAGAGCACTTGCCTGGAGTGAGCAAACTGCTGGCTTCAATCTGTCACAAGGTAGCAGCTAATGGGATTCGAAAGGTTTTTATGTATGTGAGTATAGTGTTGTCTTCAGACACACCAGAAGAGGGCATCAAATCTTATGACAGATGGTTGTGAGCCACCATGGGGTTGTTGGGAATTGAACTCAGGACCTTTAGAAGAACAGTCAATGCTCTTAACCACTGAGCCATCTCTCTAGCCCTGTCAAGATATTTTTTTTAATGCATTTTCTCTTGAAAATTTTAGTGTCAGCCGTGTGGTCCATGACTTTAATCCCAGAACTTAATCATGAGGCAGAGGGAGGTGGATCTCTTGAGTTTGAGGCTGCCTGTTAAACAGAGCAAGTTTCAGGACAACCAGGGCTGCACAAAGAAACAAAATCAAAAAGTTTTAGTGTCTGGGAAGTTTGCATGCTCTAAAGACAGTTTAACAGGAATCACTGCAGTGGGGACTTGGTAAGCTTATTCTACTAGAGGTTATCATTTTATTATTTTTGTTTTGGTGGTGGTGGTGGTTTGAGACAGGATTTCTCTGTATAGCCCTAGCTGTCCTGGAACTTGCTTTGTAGACCAGGCTGGAGTTCAGGGATCCTCCTGCCTCGGTGCTGTGTGCACTACCATACCCAGCTGTAAAAACATTTAAAATGTGTGAAGAAAATTTTTAATTGGCTTAAGCTCTGCAGCATACCAGAAAATGGATTGGATTTTTAACTTGAATCTCTTGCCCTACCCCTCAAAGAAGCATGTAGCTTTGCACATCTACCTAAATCTCAAGATTTTTTTTTAAAATGTGTGCATCTGTGTGTGTATGTTCATGTGGAGGGGGCACATGTGTGGGGAGCATTCATGTGTGAGAGTGCTGCTGGAGTTTGCTCCAGTCTCTACCGTATTCACTGAGACAGAACCTCCCAGTGGATCCCAACGCTCACAAGCCCTCAGCTAAGCCAGCCAGCTTGCTTCAGAGTGTGAAGTTACATGCAGGCCGTAGGTCATCATTACACCTTCCCAGACTTTACCTGGATTATGGGGATTCAGACTCCTGTCCTCACCAGGTAAATGCCTCATCCACTGAGCCATCTCCCCGGGCCTGAAATCACCTTTTAAAAGATGTATTACAAGTATAGATTCAAGGTCCGAAGAAAAAGATCAGAAAATCAGAATTCGTAGGACCTTTTAAGTATTTCAATTATGGCTTAATATTTAGAAATGTAACACTGAGGGTCAGTAAAACTATGCCAGGAAGCTTGGTAAGGTAGAGCGGGTCTGCTGGCCTAGAACACGTGCCACACTACCCACATAAGGAAACGCGACCTGTGGTCACGTAGGCCCAGAATAGAGGTACCTAGAGGCCCTGAGGGCTTAGCCAATAAGCTTCCCTTCTCAGACAATCCTCCCTGCAAGAGGTGGGTACAGTATGGTATGCATCCATTTTCCACCATGAACAACCATGGACTGACTCTTTCATCTATCACCACCATGGGGAGCATGCAGAAGCCATAGCTTTGTTTGTTTTTGTTTTTTGTTTTTTTTTTTTTTCAAGACAGGATTTCTCTGTATAGACCCGGCTGTCCTGGAACTCACTCTGTAGACCATGCTGGCCTGGAACTCAGAAATCTGCCTGCCTCTGCCTCCCAAGTTCTGGGATTAAAGGCGTGCGCCACCACTGCCCAGCAGAAGCCACAGCTTAATCTCCCATAGGTTTCTCTGTGCTTCCAGCCTACCTCCACCAAGCTAAGGACAACCACCTCTAGGTAAAGCAGGAGCTCCCCTTTTCTCCCTGGCCCCTAGCTAGCCTCTGTCCCCAGCCAAGAGCCCCCCCTCTCAGTTCTTCCTCGACTCCCAGCAGGCCTGGGTGTTCAAGAGTCAGAGACCCCCCTCAGCCCAGCCTCATTGCTGGGATAAGCACAGTCAAATTCCCTGTGTTCCACCGCCCCAAAAGGCCACGCCGAGCGATGGGGTGGAACATGGACCCACACTACATGAGCAGCAAACAAGACACTTTTATACTGTCAATTCGCTAACACTGCATCATGGCCAATAGCATTTTACTCCTGCCAACACAAAATATCTACCATCTCATCTAAAAGGCTCATCGTGGCTTTGAGCTAAAGAACTCAGGACAGAACCATCTATATTTAGTGGCCACTGGGTTACAAATCAAAGTGCAAAAGAAGTGTCTCTAAGTAGATCATGTAAGGCCATTACACAAAAGTGGCACTTTGTAGGCCTCAGCTAGGAAGGTGCAAGTCAGGTGACAAATTTCACTGCTCTGTGCACACCCGTGTGACTGAAAGTATTTATTTCGAGGTTACACATTTTAGCAAGCAGAGACTTACAGAGACTGTGAGTAAACAACATTCACCTCAGCATATTCAGATAGGATTATAGCTAAATAACTGGGTACGGCTGCCATTTGCCTATAATTGTAGCACCCAGGAAGCTGAAGTTTCAGGCTATTCTAAGCAAAGCACAGCAAGACCCTGTCTCTGAAGTAAACATGTTCAATTGAACTTTCTAAGGGATGGATGCGTAGCTTAGCCATAAAGCATTTGCCAGGCCCTGGACAAGCCGCTGGTCCAACTCAAACAGTACCAAGAAAAAAAAACAAAAACCCAGAAACTCTTGTACAGGCTGATTTTGTGTGTCAACTTGACACAAGCTAGATTCATCAGAGAGGAAGGACTCTCAGTTGAGGAAATGTCTCCATGAGATCCAGCTGTAAAGCATATTTTCTCAATGATCAATGGGGAAAGGCCCAGCCCATTGTTGATGGTGGCATCCGAGTCAGTTGTCCTGGGTTCCATTAGAAAGCAGGCTGAGCAAGCCAGGGGAAGCAAGCCAGTAATCACCACCCCTCCATGGCTTCTACATCAGCTCTTGCCTCCAGGATCCTTCCCTGTTTTTCCTGTCCTGACTTCCTTCAATAATGAACTGCAATATGGAAGTGTAAGCTAAATAAACCCTTTCCTCCCCAACTTGTTTTTTGATCGTGGTGTTTTGTTGAAGCAATCGAAACCTAAACTAAGCCAGGCAGTGGTGGCGCACGCCTTTAATCTCAGCACTTGGGAGGCAGAGGCAGGCAGATTTCTGAGTTCGAGGCCAGCCTACAGAGTGAGTTCCAGGACAGCCAGGGCCACACAGAGAAACCTTACCTTTAATCCCAGCACTCAGGAGGCAGAGGCAGGCAGATTTCTGAGTTCGAGGCCAGCCTACAGAGTGAGTTCCAGGATAGCCAGGGCTATACAGAAAAACCCTGTTTCAGAAACCCCCCCCCCAAAAAAAACCAAACAACCAACCAAACAAACAAAAAAACCTTAAACTATGACATCTGTATAGAAAGTTGTCAATTTATCCCAAAATTCAAGTGGCGACACACACCTGTAATTACAGCACAAGGGGCTGAGAGAGTAAGACTGCTGCAGGCAGGAAGCTAGTCTGGCTCACGTATTTGACCTGTAGATAGGTCTGTTTGGTACAAGGTCAGCTGTAAAAGCGTGAAAACTTCACTACAGAAAATGTAAGTCCTCTTGCTCGGTCACATCGTCTCTAATTCCATAGGTGTTGATAAAAGCCCTTCGCAGGAGAAGACGTAAGGCACAGCTGCCCCTTCCTTTTCGTGAGTTGAATGCATAGTTCAGTGGGTCTTGCCCTAAAGGCTCCTTCCCTTCATTGTATTTTGGATCAGGTCCTTTTTGTTGTTGTTTGTTTTGTTTTGTTTCTCAAGACAGGGTTTCCAGGTAGCCCTGGCTATCCTGAAATTCACTGTATAGATCAGGCTGGCCTCGAACTCAGAAATCCGCCTGCCTCTGCCTCCCGAGTGCTGGGGTTAAAGGCAATCGCCACCACTGCCCGAGAATCAGGTCTTTCTTTAATCTTTTCATCACGTTCAGCACGAGCCTTTACTCCAACATTAAATTGCCTGATGCTTTTCTCCTCAAACTGTAAAGATTGTATTTTTTTTTACCCTCTTGCTCTTTTTCACTGTATACCTGAATAAAAGTGAATTCTGGTAACTATGTGATGGAATCAATATTAGGCCATCTTGAAATCTCCTCAGCCAAAGGTTCATTACTCTGAATTTAGCCTCAGGCCGATTCTTAGGGTAGTTTAAAGACAGAGTCAGAAAAGAATGTCTCTAAGGTGTGGTCCTGGGAATAGATCAAATGGCAATGGATTCATTCCCAACTTTATAACACATTTAAGAAAAACAGATGGCACACACCTTTAATCCCTGCACTTGGGGTGCGGGGGGAAGGCAGGAGGAGTATTTCTGAGTTTGAGGCTAACCTCCCAGGTCACCCGAGGCGACACAGAAAAACCTTGTCTCAAAAAAACAAACCCATAAAAAGAAAAACAACATTTTGAAACAATCAGAATACCCCAGAAATAGGACCATTTACTTATTTATAAATCAAAGCATTAAATAAATTACATGTGGTAACCTTTGCTGTATTAGTCAAGGAGGATATTACAATGTAGGAAAGAGAGCATTAGTGTTTATTCTGTATGTTGTCCTGGTCTTAGAAAAAGTGAGGACCATATGCTTGCTATCTTTTAGAGAGACCAGCTCTCTCTAAAATGTCTAAACAAGACATTTCCTAGGAGTTCTTTATCACCTGACCTCACATATTGTCCTCCTCTATGCCAAATTAAGCTCTAGGAAGTTGAGAGCTTACCTTGTGACAAGTGCTATGTTAGGCTCAGAGTAACTGTGATTTTTTTTTTTAATTATCACTCTGAGTCTGAAGTCAGCAGGGAAATGGACTGCTTCTAAAGATGCTCTCAGTCTTGGAGAGGCTGAGGAAATCTGTGCTCTGTTCGTTCTGGTTTATGTGTAAATTCTGCTCTTAGGGTCTACCTAAGCATCTGAAATTCAGTCAAGCATTACTTAACACAGTATTTATAAGTAACAAAGGCCTATGAAGATGCTACAGCCAGACTCTGTGTTGGGTCTAGAGGATAAAATAAAGCACAAAATCACATTTCTTGACTTCATTGTACTTTTAATCTCCCAGTAAAAGCAGGTATAAAGAAACTTCTAGCAGGACAGTGATAGGCACACACCTTACACTGTACTCTGAAGGCAAAGGCAGGAGGCTCTCTGAGTTCAAGGCCAGCCTGCTCTACAGAGTGAGTTCCAGGACAGCCAGGGCTCCACAGAGAAACCCTGTCTCAAAAAGCAAAACAGAAAGAAAGAAAGAAAGAAAGAAAGAAAGAAACAAACAAAGAAACAAAGAAAGAAACAAAGAAACAAAGAAACAAAGAAAGAAACAAAGAAAGAAACAAAGAAAGAAACAAAGAAAGAAAGAAAAAAATTTGTAGGCACGTTTAGTGGTTCATGTTTGTAATCTCAACACTTGGGAGACTGACTTTGGATGGCTGCCAGTTTAAGGCCAGCCTTGGTTCCATACCAAGTTCAAGTAAGCCTGGGCTGAGCTACAGGGAGGAAGGAAAAAGGGAGGGAGTGAAGAAAGAAGGAATTATTACTTCTTGTGACAACTGCCACAGGCAATAATCATTCCCTTCTTGTAAAGTTTCTGGAATTCCAGTATTTAAAAGAAATCTATTGCATTTATTATTTATTTGCATGTACACATGTGTTTATGAATGTAGTATGTCAGGGCTTGCATGTGTCCACCAGAGGCTTGCAGGAACTGTGGGTTCTCTCTTCCCCCCCCTGTGGGTCTGAGAGATTAAACAAACCGTGGTCAGCGGGCTTGATGGTAAGTGCCTTCATCTGCTGAGCCATCTCAGTACTTTTAAACACTTAAAATTAATTTTATGTGTATAAATTCTTTATCTGCATGTATGTATATGTATCACATGTGTTCCTTGCACTCAAAATGGCCAGAAGAGAGAATTGGATCCCCTGGAACTGGGGTTACAGGTGGTTGAGCTGCTGTGGGTGCTGGGAACAGAACCCAAGTCCTCAACAAGAATGCTCTTAACAGCTGAGCCATCTCTCCAGCTAATTTTTACTAAATTTCTGCACTGTTCAGGAAATGTGTTAATTGCTCAAGATATAGAAACCAGGACAAAACATGTCATATTTGTTACTTTTGCTTCACACTAATGGAATCCTACATATATGAATCAACTTGTTTTTAATTAAATAGCATGTCAGAACTATCTTTGGAAAGTATGGGGCTGCATAATGAGAATGTATCATAATTCACCCACTGTCATACTAAGAGGGAGTAATACTGTATCCCAAAGATGCACACCATTAGCTGTCTTTTCTTGTGTGTGTTTTGTTAGTGTTTGTTTGTTCTGTGGGTTTTAAGTTTTTATTTAGCTTTTTATTGATTCTTTGTAAATTTTACATCATAGACCCCAATTCCACACATCTCCCAGTCCCTTTGTATCTGCCCTCTGCCCTTGCAACCTCCCCCTCAAAAGAAAAAAAAAAAAAAACCCGTGGAAGCTGCAGTGTGTAACACAGTGCACCCTTTTGTCTACACATCTTTTCTTGCAGATGTTCATTGCAAGAGTCATTGGTTTGGCTCGAGGCTTCTGGCTTCTGCTACCCTATCAGTACTGGATCCTCAGCGGTACTCCTCTCAGATACCCTGTCCTTGCCCTGTATCACGCATCTGTAGGACCCGCCCCTTTCGTAGCTCCAGCAGTTCATTGATTGGGTAGATCTTGGGGCAGTCCAACTCAAAGCCCTGGACCTGGGTGATAGCTGAGCTGGTCAGCCTGCCAGCTCTCACCAGGATGAGCTCTCCAGCACTGCCCTAGTTAGCTCACCCAGTGCTGCAGCCGGCAGGCAAGGGGTGGGGGTGGGGCATGGCTCTCAGGATCTCAGGGACAGCTCTCCCACATGTGGCAGGGGGGGGGGGGGGCTCCAGGCTGGGGATTATCTCCAGTGTGGACTCTGGTTTTAATTTTTTTAATTTATTTTTAAAGATGTATACTTAACTTTTGAGCCATTTCTGCATCCCACATGGCCTTTTTGTTTTTTGGAGGTGCAGTCTCACTATGTACCCCAGGCTGGTCTCAAATTCAAGTTCCTCCTTCTCAAATCTCCCAGTTGGGGCTTACCAGTGTATGCTACTATGTTCTGGTGAATTCTTATTCTTAAGGATGGGTAGTCTTTGCATAGAATTCCACCTAAGTGAGTTCATAATACTAATGACTAGTTTAGGAGAACTGGGTAGAATTATAACATATTCTGATTTCTTTACCTTAATACTGCTAAAAATTGCCAGGCACCATGTTACTGGCTTTACACCTTTTGGATTGAATTTAGGTTGTTAGACTTGGTATCTCATTCGATACCCAGAGTTCTTCTGTCTGTTCTAATGAGAAGTTACAGTGCCATGATACAGCTGAAACTGAAACATAACAGCCTGCTTTTTCCGTGTAGAGATGTTTTGTGTCTGGGCTTACAGGTGCATACCCCATCATACCCAGATGAAAGTACTGGTGTATGTGTGTGTGCACCTGTGTCTGTGTACGTGCGTGTCTGTGCATGTATGCATGCATGTGCAAGCCTGGAACTCATGGCTGACAAGATACTGTAAGTTATTTGATATGTAGAACAATCTCTACGTACTAAGAAGTCTGGCTGCATTACACTGCTTGGCAATACTACAAAGCATTCACATTCATTTGGGTTTCTCACATTTTCTTCACGTGTGATTAACTAGCATTTGAATATCATAATCTTGGGTTTCTCACAGTTTTCTACCCATGGCTTTTCTGCTTGGCAGGTTTCTGACAGTTTTTTGAATTTATCTTTGAATTTTAAAAATAAACAATCAGTATAACAATTTTTAAGATTCCCATGTATTTACTTTTGTGTGCATGTGTGTGATCACGTGTGTGCCATGGGGCATGTGTGGAGGTCAGAGGGCATCTTTTTCAGCAGTCTGTTCTTTCCTTCTTCTGGGTGGGTTCTTGGGATTTCACTTGGGTCATCGGGCTTGGCGGCAAGCCCCTGTACTTGTGAAGCCCTATTGTCAAGCCCTATTCCTAAGTTTATCTCCTTAGACCAAACTACTGTAGTTTTTCTGTATCCCTGTGGAGTCTCCTTGTATGCATCTTAATTTTTTTTTACTTATTACTAATCATTCCATTAATTTACATCTCAAATGATATCTCGATTACCCCCCCCCAACACCGGCAGCCCACATCTGCCCTCCCTTTTCCCTTTGCCTGTATGAGGGTGCTCCCCTATATTCCCACCCTCTCCTGCCCCATGCTCCAGCATCACCCTATGCTGGGGCATCAAACCTCCTCGGGACCAAGGGCCTCCCCTCCCATTGCTCAGGCCAGGCCATCCTCTGCTACATATGTATGTGGAGCCATGGATCCCTCCAGGTACACTCCTTGGTTGGTGGTCAGGACTTCCGGCAGAACTGGGTGGCCAGGCCAGCCGCTGTTGTTCTTCCTATGGGGTTGCAATCCCCTCAGCTCCTCCAATCCTTCTGCCAGCTCCTCTACCAGGTCCCCTGAGCTCAGTCTGATGGTTGGCCCCAAGCATCCTCATCTGCATTGGTCAGTTGCTGACAGAACCTCCCAGGCCTCCCAGGCCTCTTGATCACGGTAAGTGTCAGGTTTGAGGTATACAGACATGATGGATCCCCAGGTGGGGCAATCCCTGGATGGCCCTTCCTTCAGTCTCTGTTCCATTTTTTGCCCTGTTCTTCCTTTGGACAGGAACATTTCTGGGTTAAAAACTTTTGAGATGGGTGTATGGCCCATCCCTCGACCAGGAGCTGTGCCTATCTACTGGAGGTGGTCTCTACAGGTTCTATCTCTCCCTTGTCTGTGCATTTCGGCTAAAGTCATGCCTGATAGGTCCCAGGAGCCTCACATTTCTCTGGTGTCTGAGACCCTCCAGTGGCTATCCCCAGTTCCTCATCCCCCACTGCTACATATTTTTGTTCGATTTCCTGACCATCTGTACCTCTCTTACATCCCCTCCAGTTCCTGATACTACCCTCTTATTTCCTTCCCCTCCTCTCTCCCTCCCAGGTTCCCCCTCTCCCTCCACCTCCATGATCATCTTATCCCCCACCCCTCAATACAGGACTGAAGCACCCACACTTTGGTCTTCCTTCCTTCTAAGCTCCATATGGTCTGTGGGTTGTATCATGAGCATTGTGAGCTTTTGGGCTAATATCCACTTCTTGGTATTCGAGGCTCTTCCCCACTTTCTCGTCTATTAGACTCAGCATATCTGGTTTTATGTGGAGGTCCTTGATCCACTTGGACTTGAGCTTTGTACAAGGAGATAAGAATGGATCAATTTGCAATCTTCTACATATAGACCGCCAGTTGAACCAGCACCATTTATTGAAAATGCTGTCTTTTTTCCGCTGGATGGTTTTAGCTCCTTGGTCAAAGATCAAGTGACCGTAGGGGTGTGGGTTCATTTCTGGGTCTCCAATTCTATTCCATTAATCTACCTGCCTGTCATTGTACCAATACCATGCAGTTTTTATCACTACTGCTCTGTAGTACAGCTTGAGGTCAGGGAAACTGATTCCCCCAGAAGTTATTTTCACTATCCTGAGTTTTTTGTTATTCCATATGAATTTGAGAATTGCTCTTTCTAGGTCTATGAAGAATTGAGTTGGAATTTTAATGGGGATTGCATTGAATCTGTAGATTGCTTTCGGTAGGATGGACATTTTTACTATATTAATCCTGCCAATCCATGAGCATGGGAGATCTTTCCATCTTCTCAGGTCCTCTTTGATTTCTTTCTTCAGGGATTTGACTTCCTTGTCATATAGATCTTTCACTTGCTTGGTTAGAGTCACACCAAGGTATTTTATATTATTTGTGGCTATTGTGAATGGAGTTGTTTCCCTAACTTCGTTCTCGGCCTGTTTATCATTTATATAAAGGAAGGCTACTGATTTATTTAAGTTTATATCCAGCCACTTTGCTAAAGTTGTAAAGTTATAGGAGGTCTATGGTAGAATTTTGGGGTCGCTTATGTATACCATCATATCATCTGCAAATAGTGATATTTTGACTTCCTCTGTTGTTTAATTGCTCAGGCTAGAATTTCAAGTACTATATTGAATAGATAGGGAGAGAGTGAGCAGCCTTGTCTAGTCCCTGATTTTAGTGGGATTGCTTTGAGTTTCTCTCCATTTAGTTTGATGTTGGCTACTGGTTTGCTATATATTGATTGCTTTTATTATTTTTAGGTATGAACTCTGAATTCCTGATCTCTCCAATACTTTTAACATGAATGGGTGTTGTATTTTGTCAAAGGCTTGTTCAGCATCAAATGAGATGATCATGTGGTTTTTTTTCTTTGAGTTTGTTTATATAGTGGATTACATTAATGGATTTCCATACATTGAACCATTCCTGCATTCCTGAGAGGAAGCCTACTTGATCATGGTGGATGATCATTTTGATGTGTTCTTGGATTCAGTTTGCAAGAATTTTAGTGAGTATTTTTGCATTGATAGTCATAAGGGAAATTGGTCTGAAGTTCTCTTTTTGGGATCTTTTTGTGGCTTAGGTATCAGTGTAACTGTGGCTTTCATAGAAAGAATTGGGTAGTGCTCCTTCTGTTTCTATTTTATGGAATAGTTTGAGAAGTGTTGGTATTAGATCTTCTTTGAAGGTCTGATAGAATTCTGCACTAAAACCATCTAGTCCTGGGTTTTTTTTTGGGGGGGGGGTTGGGAGACTTCTAATGACTACTTCTTTTTCTTTGGGGGTTATGGGGCTAGATGGTTTATCTGATCCTGATTTAACTTTGGTACCTGGTGTCTGTCTAGAAAATCATCCATTTCATCCAGATTTTCCAGTTTTGTGGAGTATATAGGCTTTTGTAGTAGGATCTGATGTTTTCTTTTAATTTCCTCAGTTTCTGTTGTTATTTCTCCCTTTTCATTCCTGATTTTGTTAATTTGAATTCTGTCTCTGTGCCCTCTGGTTCCTCTGGCTAAGGGTTTATCTATCTTGTTAATTTTCTCAAGGAACTAGCTCCTAGTTTTGTTGATTCATTGTATAGTTCTCTTTGTTTCTACTTGATTGATTTAAGCCCTGAGTTTGATTATTTCCTGCTGTCTACTTCTCTTCGGTGTATTTGCTTCTTTTTGTTCTAGAGATTTCAGATGTGCTGTCAAGCTGCTAGTGTATGAGCTCTCCAATTTCCTTTTGGAGACACTCAGGGCTATGAGTTTTCCTCTTAGCACTGCTTTCATTTGTGTCCCCTAAGTTTGGAAATGTTGTGCCTTCATTTTCACTGAATTCTAAAAAGTCTTTATTTCTTCCCTGACCAAGTTATCATTGAGTACATAACATAGTTGTTCAGCTTCCATGTGTATGTAGGCTTTCTGTTGTGTTTGTTGCTATTGAAGACCAGCCTTAGTTTGTGGTGGTCCAATAGAATACATGGGATTAATTCAATGTTCTCATATCTGTTGAGGTTTGTGTCAGAGTATACGGTCAATTTTTGAGAAGTTACCATAAGGTTTTGAGAAGACGGTATATTCTTTTGTTTTAAGGTGAAATGTTCTGTAGATATCCATTTGGTTCATAACTCCTTTTAGTTTCACTGTGTCTCTGTTTAATTTCTGTTTCCATGATCTGTCCATTGGTGAGAGTGGGGTGTTAAAATCTCCTACTATTATTGTGTGAGGTTCAGTGTGTGCTTTGAGCTTCAGTAATGTTTTTTTGTTTTTTTACAAATGTGGGTGCCATTGCAGTTCGGGTATAGATGTTTAGAATTGAGAATTCATCTTGGTAGTATGTAATATCCTTCCCCATCTTTTTTGTTAACTTTTGGTTGAAAGTCTATTTTATTGGAATTATATTGGCTACTCCTGCTTGTTTCTTGGAATCATTTGCTTGGAAAATTGTTTTCCAGCCTTTTAACCTGAGGTAGTGTTTGTCTTTGTCACTGAGGTGTGTTTCCTGTATGCAGCAAAATGCTGGGTACTATTTACATATCCAGTCTGTTAGCCTATGTCTTTTTATTGGGGAATTGAGTCCATTGATGTTGAGAGATATTAGGGACCAATGATTGTTGCTTCCTGTTATTTTTGTTGTTAGAGGTGGAATTGTGTTTGTGTGTTTCTCTTCTTTTGGGTTTATTGTGAAAAGATTAATTTCTTGCTTTTTCTTGGGTGTAGTTTCCCTGCTTGTGTCAGATTTTTCCTTCTATTATCCTCTGTAGGGCTGGATTAGTGGAAAGATATTGTTTAAATTTGGTTTTCTCTTGGAATACCTTAGTTTCTCCATCTATGATAATTGAGAGTTTTGCTGGGTACAGTAGCCTGGGCTGGTATTTTTGTTCTCTTAGGGTCTGTATGACATCTGCCCAGGATCTTCTGGCTTTTAGAGTCTCTGTTGAGAAGTCTGGTGTAATTCTGATAGGTCTGCCTTTATATGTTACTTGACTTTTTCCCCTTACTGCTTTCAATATTCTTTCTTTGTTCTGTGCATTTGGTGTTTTTATTATTATGTGATGGGAGGAATTTCTTCTCTGGTCCAATCTGTTTGGTGTTCTATAGGCTTCTTGTATGTTTATGGGCACCTCTTTCTTTAGGTTAGAAAAGTTTGTTTCTATAATTTTGTTGAAGATGTTTGCTGGCCCTTTGAGTTGGGAATCTTCACTGTCTTCTATACCTATTGTCTTAGTTAGGGTTTTACTGCTATGAACAGACACCAATAACCAATGCAAGTCTTATAAAAGTCAACATTTAATTGAAGCTGGCTTACAGGTTCAGAGGTTCAGTCCAGTATCATCAAGGGGGGGACATGGCTGCATCTAGTCAGGCATGGTGTGGGAGAAGCTGAGAGAGAGGTCTTCATCTTCATCTGCCAGCCTCTAAGAGAGCCCACACCCACAGGGACACCTACTCCATTAAGGCCACAACCACTCCAACAGGACCACACATTCTAATATTGCCACTCCCTAGGCCAAGCACATGCAGGCCAACCATTATACCTATTATTCTTAGGTTTGTCTTTTCATTGTGTCCTGAATTTCTTGAATGTTTTGAAATAGGGGCTTTTTTGCTTTTTGCATTTTCTTTGACTGTTGTGTCAATGTTTTCTATGTTATCTTCTACTGCTAAGATTCTCTCTTCTATCTCTTGTATTCTATTGGTGATGCTTGTATCTGTGACTCCTGTTCCCTTTCCTAGGTTTTCCATCTTCGGGCTGTCTTCCTTTGTGTTTTCTTTAATGTTTCTATTTCCATTTTTAGTTCCTGGACGGTTTTGTTTAATTCCTTCACCTGCTTGATTGTGTTCTCCTGTATTTCTTTAAGGGAGTTATTTATGTCCTTCTTAAAGTCCTCTATCATCTTCATGAAAAGAGAATTTAAATCTGAATCTTGCTTTATAGGTGTTTGGGTGTCTAGGGATTACTGTGGTGGAGAACTGCATTCTGATGATGCCAAGTCAAGTTGGTTTCTGTTGCTTCTGTTCTTATGCTTGCCCCTCTCCATCTGGTTATCTCTGGTGTTACTGGCCTCCCTATCTCTGACTGGATCCTGTCCTTCCTGTGAGCCTGTGATTCTGATAAGTCAGAACCTGGGAGGGTCAACTTGCAACTGGGATGTGGGCTGAGTGGGTGGAGATCCATAGCAGAGGCTCTGCTCCCGGCACAGATGGAAACTGGAAAGTGCACTGCATTTTTATTTTTTTACACCCAATTTTTTATCTGAATGTCCCTTAGGTGTCTTCTTATATCACCATAAAAGTTAAACATCCTGAATCTCAAAATCCAGCCAATTTGAACCTTTATTTTTTGAGCCAAGTCTTCTGTGGCCCACATGGAAGAGCTGACTCAGCTGTCCTAACCTTAATACCACCCCCAACCCCAAATATTAAGTAAAATGCGATGAAAAAGTAAAGTTTAGTCAGCCCGGAGTGGGACTTCACAAGTCCCTCCCTTATCCACAGTGGAATTGTGACTGCTGTGACCTTTTGCAGGTCTTGTGCACGCAGTCACAGCCACTGTGACTTGATGTGAGCAATGGTCCAATAATGTCTGGAACTACTCTAGTGGGGAGCAGAGGAAGCCCTGAGCCTGTCAGGTCCTGAGTAAACGTGTGGTGTGGACTTAGACATTGCTGTGTCAAAGATCCTAGCCTTATACCTGGAGGGAAATGGCAAAGCCCACCCAAACCCTCACTCCTGCCCTGGCTTGAGCCCAGGATTAGGATCAGAGGGAAATGACAAAGTTGACAGCATGTGCAGACCACCATAGCTCCCCCTGCCCTATATTTGTGCTGGAGACTGCTCCCCCACAGAGGCTTCTCCTGTCTAGAGGAGCTGAACCTGTTTCCTTGATCCATCTGATACCATAAACCCTGGCTTTTATTTATTCATAAAATAAATCCTTGTTCATCTGTGTACTAGACAAGGTGAGTTTCCGGGACAGCACAGCTTTCCCATCAGAGGCTGCAGTCCACATGACCCCAGTTTTTCTGTCTATGTTAATAAATTCTTCGTTTCTCTATTGCTCCCATCAAGTACTTTGGCTGTGCACAGCTGCTGCACACTAGTTTACTACAATCCTTCATTCCTGCTCGTTCTCACAATCTTTCCACCACTATATGCAGCTAGTGGCTTCTGGAGAAGGGGAGTTCATTCTCTTTGAGCAGCTTCTGACAGGCTGCTTTGCAGTTGCTAGCCCTTATACTAAGTATATCCACTTAATTAATAAAAACACATAAAGTTAGGAGAGAAAAAGGGCACGGTGGGTACAGAAATAATTGGAGGAAGAAGAGGAGATATATTTGCTCAAAATTCATTATATTTATGTATGAAATTGTCAAACAATAAAAATAAACAGTTTTGGAGTAGGGCATGGTTACCCTGTTGTGTCTCAGCCATCAGGGATACAGGGATAAACTAGACAACTGAGAGGTCAGGGTCAGCATAGGCTATATAATGAGACATAGATCAAAACAAAAACCAATCCACACAGTTCTGGAGTGGTGAACACCATTAATCCCAGCATTGGGAGGAAGAGGCTGGTGGCTCTCTGTAAAGTGGAGGCCAACCCCATCTGCATAGCAATTGCAGGCCAACCAGGGCTAAACAGACAAACTCTAGCTCAAAAATAAATAAATAAATACATAAATAAATACAAAGTTTGGGTAAGAATGGTGGTCACAGGCACTGCTGCTGGGACCACAGAAATGGTACAACTTCTATAAAAGGTAATTTGCCAATAAATACCAAATTACTATTTTGTCCTGTGATATTGGGGAGTTAAATTCAGGGCCTTGGACATAGGTATACACTCTGCGGCTGACCTAACCCTGCTGACTTAAATTACAGGAATCTCTTCTCAGATACTCTTGTAGCTCAAGCTATCTTGAACAACCTCCACAGTGCTGGGATTACAGGCTATATGCTTAGCCACATGATCAATGCTATGCAGTTTCGGGATTTAAACTAAGACTGCAGACTAGGCAAGCAACCTACCAACTGATCTATATCCCAAAGTCTTGAAAGTATGCTTAAATAGAGTATGATGTCAGCCTTTATGTTTCGAACAGTGAAGCAAAAAGGTTTTTAGGTAATACATTCATGAAATTATTATTAGCATACCTTTTACATATTATGCTATGGTCCTTTTTTTTTTTTTTTTTTTCCTGTTTTGAGACAAGGTCTCACTGTATAGCCCTGGCTGGAGCTCATTATAATCTAGGCTGGCCTCAAACTCACTGCAGTCTACTTGCCTGTGGCTCCCAAGTGCCGAGATTAAAGTTATATGCTACCATACCCAACAGGCTCTGTTATGTAGATAAAAACTCACTAAGAAACAACTTAAAATGATAGAATTTATTTTAATATGATATATGTATTCACAAATACTATTTAAAAAATAAGCATGTAAATGATAATAATTATAAAACATAAATCAGCTCTAATTTAATATTATCAGAGAAGAGAGCAAATATAGAAGTCGGTCTAACATTGTTGCATTTGCCTTTTAAAGTCAGAAGAAACACCTAGCACATTATAACTTATCCTTTTACAGTTTCTTGTTACCATGAATGCCCCTCTCGTAATTTACATTCAAATCATTAAAGTCTCTTAACAGTTATTAAAGTACAATTAAGTCACCTAAACGGAGTAATCTAAAAATACTAGCCTAAATTAAAACCCTGAGGAATTAAAATCTTTTTACACAATAGTTTTGGTTAAGTGCAATTCTGTTCCATAAGGACTACTTAATTTTAAGGTCATATTTGGTAAGGCATAGGAAAAATAAGATCTACTTCAGTAACAATCTAAACTATCTTTAGTTCCTTGCTACAAAGTTGTCTTATTCCCCTAAGAAGGAGTTTTTGCATGTCATGCTGGGCCTCCACCCAGCTGCCGGTTTACCGGCTTTACCCACAGTAGTTAAAATTCATGCACCAAGCTGAACTGCTGTAACAACAGTGATTCAGGCTTACTGCTGCCAAGAAACTACATGTTGGAGAGTTCATGTCCATGCTCAACCATGGCCTGCACAAATTGCTTGAAGACTCGATCCATGTAAGTGCATTGCCTAGGCCAGATTCCCTCCAGAAAACCAATATGGCCTCCATAGGATGTAAGGACCAAAGCCACGTTAGGGTTTTGCTTAGCTGTTTCTATTGGGATAGCTTGAGGAATTGAAGCAGTAAAAGCAAGAGGAAGTAAAAAGAGGGGAAGAGGGGAAGAGACAAGGAAATGGGGTGGGGAAGGGAAGAGAGGCAGAGAGATGATGAATACTTGTTAGGAAAAGTATACTTTATCATTTCTAATCAGTAAAAACTTTAAAGAAATATTGTTATGAGAATGACTAAATGCAATGAGGCTGACTAATTTATACCAACTATCTATGTTTTTATAATAATTCATATTGACAGTCTTGTGCTAGATCATTATTTTTAAAAGAATCAATCCAAGATTTTATAAAACCTAAAAAATATAGGTTGTTTCTTGGGCTGTTGAGATGGGCAAGGTGCTTCTGCAGTACCTGATAACCTGAGTTTTATGTTTGGGACAAACATGGTAGAGAGACAGAAGTACCTCTGACTTGCGCACATGTGCTGTAGCACCGGTGCACATGTGTGGACTCACATGCATAAACACACAGAAGATAAGATACAATAAAATAAAAATTAGGCTGATTCTTGTTTTGAGAAATTAATTCTAAGCTAACCTTTGTGAAAGATGTAAATCCATCCTGTATAATTTTGATTAACTTTACATAAATTTAAATTTCTAAAGCTGATTGATATCTTTACAAAGGACTTAAAATTCCAAATTTTAATTCCAATAAAATTAAAATTTATATGACATATAAAGATAGCAAAAATAAATAAAACTCTGAGCAATGGTGATGTGTGTTTACCATCTGTTGGTGAGATGTCTAAGTCTAGCTGATCATCTTTTTCTCTTTCTGATTTTCTGTTTACACTCACAGAGAGCGAGACACTATTGGAAGTAGCTGAAGTGGATTATAGACACTCTAACAGAGCTGTCTGCATGTCCTCCAGCAAGCCTACTTCTAGTACAAGTTTTAAGTGCAGGAATTAAAGTTATTTTCTTTTTCTCCCAGGTTTTAAAGTACAGGCAGTGTGGGTAAAAAGTGTGTGTGTGCCTGTGTGTGTGCACACGCACGTGTATGTGTGTGCATGTGCACAGCAACGTGTGCTCTCATCCCACAGACAAACTGAGGACCTCATGAATGCTCAGTCTAAGCTCTCCCACTGGGCTTCACCCCAGCACTCTCAGATTCTAACCCTCATTGCTACAGTCTCATCAAAACAAAAGGTTCCACCATGCTACAGTGAATAATGTAGGCTGCCGGTCTCAGGCTGCAGACAATTGTCCACTATGTGGTAACACTATCTTAAGGGCCTGGGAAAAAGCAGGAAATAATGAATTTAAACTTTACCCTAATGAATCGGATTAAAGGTTGGGAAACTCTTGTTTGTAGTAGAGGCAGCAAAATATAAAAATGGATGAAGAAATATCAGATCTTAACCAGTGGAGTTATGTGAGGCAACCACCTCATAGACATGAAAGCCAGTTTCATTTTCTCATCTATAACTGAAGGCCCAAAGTGCCAGTTCTTGAAAACCACCTCAAACGGGTGATTTAAAATATTGGGTACGGGGCTGGAGAGATGGCCGATTTTCTGAAGGTTGTGAGTTCAAATCCCAGCAACCACATGATGGCTCATAACTATCAGTAATGAGATCTGAGGCCCTCTTCCGGTGTGTCTGAAGAAAGCTACAGAGAGTGAGCGGGGTCAGAGGGAGAAGAAAAAAAAAGTGTCTGAAGACAGCTACAGTGTACTTACATGAAATAAATAAATCTTTGAAAAAAATAAAATAAAATATTGGATATGCTGGGATTTACTAAAAGTGTTACACTGCATGTGTTAGGCTTGGGATCTGCGTAGCTTTGCTTTTTTGAGGTGACTGAACTCAGGGCCTCTCACATGCTGGGCAAGAACCCTACCATTGAGCTCCATCCCAGCCCCAAATAAGTAGCTGGAGGAAATGTTTAAAGGATTCTTTTTGAGGGGTTGCAAGCACTAGTTGATCATCCAGAGCACCTACGTTTGGTTCCCGCCCCCACACGGTAGCATGCAACCATCTGTGACTCCAGTTCCAGGAAATCTGACTTCCTCTTGTGGCTTCTGTGGCAGTAGGCACAGACACACATGCAGGTAAAATGCTCCATACACATAACAGCTTGAAAACTGGCTCACACTTGAGATACCAGAACACAGGATGTTAAGGCAAGAGGATCAGAATTCCAGGCAAGCCTGAGCTACACGATGACATCCTGTGTTGACAACAACAAAAGCAATAACTGCCCTTAAAATGTCACCCAGGACACCTAGAGGCCAAGCCTACAGGACTCCGTACTGTCAATAAGAGAACATGTGTGTTCACAGCTGTTTTTCTTAATTTTTTTTTAAAAGTCAGGAGGCTTCATTTTAAGATTTTTATTGCTTTAAATTATGTATGTGCAGGACAGGATATGTTCACATGACTGAAGTGCCTGTGGAGGGCAGGCCTTAGATCTGGAGCTAGGGGTGATTTCAAGTTGCCTGTGTGCTGAGAACTGGACTTCAGTCCTGCAAGAACAATACATGCTCTTAGCCACTGAGCATCTCTCCTGCCCAACTGCTATTCTTGAATTAAGACAGTATAAAAGTTAATTTTGGAATAATTTTCATAATTACAACATCCAAGGGAAAAAACTAGACAATTTTTCTTTAGAGATGAACGTTTAGTCTAACGTTTAAATTAAGTTAGTCTAAATTTGCTTCCAGCATTGAAGTACTCAAGGACACTGTGTTTCTAGACTCTTTTCCAGGTTAAAGGGAAGAAAACTTCAAACTCATTTACTTTGGGACTCCAGAAAGAAGAGGCAAATAATCACAGATTCTCCCCAAGCAAAGGTGCTGGAGCATAATCTGTTGAAAGGACTGGTATCTGAGCAGAGTGAATGGTTATATACACACGTGGGCAGACACGTGGGCAGTCCTAACTCTGCTGAGTCTGTGATGACAGACATGACCCTGAGACACTGAACATGTGACCTGAGGAATTTGGGTACCATTAGGAAAGCTGAACTTCTGTTTGCTTGTTCTGTTTTGAGATAATGTCTTAAAGCTAGCCCAGGCTGCTTTTCATCTTATTAATAAGGCTAGCCCCAACTCTTTCCATCTTCCTGCCTCAATGTCCCAAGTGCTGGGAATTATAGGCCATGTAGCAACATTCCAGCAGCTTAAACTAATCCTAATGGAAGACATTATATGACCAGCCCCCCCCCCCCTTTTTTAAATCATCTTTCTTTAAAAGAAAAAAAACCAATATTTTAAAAGTTAAACCAGGAGCCAGGGAGACAGCTTGGCAGTTAAGAGCACTTGCTGTTCTCCCAGAGGATCCTGGTTCAGTTCCTAGCAGCAATGCCTTGCGGCTCACTACAATCTGCAACTCCAGCTCCAGAGCATCTGTCACCATCTTCTGGCCTCTGTGGGCACCAACACACACTGGCATATACTCACATAGACAAATACAGAAATAAAACTAACAAATGAGTCTTTGAGAAAGAAAGCTATTTCACGCCAGTGTGTAGTCGGATGGCATTCTTACCGTGGCTGGGTGAGAAAACGTCATCTGCAGCATTCAAGCACAGCACTGGGATCCCCACTGACTTCAGCCTGCGGTTTGGACTGGCGTCAGCGTAGTAGTCATCGAGTGTGCGGTATCCAAACATGACCGCGGTGAACCGTTTATCGAACTCTCTGATCGACTTGGCCTGGAAAGCAAAACCAGACCAAATGGGCTCTTGGAGTCACAAGAGGAAATGAGATCAGGAAAAGCTCTGCTCACCTTCATGACCTGGTCCATGTCAATCTGCTCCACAAACATATGCCGGTGCCTGAAACAAGACAGATGTCAAAACGAAACTTAACATCATCTCTGCCTTAGTCATACCTGAAATATATGCAAGCAGATGATTATAAAGTCTGGCATGGGGCACAAGGCTTGTACTAAAACAGTTCCTGGGGCAGTGAGATGGCTCAGTGGGTGAGGGAAGACACCTAATCAAGCCTGATGACCTGAGTTCTGGATCCACATGGTAGAAAGAGAATTTACTCACACAGATTTTTCTCCAACCTCCACAGCATATGGCCTACACAAAGGAAGTTATAAAATATAATGAAAATAGTTTGAGTTTACATAATCAGATAGAGGAGTAGGAAGTACATGTCTTAGGTTCCTATTTTTGCACAAACATCATGACCAAGATCCAGGTTGGGGAGGAAAGGGTTTATTGAGCTCACACTTCCAGGTTGTTGTTCATCACCAGAGGAAGTCAGGACTGGAACTCAAGCAGGTCAGGAAGCAGGAGCTGATGCAGAGGCCATGGAGGGATGCTGCTTACTGGCTTGCTTGCTTCTCCTGGCTTGCTCAGCCGGCTTTCTTACAGAGCCCAGGACTACCAGCCCACAGATAGTACCACTCACAAGGGGCCCTCCCCCCTTGATCACTAATTGAGAAAATTCCTTACCACTGGATTTCATGGAGGCAGTTTCTCAACTGAAGCTCCTTTCTCTGTGATAACTCCAGCTTGTGTCAAGTTGACACACAAAACCAGCCAGAACAGTTCATTAATATTCATTTTCAAAGTGGTATTTTAAGTGCTTTTTTTAGGAGGTGGGGTGGGGTTTCAAGACAAGGTCTCTCTGTGTAGTTCTGACTATCCTAGGACTCACTCTGTAGACCAGGCTGGTCTTGAACTCACAGAGATCCATCTACCTCTGCCTCCTGAATGCTGGGATTAAAGGTGTGCACTACCATATCCAGCCACTTAAGTACTATTTTTAACGAAGAAACTAGAAAGAATAAACTAGTTTTATATTAAAAGAAATAACTTATAGGTTGTTTTATAACA
Source organism: Rhynchomys soricoides (assembly GCA_019843965.1). Lineage (NCBI taxonomy): Eukaryota > Metazoa > Chordata > Mammalia > Rodentia > Muridae > Rhynchomys > Rhynchomys soricoides. The sequence goes on from JADRCH010000086.1 coordinate 1,015,708, forward strand.
AAGTATACCTGTACGCTGCTGAAAAGTCAATATGCTCAAAAAAAGTCAATATGCTCAAAAAAAGTCAATATGCTCAAACAGGCTAAGTAATTTCTCTGAAGAAACTGCTTCTTCGTGTGTGTGTGTGTGTGTGTGTGTGTGTGTGTGTGTGTTGCATGCTGTGGTGCACATGTTCAGCTTAGAGGACAACTTTGGTGTAGGTTCCCATTTTCCACCTTATTTGAGACAGAGATCTCTTACTATCTGTCACTGTGTGCACTGGGCTATCCCTGTACTGTCTACCACTGCATACACCAGGCCCTAGCTGTCCTGAAACTCATTCTGTAGACCAGGCTGGCCTTGAAAGGCATGCACCATTATACTTGGCCCTGGTCACTTTTCTTTTGTGATCAATATAAATCTGTCTAACAGCAGAGGTAGGGACTGCACCTAGGACATGGAACACGGAGCCCACATGTCCTACCACTGAGCTACGTCCTTAGGTCCTCACCTAATACTTTAATCCAGATGATTCTTCACTTCTCCTTGCAACTATTTCTATTTCAACAACCATATCAGTGATAATTAATGACCACTGCTGTAATAGATAATGACATGATGATTCTTAGTATTTTAGCACTATTTATAATCCGTATTTGTAACTAAGTAGGTAAATCCAGAGTTAGATAACAACATTCAGGATAGTAGCTTTCATTAAGTCACATATATACAAGTTTCATTAAGTCACACACACACATAAAGGCTATATACTGTTATATATATTTATCAATTATCAAATTTCATTAAATCACACACACACATAAAGGCTATATAAATACTTTTATATATATTTATCAATTCAGTTTAAAAGGCAATGGTAGGGCTAGGGTGGGGCTCAGAGATCGAGCATGTGCCTAGCATATATGAGATCCTAGATTCAATCCCCAGCTCTTAGTCATTAAGAAAATAAGAATAGAACCATGTGTATCTCTATGCCGACACACTGGGCTCACTTTAGGAGGTGCACAGCTCCAGAAAAGTGGGTGCAAAGACACGACTGTGGAAATATAAGAACCTATACAAGTACATACCTTCTATTTCTTTCTTGTTTTGAATAAGTTTTCTTAAAATGGAAAACAATTATTTATTTAGTGTCCACATGTGTATGCCAGTGTGTATGTAGAGGTTAAAGGGCCTCATGAGGGTGTCTGTTCTCTCCTTGCACATGTGGGTCACAGGGATTGAAAGGTCATTAGGCGTGGTGGCAGGTACCCTCACCTGATGAGCCATCATACCAGCTTATATTCTCTCACTTCTAAAAGACACCATGTTTGTAAGAACATGCTTAAGGAGCTATACTATTCAACCTGGGACACTCTTTCCTTTGTTTTTTGAGTCAGATGTGGTGGTTTGAATACAGACTCACGTGTTTGAAAGCTTGGCCCATAGGGAGTGGCACTATTAGGAGCTGTGGCCTTGGAGGAAGTGTGTCACTGTGGGGTGGGGCTTTGAGGTCTCAGAAGCTCCAGCTATGCTCAGTGTGGCTCGCAGTCTCTCTTTCTGCTCCATTATGATTCAGATGTACATCTCTCAACTTTTCCTGCAGCACCAGTCTGCCTGTTGTCTCCATGCTTCCCACCACGATGATAATGGACTAAACCTCGGAACTGTAAGCCAGTTCCAATGAAATGTTTCTAAGAGTTGCTGTGGCCATGGTGTCTCTTCACAGCAATAAAAATCCCACAACACAGGGTCTATTTATATAGCCTAAGCCGTCCTGGAGCTCACCTTTTAGACCAGGCTAGCTTTGAACTCAGAGATCTGCCTGCCTCTATCTCCTGAGTGCTGGAATCAAAGGGGTATGCCACCAGCCCAGCTGCATAGGACAATCTTAACCCATTACCTGAGAAAGAATTAGGTTTGGGAAAGATTAACAGCCAGGAAATCTAAGGAAACAGCCCAAATATATCACCAAACACATTCCATGCTAATGTAGTTTTCAGAGTAATTTAGGATTGCAACCTTCAGAGCAGTGTGGAGGGGTGGGAGGGCTGGGGGTTGGGATGGGGGGCATAGACATAGATAAAAGGCATCATTACTTTTTTTTTTTTTTTTTTGGTTTTTCGAGATAGGGTTTTTCTGTGTAGCCCTGGCTGTCCTGGAACTCACTCTGTAGACCAGGTTGGCCTTGAACTCAGAAATCCACCTGCCTCTGCCTCCCAAGTGCTGGGGTTAAAGGCATGTGCCACCACTGCCTGGCCATTACTTTTATCTATATTTTTAACTTACAATTTTGGTATGCATTCATAATTTGGAGACTATTTTGGTGTTGAGGTTTGGTCTTGCTGTCTGTCGTAATGCTAAGTGAAGCCCCCCAATACCTGCAGTCTGCACATAGACCTGAGGAATATGTGTAACCCTGCCCACAAGTTATTTCTGATTAGTAAATAAAGATGCCAACAGTCAATAGTTGGGCAGAAGAGACATAAGTGGGGTTTAAGTTTCCTCAGCTTGGGGCCAGAGGAAAACCATTAGGGAGAGGTGAAAGAGGAAGAGAAGTCACCATGGGTTAGTGAGCCATAGACACATGACCCTGAGGGCTGGCCAACTGGAGTTAAGAGCAGCCCAGATGAAACAGTAAGTAAGTAGATTCTGATAGCTTGGCATCTGCTCAGCTCTTGTGCTGTTTACATTTAAATATAAATGTCGTATAGGTCGTTTATCTGGAAACCAAACGTCAAAGGTGGGGTGAAGACCCCAGGTTGGGCTTAAAAATTATTACAACATCTTGGTACAGAAATAAACATATATATATCTATATCTATATATATATAGATATAGATATAGATATAGATAGATAGAGAGAGAGAGAGAGAGAGAGCGCGCGAAAGAGAGAGAGAGAGAGAGAGAGAGAGAGAGCGCTATACTCTGAAATTTGATAGGCTGGGTTATGTAATCTAAAATGTTTGGTAACAGAAGGTTTTAACTATGACTTACTTCTTAACTGAAGACTGGAGGCATGTTGTCAAGTAGTAGTTAAAAAGCAGCCAGTTCAGCGGCCTCTCTAGTGACTCTGAGCAAGCAAAAGTGTTCCAGCCAACTGAAAATGTTGCAGCCGCCATCAGAGGGGTTTTGGACCCAATTTTACCCAAGTAATTCAGAAGCAGCATTCTAAAGTAGGGAGAAACAAGACTGTGACTGGTTACATCACTTAAGACACTTCCTTTGTACTTCACCAGAATAAGCCAGTAAGTAATGAATGCAGGCAGCCCAGAGTGACCTTGAACACTCTATAGGATAACCTTGAATACTTGACCCTCCTGCCCAGCCATCATCCAAGACAGAAAGATTACCTTTGTTCTTTTCTCATATGTGCAGTCTTAGAATTTTTACATGTATCTATCTGTGTGCATGTGCATGCCAAGCGTGTGAATGGAGGTCAGAGGGCAGCTTGCCAGAGTCGGTCACCTTCTACCATGTGGTTCTGATTCCAGGGGTTGAACTCGGGCATTAGACTTGTTGGCAGAGACATGCCACCTGCCCATGTACATACTCTTTTCCTCCCTGAAACAGGATCTTGCATTCTCCCACCTCTGCCTCTGAGTCTGGGGGGATACGTGTGCGCACCATGCCTGACCACATGCTAAACTGTGAGACAGACCACATATATTCCTCTGTGTTTCTTCTTATGGCGGAGTAAATCAAATCATAACAACAGGAAGATCCACCCCATGCAGTTCTCTAGTGTGGCTGTGCACTGGGATCACCTAGAGACTTTGTGAACTACTCATGGAGTCTGGATCTCATGTACTGAGCTCCTGAGGTCACTGGTCTGTGTGGTCACCGTCCTTACCCATGATCTCATGCACTGAGCTTGTGAGGTCACTGGTCTGTGTGGTCACCGTCCTCACTCATGATGTCATGCACTGTGCTCCTGAGGTCACTGGTCTGTGTGGTCACCGTCCTCACCCATGATCTCATGTACTGAGCTCCTGAGGTCACTGGTCTGTGTGGTCACTGTCCTCACTCATGCACCTTGCATCCCTCACTGATTTTGCCTTCCTTATTATGTCTGGTCACATGTTTTCTATGTTCCTTTTATTCAATTTTCTCAATTCTAGCCAAGTTCTATTTGAATAAGAGGGTCAAGAACTGAGTTGGAGTCCAATGGCTCCAACTCTGGAGGATGACGCCATAACCCACCACTCACTATAGCCCCTGTACATAGTTCCACCCACAGACTAGGTTCTGAAGTAGGGGAAACAGCTAAAATACTCCTTCATTATCTTTTACAATTCAAATCACTTACAAGGGTAGGGAATTTTTTATGAAAAGTAGACATCTAGTTTTTGAAAATATTTCTTCAAAAAAAATTTAAATTACATTTATTTATTGTGTGTATGTGTATATACATGCATGTACAATATATAGCAAGTTTGTGGAAGTCAGAGAACAATTTGAGGGAGTCAGTTCTCTCTCTCTTTTTTTTTTTTTTTTTTTGGTTTTTTGAGTGTAGCCCTGGCTGTCCTGGAACTCACTCTGTAGACCAGGCTGGCCTTGAACTCAGAAATCCACCTGCCTCTGCCTCCCAAGTGCTGGGATTAATGGCGTTCACCACCACTGCCCGGCTTCAGTTCTCTCTTTCTACCATGTAGAACCCAGAATAAAACTAGGGCCATCTTGCAGGCAGCAAATGCCCTCATCTCCTGAGCTGCCCTGATAATGACTGACTGTTGTCTCAAGACAGTTTACTCTTTTCAGGTCAGGCTGGCTTGAAACTTCTAACCCTCCTCCCTCAGCCTTCAGGAATGCTAGAATTACAGACGCGCTCTATCACACACGGCTTGAAAACGACCTTTAGAATGACCATATGACTTGCATACAGTGCTACGGCCACTGAGCCATTTGAAGGACTCTGCTGGGAGTCTCTGCTGGGAAGAGTTCACTGGTAGTGCTCTCTCATATGGTGACTTTACATTTCAGCTGTAATCAGAAATGGCGAGAGGCTGGTAAAATACACAAATCAGAACACTTGGAAAGGAAGTAGAAAGACCCTGAAATAGGCACAACCACATCTTTAGAGGCGATTCCTGGTTATTACTCAGGAGTGAACTAATGTCAAAGTGCCATCCCCAAAAGATTATTATCTTACCTTGAAAGAAGGACCCCATTCTCTCATGGGGGTTACATGCTGGGGAGACAGAGCTAGACAGAGAAAGAACTCATAGACTAAATGGTTTAAACTCCAAAGGATGGATTTTATTTGGCCACTGTATATCAAGCTATAAAACTAATAACACACAACAGGGGACGTGCTCACACTCTATCCTCAGAAAGTAACTGCGAGCTCTCAACACTTAGTGATGCTCAGGAAATGCTGTCACTTGTTCTGGCGTGTGAGCGTGTTATTACTTTACAGAAAGAGACAACTCTTGCACTTAGCGCTACCAACTGAAACATGAACAGACTTCCTTCTGTAATCTCCACTCCAAGAGGTGCTGTGATTCAAGGCTGATGCACTGTGTAGGCAAAGCAAGATCCCATCCCTTCTGCCTGTTCCAGAATCCACTTAACCTACTGTCTAGGGACAGAGGCTTCATCAGACACTGAGGTGAGAAGAACAGATATTACATTTTTTGTAGATCACAGCTGAAAGCCCAGAAGTGATTCAACTGACTGATTTATTATTTTGAGGTACCAGGAACTGAGCCCAGGTCCTCCCACGTTCTAAGCACATGCACAACTCAGTACCATCTGAAATAATAAAATGATGACCGAGATTTAGGTACTAACAGTCAGACCTGGGAATGCACTGGAGAAGTCGGTGAGACATGCTAACCCACGAGCTGACGGTTACTAAAGCTGGATAGTGGCTGTACGTAGGGATATGCTTTAGTTTCCATTTATGTGTTTGGAATTTTCTTTTTATTTAAAAAGTATTTAACAACTCACTGGGAGAACAGAATTTGGATCTAGAACTGCAGAGTTTCTTGACTTAACTCAGTTCTGGCTAAAAGCCCACACTTGGCCCCAGGCGTCAAGGCACTGGGTGACTCCAGTCCACAGTTCAGGGGGCATAAAACTCTTGCTCAACTATGCTTTTGTTAGTTGCATCTCTAAAAGAAAAAGAAAGTGCACCCACTTGGGAATGTGTCACAGTGCCAGGCAACTAGAAGGGGTGATTCCTTAAAATAATTTACAAGACATTAATATTCAGCTGGCTGGAAAAGCTAATCTAATGGTCAGACCCTGCCTGAGGTTTCAATGCTGGATGAATAGGTCTTTTCCAAGAGCTTCTGAATAGACAATTGGGGCCTCTTTATGTAAAAGCTAGCCTTGAAAAAAAAAGTCATGAATTTATATGATCAAGGAAGGAGTTCAGACCCTATTCCCTCTTTTCAGGCTCATGGTGTGAGCTAAAGGAAAGAGTTGCTACATTGTGTCCATTAAGCATGGCTTGAGGATTCTGCTTGTTTCCACACTGTTCAGAGTTCTTCCTTTTCTAGGTCAAGTCAGACCTTCCATGCTAATGCAAGAGATGGATTCTTTATCAGAATCTAAAAAGCTCCAGCTAGAGCCTATCTCCGAGTCAGTAGTTCCCGGAGGACTTCTTTGCCAGCACACATGCTCTTAAGAGGTTCTGAAGACTGAGATGGAAGGTACACCCAGAATATAAAGTTAAGAAAAATATTTTCTGCTTTAAATGTTGATTGACTTTAAAAACAGCTAAAAAGAAAAAGGGTGAGTCACTTCTGTGTATGTGTTTACCTGCATGTTTGTCTGTGTACCATGTACATTATAGTGTCCATACAGGTCACAAAGGGCGCCAGAACCCACTTGAACAGAGTTATAAATGGTTGTGAGTTGCCAGCTGGGTGCTGAGAACTAAATCTCTATAAAAGCAGCAAGTGTTCTTAATTGTAAAGACACCTATCAAGCCCCCAAAATCAGCTTTTGAAATAAAGGCAAATGGTCATTTAGTATGCCTGAGCACTAGTAGTGTAGAATAAAATACATTCTAATGTATTCTAATGAAAAAGAGATAAATAGCATTAATCTTATAGGGTTTGGTGGGGAAAATATATATTAATTAAATATATGTAATTAATGTATAGTAAGTCTATTTTTTGATGATTTATTCTGTTGATAGGATAAACAAAGATTTGTAAAAGAGAATTTTTCATTAGACAAAACTTTTAAAATGAAATATGATGGTTTGAGGTAGAGGCGTGTGGCTCAGTGGTGAAGTGTTCCTCTAACATGCGCTGACACTAGGTTCAGTCCCCAATGGTTTGAGGTAGAGGCGTGTGGCTCAGTAGTGAAGTGTTCCTCTAACATGCGCTGACACTAGGTTCAGTCCCCAATGGTTTGAGGTAGAGGCGTGTGGCTCAGTGGTGAAGTGTTCCTCTAACATGCGCTGACACTAGGTTCTGTCCCCAACAGCATAAAAAAAATTAATTAATTAATTAAAAGGTAGGTTTGGACAATTGTGAAGAGGGTCTAAAGGACAAGAAAATAATAGCTCTAGATTTCCCTCAGCTCATTCTCTTTAAAACGCACGCACACAATACAGTTAAACACTTATTAATGTCAGGCATTACTCAAATATAAGTGTGGCAATTGATAGTTCATAGTTGCAAGAGGGGACCAGAGAAGCTCCACCATGACGCCATGACGCACTTGTGCTTTCCCTGCGGACCCGAATCTGGTTCCCAGCACTCACGGCAGGCAGCTCACAGCTGCCTGGAACTCTAGCTCTGGGGGATTCAATGCCACCTTCTGGCCTTTTCAGGCACTGGAAACCATGGCATGGCCTACACATACACAGGTACACATATACACACATAAATAAAAATAAATCTTCAAAAGAATCCCAAATAAGCCCCAACATAAGGGCTAATGCATAAACCATTTTAGCTTAACACAGCACCTGGAACGGACAGTAACAAAATTAAGTTTATTTGATCGCTCCCCAAGAAGGGTTCGCTGTGCCTTTTGCAGCACAGAACCCAGGAAAATTCTAAAATGTGTCTGGGCTGATTCCTTCTTGCCTTCCTTCAGCTGCACATGAGAACTCAAGCATTCCTAGGTAGGTGCTGAGCTTACGGTGCTTGCAGACAGCCTTTAGAACTGCTCCCCTTTCAGGCATCTTAGAATCTTACCCTCCCATTGACACGCCTGCTGCCAGAAAAGGGGCCACAGGGTACAGGCTGTGAACGTGGTGGATGACGGCCTCCAAGTCTTCAGTGTTTGCACAGCAGTAAGTCCGTGGTGTCTGGACAAGAAGGGCATTATTGTCAAAATATAAGAGGAGTGATTTGTACAGAGAAGAAATGCTTAATTTAAAAAACAAGCAAAAAAAATCACAAATACACAAAAACCTTTATTTGTACATATTATTAAGAGTATGTTAATATCTTCTAGTACACACATCTGCCACTTAAAATCAATGTGATTTGGTGGCACTAAGAAAAAAAAACTTTGAATGTACAAGGAAAACTTGACATGAATAGGACAAACCCGGTACAAATACCTTCAATTAAAACAGATGCAAATATGTAATGTGTGAGAGAAAAGGTAGAGAATTACATTTTACAGAAAAAATAATGTATGTTCCCTAAAAGGCAAAATAATTCATTATTAAAAAAAAAACAAACAAGCAAAAAGAATTTTCAAATTAGTGCTATAAAAGGTTAAATTGCTGAGTATGCTGGTGTACATTATTTTAAGTGATTTTTATTGCTCATAATCAGAAGAGAATTTGTACTACTAGAGCAGAGGTTGTCGACAACTCCTATTTCCAACTGGGTGGGAAGACCTGCTTCGTCTTACAGTAATGAGCCAACCAGTGAACCCTGCTCCCCATTAGGGTCATTATCCTTCCCTTCCTGTTCCTCTCCACAGTGATCATTTTCTTAATCAAATGGTAGAGATCCTTAGGGAGATCGGGGGCAAGGCCTTCAAACTTAAGAATCTCAAGATTTTATTACCAGTTCCAAAACAGACCTGTGGCACACCATGTGAGTCCCTCAGGATCACACCTAACTGGGAGAGAGTTAGGCCTTTCTTGGCTGGTTCATTAATTTGTTTCTTCACGTGGTCAGATGTCAGCTTCAGCCACGTGGGGATGCTACATCAGTAGGGCAGTGCCTACTGCGACGGGCCTGTCCCTGAGAGTGAGTGTATGGCCCATGGTGGACGGGCCTGTCCCTGAGAGTGAGTGTATGGCCCATGGTGGACGGGCCTGTCCCTGAGAGTGAGTGTACGGCCCATGGTGGACGGGCCTGTCCCTGAGAGTGAGTGTATGGCCCATGGTGGAGGAAGTCTGGCAGCAAAGAGAGAACCTGTGACTCACCTTTGTCATCCTCGCACTTGGAAGGCACAGTGAGTGAATCTCTGAGTTCCTGTGCTATATGCCTGGGCTGCATATACTAAGACCCTGTCTTAGGGGGCAAAAAAGACAAAGTAAACTCTGGCTAGGTTCTCCTCAGGGAACTGTTCCTGACTGCTCTCCGCCCAGTGAAGAAGTGAGGTCTCCAGGAGCTGCCTTTATCTAGACAAGGCCATATAAAATCTGACTTATCAGCTATTTCCTATTATGATACTGTATCCATTTAGTCTCAGCTGTGCTTTGCTGCAATAAATGCTTAAATTATTAAATTATAGTAAGCTTATTATGCCTCAATATACAACACAGTAAAAACAAATAGTTTCCATGTGAAAGTCATCAACAGAGGTATTGTTTATGGCAGATAACAGACACTTCTTTGGGACCTAGGAGGAGGGAACAGGCCTCTAAAGAATATACTTGAGTGTGAATAACATATCTGTGAGCTCAGATGAACTGACCTTTAACTACATGCTGATCAAGTAACAGTAATTCAAACATTGAAATTAGTTACCACCTAATTTTAACATTGTGAAAACCATAAGCACAATAGGAAGCTTATGTATCACCTACCATGCAAGTACTAATGAGTAACTGTAGTAAATTACAGTGTTTTAATACCCACCCAATTAAACTCATCCCTACTGGCCTCTGCCATCTTTTTGAAATGCATGAGCATGAAATACTACAAAGACAAATGCTACCCTGACAGAATTTATAGTGGCTAAGGTTTCCTGAGTAATTAACTGTGTGCACACTGAAACCTGAGGGAGGCCTACTGTTCTATGTTGTAAGTGAGGAAATGGGACTGAAAGGCTAATAGTTCTGATAACATTTTACTAGCTAGGAAGTCACTAAGCTAAGTACTTAAAAACCTTTGTGATTAAATGTACCTGTAGAGTGAAAAACCCGATGAGAAGTCAAAAAAGAACATCTGTGGTGACTGCAGAGTTTGCCATGAGAGTTTACATGACAAAATCATCATTACATGGTATTAGACTGGAGTCTACTCCCACGTACAGCTTTACCGCCTTTAGGTGAAGTATGCATGCACATGTGGGGATGCCGGCATACACACATGTACACACTGCTGAAAGATAAGAACATGCCCTGTGGACATAAACACATGTACACACCGCTGAAAGATAAGAACATGCCCTGTGGACATACACACATGTACACACAGCTGAAAGATAAGAACATGCCCTGTGGACATACACACATGTACACACAGCTGAAAGATAAGAACATGCTCTGTGGAGAATTCTAGGCTCAGAATCTTAGTGCCAAAATAAGCTGGGTGGTGGTGCACACCTTTAATTCCAGCACTTGGGAGGCAGAGGCAGGCAGATTTCTGAGTTCAAGGCCAGTCTGGTCTACAGAGTGAGTTCCAGGACAGCCAGGGCTACACAGAGAAACCCTGCTCCAAAAGCAAACAAAAGTACCACAGATATCACCTTATTTATATATGAAGAAATGAATAAATCTTAATTAAATGAGCTAAGTCACTTCCCCATAGGGCACAAAGCAACAGAAAGTGGACTATATATTTACATTAGTAAAACTGTGCTTGTGAAGAAGATCTAAGGGACACAGCTATTCCAGGAGGAGATGAACCTGAGTGGGACTTACTACACTTCTAATCCTTACTCAGGACACCTAAGACTTTAGCTTTGTTTGGAACTAGAACATTTAATTTTGCACACAATTGGAGGTCCAGTGATCTGTATGCAATTATCCAATAATTCTATTTACAGCAACTCTGGAATTCTTATGTGGATCTGCCCACCGCAAGGCGGGACTTTTATAATAGACTAATTGTGTGCTTCACTCCATCTCTACAGTATGATTTGCTTTTAAAATCATAGCCATCCTCTGTCCCCTTCCTAGTGAACTGCCCACATTATTCCAAAGAAAACTGATCTTAGTGTTGGACTATGAATTCATCAAGTAAGGAATTCAAAAAGAAAAAGCGTGTCCCATATGAATAAAATCAGCATTTCAACATTGCAGTTGTTCCTCTTGCCATCGATATGTATAAAATGACCAAGTGTCAAAATTTATCTGAGAGTATATTACTTAAAACAAACAAACAAACAAAAAACTAGCCAAAACAGAGCCCCAAGAAATACCCTTATTAGCTTCAAGGCCAGTGTGACCAGAGTGCCTTCCTGTCATGGGCCCAGATGGGAACAGCGGGGCTCCTATAGCCGTACATACAAGGCACACCAATGCCCCAGTGACTGCTCATGCTTCAAAGGAGCCAGCTAGATCTTCTCAGTGCAGATTCCTTAGAGGTATGGCTCCTGTTCTTCCATGGCTGGGTTTGGACTACATGAGTGCAGAAATATGACAATCAATGAAGAACCTAAAAGTAAGTAAATAAAGGCTCACGTCCACCTAACTGCATTCCAAACCAAAAGCCATGGCAGGGTCAGGAATGGGAAAGCCATGGCCAATGCCAGGAGGCCATCTGGTTGCTGCTGGAACCATGTCTGCGGTTCCTTAGTCTGAGAGACGTACCTAAGCATCTTCGCAGGCTCGGCAACCCAGGTTAGGCATTTAGCAAGCAGGAACTGACTATTATTATCTCCAAAACTCCCTTAATCATTCATGCATTTCTTTCTCTTTCTTTTTGAGGAGGAAAGGGTTTATTTCAACTTATACTTCCAGATTAAAGTCTCACTGAGGGAAATCAGGGCAGAAATACAAGCAAGAACTGAAGCAAAACCCATGGAAGGCTCAAGTTCAGCTACCTTTCTTACAGAGTTCAGGTTTACTTTTGTAGGGACACTGCCAGCCAGTGACAGACTCTCTTTAAAAAATCAACGAAATGATTGCTAATGACACTCTGCTATATTCCTAGCTCAGTGCCGCATCCAACCATCACCAGAGAGGCTTCCTCCGCTGCACATGAGTGGGCGCAGAGACCCACAGCCAGACATTATGTGGAAAAAGAATATAAGCTGGAGGTCTCCGCTGGTTCCCTCCCCTCAGAGATCACAGAAGCCTGCAGAAGAGGATGGGGGGACTGAAGGAGGCAGAGTGGACAGAGGCACCAAGAGAACATAGCCTACCTAGCAGGGCTCACCTAAGCATGGGCTCACGGACACTGAAATGGCAAGCAGGGGGTTGGCGTGGGTCTGCACTAGGTCCTCTGAGTATATTATACGGCTGTTAGCTTGGTGTTTCTGTGGGACTCCTAACAGTAAGAGTGGGTCTATCTCTGGCTCTTTCTGCCTGCTCTTGGAACTCTTCTCCTGATGGGTTGCCTTGTCCAGTCTTGGGGTGAGGGATTTCCCCTTGTCTTGCTGTTTCTTGTTTTGTTCTATTTGGCTGTCATTTTTTTAAGAGACCTGCCCTTTTCTGAAAAGGAAACAGGGCACTAGAGGGGTAGGGGTGGGGCTGGGGGGGAAGGGGAGGTAGGGGGAAGGGGAGG
>JADRCH010000086.1:1033513-1054694 GCA_019843965.1 Rhynchomys soricoides
GGGGGGAAGGGGAGGTAGTGGGAAAGGGGACGTAGAGGGGAAGGGGAGGTAGAGGGGAAGGGGAGGTGGGGGGGTAGGAGAAATGGTGGGAAGGGAACTGGGGTTGGGATTATAAGAAAGGAGAACCCACTTCCATAAAAAATGAAAAAGAAATCAAGAAAACGACCCCATGACCTGGCCTTCGGGCCAGCTTGATGAGGAATCTAGATCCCTGGACTGAGCAGAACGGTGCGAGTCAGGAGTGTCTGAAGGAATACATCTGATAATTCACCCATGACCGGCTGCGCCGGCCTCTGTGCAGCTTGTTCCCCCTTGGGACATAAAGGTGCCCTTACTCCTTCTAGAAACCTCCTTCTAGCTCTTGACTTTTTTTTAAATTAAAAACCGTATATTGGAGAATTACATCCATAAGATTAATTTAGAAAGTACTCAGTAAGAATACAGTGTTGTGGATACCTTGAACTCTTGGATCCCTATCTCCTGAAAACCACTGCAAACACAGAGGAAAAGGTCTTATGTACTGGAAGGACTCCCAGTTGCCCCCAGGAGTGTCTGAGGTTCCACCTGTGGGGGCCAGGTTTGTCTGCTTCCTACAGTGAGCAGCCTCAGCAAGGTTGGTGCAGGTTCCCATTTCTCAGACAAAGCCCTTTGGCGTTCCCTCATCCCTGCAAGACTAGTAAGAGAGGGCAATAGTTTGAAAAATTCTACCTCCTGACCTTTGCGGGATCACAGCACTCCCTGGCCTTCTCAGCGTATCTCTGACCTCTACCAGCAAAGCCTGTCCTTCTGCACCTTGATCTCTCCTAGGAAATCTGCTTACTCTGAACCCCCCTCACCATTGCCAGTCTCTGGGGCTAATTTCAGTTGGAGACAGTTCTTGCCTGATTGATCTTTGCTGACTCATCCTTTGCTTTTATTTTTGATGCCTTCTTTAAGTCTTTCTTGCCCTGGCCTCAGCCACACTAAAATCCCTTCTGAAACAAGGAGAAGTATAAATAAGCCCAAAACTTCCTTCAGACTGAAACAGAAACTATATGACCATATGACAGAAAGAATGCCAAGGCCTCTAATGCCAGAGTCAGAGCCAGTGATCAACACAGGCCTCTTGTTTTGTGATCCTACCCAAGAAACACTCAAGATGTTGAATGACTAAACTCCAGTCAGAATTAGGTCCTTTTGGCCGGGCAGTGGTGGCACATCTTTAATCCCAGCACTTGGGAGGCAGAGGCAGGTGGATTTCTGAGTTCGAGGCCAGCCTGGTCTACAGAGTGAGTTCCAGGACAGTCAGGGCTATACAGAGAAACCCTGTCTCCAAAAACAAAAAATAAATAAATAAATAATAATCATAATAAAAGAATTAGGTCCTTTTGAAACAACACTATTTTATTGAGTTCTAAAAATAGTTATAATTATATCCTTTTATAGCTACTTAAAAAGTATTAAAAGTGATATATTAACATATTGTGGGGTTTTGCTGTGACAGACCTGACCATGCTTTGGGGAGGATTGTGAAAAGGACATTGGAACTTAGTGCAAAAAAGCCATTGAGTGTTCAATCCTTGGTGAATTGTTTTGTAGGAGCTGAGGGTAGTGCAGAAGATGAAGGCCTGGCTAATGAAGATTCAGAGAAAAAGTTAAAGTCTCTAGCTGAGGTTTTTGTTATTTTGAATTAATACTCTGTGGTTCTGGTTAGCTGGGGCTGAAAAATCAGCTGTGATTAACACAAAACCAGAACTATTAACATGAAACCTTTGCCTTGCTGGGGTATTCGATGCTGGCTGGCTAGAGCTAAGAAATTAACGACGATTAAGAAGAGACCAGCACCACTGCAGTGAAATCTTCTAGGATTTGTTTCCTGAGAGCAATCAGAGCTGTGTTCCAGAGGCAGCAAGGCTGTACCTCACACTGACAGCTGAACTTTATAGTTTAAGAGACACAGACCAGCTCACCAAGCACTGAACACTCAATGGCTTTTTTTTGCACAAAGTTCCAAAGTCCTTTCACAACAGCCCCCTCCGCCCCCCAAACATAGTCAGTTCTGACACAGCACTGGTTCTGAAGACATGAAGGGGTCATGGAGAGCAGTTGAGGCTTGGCACTGTGAGAGGCCAGGAGAGGCTATTGATAAAGATGCAGTTTCAGTGGCAGTTGAAGGCCTAGGATTGAAGGGGTCATGCAGAGAAGTTGAGGCTTGGCACCATGAGGAGAGCGAGCCCAGAGAGGCTATTAGTGAAAGTGCAGCCCAGTTACAAGGGACCCCAGCATTTTGGAGATGTCAGTACAATGGGATGACCACCAAGGACAGCAGCAGCAGTGGACTGGAGCCAGCGGGAGCCTAGAAGTCAAGCTGTGTGCACAGCAAAGGGTGGAGCAGATGACCCAAGCCCTTTGGAGTTGTTCAGAAGATTGTGAGTGGATCACGGATATTGAATGTTACTTATGCAGTTGGGTTTGGATTTGCTTTGTTCAGAGAATGACTGTGTCTTGGTTCTTCTCTGTTGAAGGAAGGAAATATGTACTTAACTTTGACAACTTTTTAATAGGAACCCACAATGGAAAGA
Organism: Rhynchomys soricoides; assembly: GCA_019843965.1. Classification (NCBI taxonomy): domain Eukaryota; kingdom Metazoa; phylum Chordata; class Mammalia; order Rodentia; family Muridae; genus Rhynchomys; species Rhynchomys soricoides. The sequence continues at coordinate 1,036,075 of JADRCH010000086.1, forward strand.
TTCTGAACTCTTGAGAAATTTTGGATTTTTAAAGAGACTGGATTATTAAAAGGACTTACTTTTTAATGTGTTTGAATTTGTAAAGACTGTGGGACTCTTAAAGCTATTTATGCTTTGGAAGGAAAGGTGGCTTAACACTGATGTGTTTGTGTGTCACGTGGACGAGGGGTTAATTGTGCTGGACAGTTAAGTCAGCTTGAAACAAGGGAGGGAACCTCAATTAAGAACATGTCTTCACAAGCTCAGGTTGTAGGCACACCTGAGGGCATTTTCTTAGTTAGTGACTGACGGGAGAGGAAGGGCCCAGACACAGGTGATGCAGTCCTGTGCTGGTGTCCTGGGTCAAGCACGCTGAGTATGCTATGAACAGCTAGTCAGTAAGTAGCACCCCTCCACTGCCTCTGCATCTGCTCCAGCCTCCAGGTTCCTCCCCTAACTTCCTCCAGTGATGAAAAGCACGGTGGAACTGTAAGAAAAATAAACCCTTTCCCTCTCAACCAAAAGGTCATGGCGTTTCACTACAGTAATACAAATCCTAACTAAGACACATAAATTGGTTAATTATGATTAAATATTTACTTCTTATACCCTAGTGATATAAAGAGTTAACAGTAGCAATTATACCTTGGGCAGGAAACCACTTAAATTTTACAAGAACTTTTTTGTGTTCGTAATTCCATATGAACTTGAAGTATTCTTGTGAAGTGGCATGTGTCTGTTGTTATCGTCTTCCAGGTAAACAGAGAAACAAAGGTGAACTGATGTATTCTCCATCACTTAGCTGGTTACTGATGAAGAGCAAACTTGACTATGGGTCTTATTACAGCAGTCCTTGTATAGCCTTAATGACATAGCTTCCAGGAAGCATTTGATAGACATTCTGCTGAGGGGACTAGGTACTGGTGTATCACAGTTTAACCCCCACACTAAATAAACCCAGGAACAAGCTACCGGCATTATTCCCTAGCTTGGAAGTCAGTGAATTCTTTAAACAAAACCAAAACCAGTTTCCATCCACACAGCATCACCATCAGCACTCAAACTGTCCTTGGAGATTTATAGATGTAGGTTTACTGCATTCTTTCACAGTAACTTTCCAGTTCATTTGTGGGTTTTTTGTTTTGTTTTGTTTTGAGTGCTATGATTCCAAGTGTGTATCATCACACCCAGTGACAGTCAGCATATTTTGCTGCAGCAGGGTCTCATGTGAGCCACCACACCTGGGCTACAACCTTGTAAAATCTCTTAAATCTTGTTTCAGCAAACATCAGTATCCGTCAGACAAACAAGTGAAAATGAGGTTTGGGGCTCTCTTCTCTTCATTTCCCACACGATGGCTGAGTGGGCAGAAGTGTCACTACGCAAGCCTTGGACAACTTGCATCCAATCTCCTGTACCCACTACAGAAGGGAGAAAAACTATTCCTGAAAGCTGTCCTCTGACTGCCATACGTGCCCACTCTAGTAGTAAATAAAACAGAGTAGTAATTTTTCAGCCCACAAACCCCTTGTTTCCATTCTCTCCTCTCTACCCATCCTGCATGTGTTTCCAAACTCCATAAGTCTGTTGCATAAGTCTGTGGCAACAACTTTACATCTGTCTCCAGGCATCCAAGCTTCCCTCCACATTTTCACCACTGCCATGGCTCTGAGCCACCAACATGGTCAACTTGTGCTCCTTTTTCCAAACAGCGAAGATACAAATTAAGCTCCTTAAGCTTTCCACACAGTTCTTTAAAGACTTTAAGAATGGAGTCCTGTGCTTCCGAGGGAATTCCTGCTATTTTATGAAGAATAGGGGGAAGTCTAGCCTAATGGTCTACAGCAGCATAGATACTGGGTCAGAAGCCCTGTCTCACTTCTGTCATCTGGAAGATGGAAATGACCTTGGCCATACTTCTCTAAATCATGGGGTTGATTCCACTATGAAGTAACCCATGTAACTATGTAACCATGTAAGGAACTATGAAGTAACCCATGTAACTATGCAACCATGTAAGGAACTATGAAGTAAGAGAGACATATCTGACACATCTTAAAGACTCAAAAAATAGTATACAAAATTACCACCATCATTTATTAGCCACAAGGAACAGCTTTCTAGTTACACTGCGACAACCTCTTGAAGGCTCAATGTCACAGCCCTAAATGTGATTATTTTTATGAAATTTCCCACTTCTTCTAGGAAATTAGTTACCTATTCCCTGTGTTTTATGGCTTAGTAGATCTTGCTACAGTTACACTTAGCATTCAATTGCAGTGATTTTTTTGGTGCACTTGAGGCCTGAGCTTCTGAGAAGAACATTATGCCCCATTAATATGTACTTTATTGCCTCAGACGTGGACAGCTTGTTCTCAATGAACAGATCCTTGTCTCCCTCACCATGGGACCCAATGGACTCTGCCTGTAGCATGTTATTCCCTTCAGATCCTCAACACCATTATTTTCCTCATCTTGGGGTCCAGGTAGCGTGTGTGTGTGTGGTGTATATGTGTTAGGGTGAGTGCGCCTGTGTGGATGAGGAAGCCAGAGGGATGCTGAGTTATCCTGTTCCATTGCTGCTTTATTCCTCTGAGATAGGGCCTCTCACCAAACACTGATCTAGGTTAACAATGGTCCTCCTGCCTAGGCTTACAGTGTGCAATAGGATGTGAACTCAGATCCTCATGTGTGTGCAGCAAAGCACTCATACCCACTGAATTGTCTCTTCAGCTGTTTTATTTTGTTTTTGAGGCAGGATCTTGTTCTGTAGCCCAAGCTCATTACACATCCCAGGATGGCTTCAGGCTCTTAGTCATCCTCCTGTCTCAATCTTCTGACTCCTAGGTTTGTAATGTGCACCACTACATTCAGCTTTTATAGGTATTTCTCAAGCCAACCAAGCTGACAACCATGATTAACCAGAACAAGTTCACTCCTTGTCAGCCTCACAATCAAGTGTACCTCCATTTAAGACATTCCACCTACGGCCCTGCAAAGCTCACATCCTTCTCAATACAAAATGTGCTTGGTCCATTTTTCTGGGCTCCCACACTTAACAGTTCCAGCATTGTTAAAAGTCTAAAACAAACTCTTTGCTTAGAGTCCCTATAAAACATGAAGCAAGTTGTATACAGTGACGCAAAGGCAGAGATACGATGGTAGACTGTAACAGTATCATTTTAAAAGGAACAGAAAACAGCAGGAAAGGACTGGACCACAGCAAGAATAAAACAGCAGGGAAGCACTGACTCCTTTGTGCTTCCTGCCTGGCACCAAGCATGTGATGATGTTGTGATGAGCTCATACAAACTTGGGCAGCCCTTATTCTATGGTCCTGGCATTTGCAGCCCACACAACCTCTGTCTTGATCTGGCTTTGTTTTCTACCCACAGCTTTCCAAATTGCTCAGATTTCCAAGTTCTGGGGTCTCATTACACATTTAGGCTTTAACCTCACAGCTTCATGTGTCACCCTCTCAAGAACTTTCTCCAGTGACCGCCCCGCCCCCTTCTCACACATTGTCTGCTCCTCACCACACAAAAAATACTGCCTTGGAATCCATATAGAAACCTCCTTTCAAACCTGGGCCTGAAATCAGCATCACACGAACACCTTCAGCTGTTCCACTATCTCAAATGATAATTAAAATCTATGGGCCACAGTTGCATACGCCCATAAATGGCTAAGGATGGTAAAATAGATCCCAGGGAAACAACCTCCTAGGCCCTAGCAGAACAAGAACTCTAGAAGTATTCTCTTGCTAAGAAAAAATATTTCAAAGACTTTACTTTTTCATATCCTTGACCTTGCCATAAGTAGAATCTGGCCAATTCTTAGCATGACACAAAGGCATACATTGTAGTGTCTCAGTACAAAGTGACTGGCTTCCTTAATGGTGCTGGCCTCTTCAGAAACCATGCCTTCTTCACTTTCAACTCTACATTGATTTTTCTAACCAAACTAACTTTATTTTACCCAAGTCTCTTTTAAAAAATGGAACTAGAAAGAACCATGTGATAGCCTGAGTATTAGGCTGCCTTCCTTAAAATCTCAAGACACATGCTGGAGAGATGGCTCAGCGGTTAAGAGCACTGACTGCTCTTCCAGAGGTCCTGAGTTCAGTTTCCAGCAACCACGTGGTGGCTCACAACCATCTGTAATGGGATCCAATGTCTTCTTCTGGTGTCTGAAGAAAGCTACAGTGTACTCATATAAATAAATAAATTAATAAATAAATTAATTAATTAATAAATCTTAAAAAAAAAAAAACCTCAAGACACAGACAAGATATAGGTAAGTTAATTACCAGAACATAACACAATTTCTAATACAGTCCTTGTTTCCACCTGAACTCTCACAACCAGGCTGTCCTGTCCACATTTCTATCAGGACTTGAGTCATCTGAGGCACCACCAGAATCACCCATTGATACTGAGACGGCAACATCCTAAAGGGCTTTCTAGATTAGATAGCCAAACTTTCAAATTTCTCCTGGCAACTAATTCCAAGGCTTAGGAACCATATAGAAATGTTTTATTATGGCAACCACCCCACTCATGGTACCAAATTTCTGTATTAGATTTTGTTTTTCATTGTTTTGACAGAACATCTAAGAAAACATTATAAAGAACAAACGATTTCTATTGCATCGTTTTAGTGGTTTCAATCCATCATAGAAGAAGACATGGCAAAGACTCTATCAAGGTGCCCAGGAAGGGTAGAGGGAGGGACAGAATGGGAGAGGGAGAGATAAGGAGAAAGAAAGGGAGAAAAGTCTAGACTGATTTACTTTCTCTCTTTCCCCCTTTTATGTCTCCCAGGCCCACAGACTACGGAATGACACCTAGACTCTGAGTAGGCCCTTGAGTTAATTTTCTCTAGAACTGCCATCATAGATACACTTAGACTTGGGTGTTATTAATTTCAGTCATTTCCCATTACATCAAGTTGACAGTCAAGATTAACTTTTGCAGTAAGTGAAGTAAGTGTAAAATCATATCTTACACGTGGTTCACAGTTTTTGTTTTGGGTTGCCGTTTTGAGGATGAGATCTTACTGTTTTGCTCAAGCTGGCCTTGAATTCCTGACCTCAAGGGATCCTCCTACTTTAGGTTCCCCAGTAGCTATGAAGAAAGATGCAGTATATCACCATCCCTGGTTCAGCTAACAGATTTAATCATGAAACACAGTAGTGATGTGGAAGAACTTCTAGTAAAAACCAACTAGGAGTTAGAGGGGGAAAGACATGACTTAAATTTTAAATGATTTAAATAATATTATGTCTATGTAAACCTGCCTGGGCTTCATACTAGCTCCAGTCTTGCTCTCTCTGCCTGCTGCCCATGGATCTGATATGAGCTCTCAGATACTGCTGCCTGCCTGCTGCCATGTTCCCACCCTGATGGTTAAGTACTCACCCTCTGAAATTGTCAGCAGGGCCCCCATTAAATGCTTTCTTTTATTAGTCGCCTTGGTCATGGTGTTTCTTTACAGCTAAGATGTTAGTTTATTTGTTTGTTTCCATGTGGTGCTGGGATTAACCTTAGTACCTAACAAACGCTAGGTAGGAATGCTAACCACTTAGCTGTATCTCCAGACTATTTTGGCTAATTTTTAAAGAAAATGTATTTTCCATTAAAAATGATAGACATACTTGGGTGACGGTGGTTCATACCCTCGGGAGGCAGAGGCAGGACAACCAAGGCTACACAGAGAAAATCTGACTTGAAAAAAACAAAACAAAAACCAAACAAACAAAAAAGATACACATTAATATCTATTAATGTTAAAATGTAGTAAATATAAAAGTTGCTACAAAATGGAATGCTGGTGGCTGGAGAGATGGCTTAGCTTGATGGTCGAGAGCAATTCCTGCCTTTCTAAAGGACATAGGTTCAGTTCCCAGAACTCAAGGTAAAATGGCTCACAACTGTCGTTCTAGCTCCAAGTTATCTGATGCACACACAGATACATAAACAAAAAAAAATTGCAAAGTATACTAATTTGGGCTGGAGAGATTTTCCTACTATGAATTTACATTAATTGCAAAAGTAGTTTCAGTAAAAAGAGTACACTTTTCATTATAAAACAGATGATTCTTTTTCAAATTTTTTTTCCTCAGAGACATGTCATTTCAATGTACTTACCAAGAGACTCTCTCCTGCTACTCCTCTGTTATTAAAAACCACACACCTAAAAATGAGGAAAGAATTATTATTTTTGTACATGATTCTTCCTAGTAATGTACTATTGAGATCATCTTAAAATAGTAGCATGTTGGACCAGGAATGTAGCTCAGCTGGTAAAGTGCTAGCCTAGCAAGCATGAAGCCCTGGTTATGGTGATACATGCCTATAATGCCAGTACACGCAGAAGCAGAGGCAGGAGGGCCAGAGGAGCAGGTGGTTTTAACCCAGGTACCAGTAGCAAGTTTGAGACTAGGTCGGGACAGATGGAGATCCTGCCTCAAACATCTGCCAAACACACACCCTGACTGTTAGGGACTGTTGAGATAGCTTAGCTGGCAACGGCACTTGCTGCCAAGCCTGACTTGAGTTCCATCCCATGGCCCACAGATTCAAAGAGAGAAGAACTGAATCTTGTAAGCTGTCCTCTAAGTCCCACATAAGCACAATGGTGTATTCGTGTGTGTGTGTGTGTGTGTACACTAAAACATGCCTGTAATATTATCATATTTTAACACCAAGCAGTAGCACATTGGTGCTACTCTAATTAATAACTCTAAATGACTACAAACCCTTACCTTTTGGCCATACTAGAGATTAAACCCAGGGCCTCATGTTTGCAAGCAAATCACTCTTACTACTGAGCTATATTACCAGAATTAAAGAGTTAAAAATATCTGTATGTGGGTTTGACTAGAAAGTTACATATTGGTCTCAGGTTACCTTTTCCTGCCCAAAAGTGTATACTTTAAAACATTTTCTAAATGTAAATATATAAAAATTAATATTTACTTTAGCAGAGTATAGTGGTGAGTGCCTTTAATCCCAGCACTCAGGAGGAGAGGCAGGTGGATCTCTGAGTTCAAGGCATCTGGGGCTGTTCAGTGAGACTTTCTCCATTCTATTGTTATTCTAAGACATGGAACCTCCTCCCATTGGTTTAATTGCCCAGGCTGGTCCTAAACTCAGGTTTAAGTCTCTCTGCCTCATCCTCCCACATTCCACTATTCCTGGCTTTATCTTTTTTTTACCCTAAAAAAAGAATGGCAAGACAGACTAGATATAAATAAAATTTATGCTGGCCACAAAGATTCAGTTGCATAAGCACCTAAGCCATGCTTGTGACCTTTATCCTGAAGTTCCTAGTCAGGTAAGAACCAATTTAGAGAGCAAACAGTAAGGACTCAAATGGCTTCTGGGTCCTATGCCTGCCCCTGTGACAAGGCCACAAAGCCAGAGAGGAGAAAGGACAAGATGATTTGCAGATGTATGCAAAAGCAGTCTGTCCACTTGGGACTGTCCTCCAAACTGCAGACTGAGCATGTGAGCCTCCCTCCCCCAAAAATCCCCCACACTTTGACTGTCTACCACCTTGGCAGAACATGTTTTACACACTTCACAGGGCCACTAATATTAGAATGAGCCGTTCACTCAAAACTCATTAAACAGAAGCTACTGAACTAAGCAAATCAAAGCCTATAAGAGATAAGAAACAAACAAAACAGCAGTGCGGTCCTTTGAGGAATGCCTTCCGTTAGACTGGAGAGCTATGGGCCATATTCTTAGCTGACAGGAGTACTGTGACCTGCCACAGGAGCGTCCAATGTCCAGTGAGTGATACAGAAAGTAAACTCTGGGCTCAGCAGGGCAGAGTTCATTAAAGATTTCATGGAAAAGCAGATAAACCACATGCTGACATAACAACTGTAACAAAGATATAAGGTAAGACTAAAATGTCCTAAGAGTCAGGGAAGTAAGATTTTATATTAGTTGAAACAAGGCTACTCTGATGGCTTGAATGAGAATGGGCCCCATAGGCTTATATATTTGAATCCTTGGTTCTCAGCTACTACAACTGTTTGGGAAGGATTAAGAGGGCTGGTCTTCTGGGAGGAGGTGTGTCACTGAAGGTGGGCTTTTAGGGTTCAAAATTCCACACCAGGCCCAGTCTAGCTGTCTCTGCCTCCTGCTTGTGATCAGATGTGAGCTCTCAGCTACTGCTCCAGTGCCATGCCTGCCTCCCTGCTGCCATGCTCCCCACTAGAATGATTACGATCTAACCCTCTGAAACTGTAAGTAGGTCCCCAATAAAAATGCTTTCTTTTATAAGTTGCCTTATAAAAGGTCATTTGTGTCTCCTCATAGAAACTGAATAGTAACTAAGACAGCTATCGAAAGGATAATGCATGTGCATGTGTATGTGTATGTGTCTATGTGTATGCAGGTGCCTAAGGAGGCCAGAAGAGTGTTGGACCTCCAGATCGAGGTCTCTCTGCAGTCGGGGGTGGTGCTGCTGCTCAGGATCGGGGCAGCACCACCGCTAGTGATCATGGTCTCGCCATGATCAATCACAGTCTCGCCTTGCTCGGGGGCTGAGCAGCCACTTGTGATTGCAGTTTCGCTGTGGTTGGCACGGCTGCTCCTGATTACAGTCTCACTCATGCTGCTCCTGTTCGGCTGCCCAGCCCAGGCCTGGGGCTGGGGCCATTTCCATGGTGACAGCCCTCAGCACCTTGTCTGGGGAGCAGCAGGGCCAGAGGCAACCAGTCTTCGAGCCAGGGTTGGAGCACTGTGCTGGCACAGGGAAGAGAGAACTCCAGCTTCCTCTTTAGAGAGGCTGACGGTTATGGGGACCACCTTTCTGGCACACAAACAGGGACCACCTCTCTGGCACACGAACAGGGACCACTGCGTGCAGCCTGGGGCAGTCCCAGCTGCAGGGGCAGGCTGCAGGTGCTCCAGGTTCACATCTGCGACTCAGGCAGCAAGAGCAACATCTGATTCCTCGCTGATTTGCCTGTCTGCCCTCTTGCACCATGTTGCTGAGCCAAGCTGGGGCTGCAGTAGCTCTGGGCTGGGGCTCGGAACTGGACCCAGACAGTGCAGTGCTGGGGGTGTTCTCCCCCCCCCCACTGTCCTGAGGGCAAGAGGGTGGGGTCCCGGGAAGTGGTAGTCTTGGGCCCCATTTTGACCCTGGTTTGGGCCTTGAGAACAAACTCAAGCCTGGCTCAAGTTCTGAGACCTGTCTCAGTCAGTTCTGAATAGGGGGTAACTCAGCAAGACCCATTTGGCCATTCCTCTACCCTGCCATTGCTGATGTGGAACTTTGCTACTGGTCCTGTCAGTTACCCCTTCCCCTTCCCCGCCTCCTATGTCATCTCTCCCCATACCTAAGTGTCCACCCCCTTTGCCTTCTCTATATAAGTGAGAGATTGATACAATAAAGTTGAGTTTCTGCTTCAACAAGACTCCCGGCCTGGTGTCTTTCTTTTGGCCTCTGACACTCGCCATCCTGCTCAGCTCCCAGATAGACTTGGCTGGACCAGGTTCTCTCCTCTCACCTGGACCTGCCAGCTAGGAGCCGACAGAAGAGGACATCAGATTGCTTGGAGCTGGAGTTATGAGTTATTGTGAGCTACTTGATGTAGGCACAGGGAACTGGACTCAGGTCTTCTGCAACACAGCAAGCATTCTTAACTGCGGAGCTATCTCTCCAGCCCTCAGTACAGAATCTGAATGCAGGGTTAGAGTTGGTGACAAAGGAGGTATAGTTCCAGAAATGTCAGGGCAGAACTTATCAGACCAACCCTTGCACAGAGTATTAACTATAATCTTCCAAAATACAGGTAGAAAACAGCAGCAAGGCAGGCAGAAATTGAAAGCCAAGTTGACAGGGAAGAGAAGAGCACCAGGAAGAACACTGGGAATACTCCCTGCTTGTTGGAGATTTGTGCTAATGCTTTGAAACTACATGTCCAGATGCTGAAGGTCCTTGTCCCCAACTGGTTTTTGATCTATCAATAGAGATGCCAAAGGCCAATAGCTGGGCATGGGGTAGGATACTGAGAGTTGCAAAGGTAGGATGCAGAGAGGAACGGCAGAATCACCTAGACTCGGGGATGAAGGATGGAATGCAGTATCGGCAGGAGATAAAGCCACCCAACCACGTGAGACTTCCTGTAAGTGGCCACTGGCCACTTCCCCTACTGGGCCTAGGATAGCAGGGGAAGTCCAGCCTTTGTGGTAGCCAAGGCATTTTAAAATTAACTGACGTGCGTGTGTGTGTGTGTGTGTGTGTGTGTGTGTGTGTGTGTGTGTGTGTGGTTTCTGTTCATGGACCGCAGACCAGAGATAGCTCCTGGACCAGTGTGTGCCTGCAACTGGCAGGGAGCACAAAGAGGAGTAAGGAAAGCTCACCGCTCCATATGGAGCACAACATTGTGGGTGAGGACCCACTATTAAACAACTTAGGGTTCTTAGATGAAATACACACACACAGATGGTATAAGTCTAGGAGGGGGGAAGAACTGGTTTCTCAGCAAGCACATGAAACTGGATCAAAGGAACACAGCCATTGGCAGGGATTTACCCATCTGCCTGCTAGGAGGAGACAGTAAGAAGCAGACAATAAAGCTGCCTGCCTCCAGCCACCAGATAAATAATAGAGATTTATAAATATGATTTAATTGTTTTTAAGGGAACATACAGATTTTACGCAAGCCATGTGGGGATTTCTCCCACTGTTTAAAACTGATAAAAAGAGCTTAAGATGAGAGGCAGAGAGCAGATGGTAGACAAAGTAGATATTAAGCTCCATAGAAGGGAAAAGTTAGGGAGAGTAAATGAACAATTGCTTTAAAGGTATTTAAGTCTTGCCAGGGCAAATTCTCAGGATCTTTGAACATGGTCTACACAGGATTTCTGGGATTGTCAGCAGCCTGGTATAACAAAAATTAGAGCCTGTAAATAGGCTTATATAGTAAGTAGAAGGGAATTAATTAAAGTTAAATACATAGATAAAAAATATTGAGGCATTCACTCTTTAAAAAAAAAAAAAAAAGATCAAAAGCAGGGGATAGGCAGTCTAACCTATCTCTGACAGTAGAAGCTTAGGCCTTGAGAATTAAATAAAGATAAAGGGCAACTACAATATGTACCCACAGAGATATTACTCTCCATAGTAGGGAGGATTTAAGTACACATAGATGTATATAATAGTAAGGATTTTGATCTTAAATTATAGGTGCAAAAGCAGGAGGTGGTGAAGAAGCATTGCATCAATGTTTTTTTTTTCTTTTTTTTATTGGATATTTTCTTCATTTACATTTCAAATGTTATCCCCTTTCCCTGTTTTTCTCCCCCAAAACCCCCTATCCCCTGCCCTACCTCCTGTTTCAGTGGTTAATATTTGTTTAAATTGCTTAAATTGCTTTGAATTGTTTTAATTATCAAAACATATGTGGTTATGAGTTTGGTAGTTATATTAAAATTCCTCTGGGAGAGAGGCCAAGCTACACTTTTAGTGATTTCCAGTCACTGGATCAAGGACATGCTATTTTGGGAGAAAGGCCCTGTATTTGTGTTGAGAGGAAAGGAGAAAAGGCTCTGCACCCCACCCCTTCCAGAGTGATATGGATCAAATATGACAAGTGAATACCACCTGAAGATCTCAAAAAAATCAAGAAAATCGAACAAAACTGGTAACTTGATCTGCTGATTCTTCAACATGGGAACAGCCTAAAAACTGGCTTAGACATAAAAAATGTCTCTCGCAAAAACTTCAGCTAAAATGAGACAACAAATTTTGTTATGGAATCCTTAAGATTCCTTATGCCCTCCTTCATATGGCATGAATGAAGATTACAACTGGTTATTATAAAATTAACTCATAAAAATTACAGTTGTCTTTAACCTTCTCAAACAAGGAGCAAAATTTCATCCTTAATAGATCTGTGCACCCTGTACAATCCATACAAATATCTTTAAGAATTGTTTATTTTATTAATAAGACAACATTGTAGCTGTCTTCAGAAGAGGACATCGGATCCCATTACAGAGGGTTGTGAGCCACCATGTGGTTGCTGGGAATTGAACTCAGGACCTCTGGAAGAGCAGTCAGTGCTCTTAACCACTGAGCCATCTCTCCAGCCCCCATACGAATATCTTAATGGTACTAAAATTTTGGTTTTGAGATTCATATATTACAGAATGTACAGCTTTGGCAAGATTCATCCTCACAGATGCTGAACTGACCTGCTCTTCCAGCTCGTTCCTGATGCTGTCCAGAGATTTGCTTCCAGAACAGCTTCAGGATTGCTGCTGATCCCAGATGATCTTGCTTCATCCAACCTTTCAGATGGATCCAGTCAGAACTTTAGTCAAGTCCTGAACCTTCTAAGCATACAGAGACTGGATAACAGATGCAAAAGCTAACTTTCTTAAGTCTAACCAATTTTCTTATTTTCCTGCCCCTCCCCACCCCTTTAAAGAATTTCTCATTACCTCCATTCAGGAGGAAAAAGCCATAGAGAGTCGTCATCCCGATCCCGTTTGGGTTTGGGTGTCTGGTTATAGTTATTTTATAAATTATAGATAGGTTGCCATTTTAAGGGATAGTTTGGGAATGGTCATAATTTTGAACAGGAAGGAAGTAGATGGGATGGCTAAATTAATTCTTGAACAAAGCATTATGTAGCCATAATCTTACATTGGTAGAAATATTTGTAATTGATGTAAAATTGAAGTTATAATTTCTTACATTGGTACAGAATGTATATATTGAGATAGAATTAAGGTTTTCATTGGTATAGATCTGTATATTGGTACAAAATTTGAAATTAATAGTTACTCTTAGATAGGCATTGTGCCTATTCAACTCATTTAAGAACAAGATGATTAAATAATGCAAGTTAAGGGCCAGATAGTAAACTCATGGTTTGGTTAGATTCTAATTTAATTATAATAAAGTGTTTTAAATTTAGAATAGAAATGGCCATTTCAAATAGAAATGGCTAACAGTAGCTATGGTTTAACAGTTCAAATATATTTTACATAGATAGTTTTCAAAAACTTCAAAAATCCACAGAATGTGACATTTAATGTTTCATTATTACAGATCATTTGACAATGAGACATGTCTGCTCCAGAAAAATTGAGCATCTTTATCTCCAGGTGAGGTTACTTATCATGGCAAGGTAGCCATGGGGCAGAATTGCCTATTTCATCTGCAAACAAAATAATGTCCAAGAAGGACAAAACAGGTGGGTCACTCAACTACTGCTAGTCCTTCATATTCCTACTGCATTTCTGGGTCTGTCAGATGGCTCTGGGCCAAAAGGCTGAAGACAGATGCTCCAACGTTATAAGAAATTAGGGGACTATCCAGATAATCAGCTGTCTCTACAATTGTGTAAGTTTGAGAAGCTATGTTTGGTGCTTCCTATATACCCAGGTAATACTTAATTTGTTCTTGGATTTCTGACAGGGTTGAAGATTAATTATATAGTCTCATAAGCAAACAAGTTGTTTAACATTTAAGATATAATACAGAATTTAAAACATGGTTTTCAGATGGTGTTACAAGCTAAAATCAAAACATAATTCAGTATAGAATTGTAAGCTCTTTAAATTAGGAATGATGGTGGAGTACTTTATCTAGTTGACAAATATGATGGACTGGATGTTAATTTTATATCATACTTTATGATTTACATAATTGTTGTGGCTGTGTTCTCTGAGAGAGAAGAGTTGGGTTGTTTTTTGTTTTTTTGTTTTGTTTTTTTTTTTAATTGGACAGCAAGGTGAGATGTTAGAGATTGGTGCTAATGCTTTGGATCGGTGTGTCCAGATGCTGAAGGTCCTTGTCCTCAACTGGTTTTTGATCTATTAATAAAGATGCCAACGGCCAATGGCTGGGCACAGTGCGGGGCACTGAAAGTAGCGTGGGTAGGGATACGGAGAGGAACAGCAGAATTGCCTGAACTGGGGGAAGAAGAACACAAGGATCGGCAGGAGATAAAGCCATCCAACCATGCGAGACTTCTGATAAGTGGCCACTGGCCACTTCCATGATTGGGCCTGGGGTAGCAGGGGAATTTTTAGGAGTGTCCTGCCTTTGAAGTAGCCAAAGTATTTTTAAAATTAACTGGTGTGTGTGTGTGTTTTCCATTCTCAGACCTGAGATAGCTCCTGGGTGGGTGTAACACATGCAACTGGCCAGGAGCACAAAGCAGAGTAGTGAAAACTCACCACTATACCTGCTTAGCTCTGGAGAAGACTGGAGTAGTTGGTATTTTCAATTACAGACAAAAATCCAATAGAAATACTTGGTCTTATAAGCTTGAAGAATATAAAGTTTTGGAGAACGATTGCAGTTGAGAAATAGCGAAGACACAAGAAGAATCTTAAATTCTAAATGAAAACTGGGCCTGAATCTTTCCATAACTTCCCTGTTCACCAACCCTGCCCAGTGAGTCTAAGTAGCATCTTTAAGGCTATAAACTAGACAGAGCTTCTAATGGCTGCTTATCACAGACAAGACAGAGTTTGACATTTGAGTTTTGTCAAACTATCTGCTTGATAAAATAAAGAAAATCAGCTCTATCTAGGAAAATGTAATAAAATCCAGATTTTTTTTTTCCAGACAAGGTTTTTGTGTGTAGTCCTGGAAGTCCTGGAACTTACTCTGTAGACTAGGCTGGTCTTGAACTCATGGAGATCCACCTGCCTCTGCCTCCAAGTGCTGGGATTAAAGGTGTGTACCACCACTGCCTAGGTTTAATGGCTTAGCCATCTCTCCAGCCCGAGAATCCAGGATTTTAAACATAGTTTATCTATAGCACAGCTGAAAATTAGTGAACAATGAAGAAATGGGAAAACAAAACCCATACTCAAGAAATAAGACGGGGCTGGAGAGATCGCTCAGAGGTTAAGAGCACTGACTGCTCTTCCAGAGGTCCTGAGTTCAATTCCCAGCAACCACATGGTGGCTCACAACCATCTGTAATGGGATCTGATGCCCTCTTCTAGTGTGTCTGACAGCTACAGTGTACTCATATAAATAAAATACATTTAAAAAAAGAAGAAGAAAGAAGACAACTGTCCCTGGTGTCCAGATGGTAGAATCAAAGAGAACGTAGAATACTCAGGGGTTGTATATATGAAGAATTAAAAAAGAAAATCCCAGCTCAGAAACAGCACCCACTAAACATGGAAATTCCTGAGGGTGGAGAGATGGCTCAGCAGTTAGGAGCACTGCTGGCTCCTCCAAAGAACCTGGGTTCAGTTCCTACAACCCAAATGGTGGTCACAACTGTCTGTAACTATAGTTCTGGGTTATCTGAAGCCAGGCCTCACCATCTGGCCTCATTAGGCACCAAGCACACACTTGGTCTACAGACATATATGCAGTCAAAGCATGCACGCACACATATATTAAAGATAAATGAATCTTTAAAAAATGGAAATTCCACAAAGCTGAGGATATAGCTAAGTCACAGAGTATGCAGCATGTACAAGGCAACGCTCCTCTCCCTAGTATCATAATAAATTGAACCTGAGTTGCTCGTTGAACAATATAAAAAGAGGCAGGTAGGTTGGTGTATGCCCCAGCACCCAGGAGGCAGGGGCTGCAAGCATATCTCTGTGAGTTTAAGGTTAGGTTATCCTTGTCAAGATAGCAATTTCCAGGCCAGCCAGGGCTACACAGTGAGATCTTGTGTACAAATAAACAAACAAAATACTCCAATATCAAAACACCTGCTATACATGAAATTGAGAGTCCAGAAAGACAAGACAAGAAGAATGAAGAAAAAGAAATAAAAAACCTAACCCCCCATACTTTCCAGATTTGATATAAAAATATCTAAAATTTATAGATTCAAAGAGAAAGGGGGTAATAATAGAAATTTTAAAAATTTGAGCTGAATTATAAATGGTATACTTTAAATCTATCATATCAATTACATTAAGTAAAAATGGATTAAAAATCCCAATTAAAATGTAGAAACTGTCAGACTAGATAAAAAGATCTAATATATATATACACACATATGCATGCATATATACACATATAATTTGTAGAGTTTTGTTTTGCTTTTCATTTCAAAGTTTCTCTATATAGTTCTCTGTCTGTCCTAGAACTCACTGTGTAGGCCAGGCTATCCTTGAACTCACAGAGACTCGCCCATGTCTGCCTCCAAAGTCCCACAACTAAAGGTGTGTACCACCATACCTGGCTTGGTTTTTTAGTCTTTTGTAAGCTGGAATTGAAAAATCACTGTGTAGCTGAGGATGATCGTGAACTCCTGAACCTTCTGCTCCTCCCTTCCAAGTACTGGAATTACAGCCTAGTACATCTTCTCTTAAGTTTAAAAATAGAGACACTTTGAAAGTCAAACAGTGAAAAAGGTTGTATCATGTAAACAGTAAACAAAAGAAGCCAAGGGTAGTCATAATAATATTAGTTAATTAAATACTTTGTGACATGAAATTAAAAATGACCTATCAAATTTCTGGCTTAGGCTCAGAGAAGGGACAACAGGTATTCTGTCAGATCACAAAGGTAAAAGCCTCTGAGATGGTTCAAGAAGCTGGTCAAGGAGTTGGAGGACGAACACAAGGCTTCCAAGCAGAAACAAAAAGAGGAGCAGAAGAAGTTCAAGTAGCTAAACAAGGCTGAGTGAAAGGACTTCCTAACTGTAGGTAAAATAAAAAGCCAGGCAAAGAGCAAGCAGTTCCTTATGCCTGAATTCATGGTGACTCTTGGTTCAATCCTAGTTAAACACCGGCAGTCCCTGTTACTACGCCCTTTGCCACTTACAAAGTGAGCTGCCTGACATGGGTGCTCGAAACTGAACTGGGGTTCTCTGGAAGAGCAGCAATTACTCTGAACTCTCTCCCAAGCCATCTCCCTGGCCCTACATTATCTTGGTAGACAGTATTTATGGCATTTTAAAGAGTTGCTTACTATGAGCTGACATCTAAGGGTATAAAAGTTGTCAAAGGACATTTGTGCACTGGAGCATGCCTATCATCTAGAATATGGAGAGGAAAGCAAGGGGCATCAGGAATCCAAGGCCAATGTTAGCTACAAAGAGAATCCAAGGTCAGCCTGGGCTACATAACGCCCTGTATCAAAAAATTAAGTTAAGGCTGTTCAAGAACGAGTTACATTTCAATCAGCTTTATTCAGCTCACCACTTCTTTCTCTGTCCCCTCCTCTCAAAGGCTACATTTAATTGCCACGAGCCAAAGCAGCAATTCTGGTTATCTTTGAGGAGAGATAAACCTTAGTGGCCCTGTGGATTTAAAAACCAGAACAGCCAGTTACTTTTTTATGAATATGGTTAAGTTTTTAGTCATGATATTTCTAAAACTAGTGGCTACATGGCCGAAAGTGTCAAACACTTCCTG
Source organism: Rhynchomys soricoides (assembly GCA_019843965.1). Lineage (NCBI taxonomy): Eukaryota > Metazoa > Chordata > Mammalia > Rodentia > Muridae > Rhynchomys > Rhynchomys soricoides. The sequence continues at coordinate 1,053,435 of JADRCH010000086.1, forward strand.
CAAGTGAGGACAGAGCAAACCTCAAACACAGCTGGCTTCAAGGCTGCTCTTCCAAGAGTCTTCTCTCACATCTTAAAATCTCCCTTTCAGTACTGTTGCCTCTGACTTGAAATCTACTCAGCAGCTTTCTAATGCTCTCGAATTCTATCTTAACCACATGAATCCAGTCTAGGTCTCTATTTTTTTTAAGATATATTCTGTCAACTAAATATGGAGCCAACGTAGCTAAATGCTCATAGGTAACAGGAGTGTGACAAGACATGGCATGAAGCATGGACTGGAGGTTAACAAAGATGACAGCAGCCTGTCTGCCCTGCCTTTGGATTGCTCACTGCCCAACCAGGCATGCCACCCCAGGCTTTCTTAGAATGGTGTCTTTCGGGACTAGGCTACCCAGTGCACCTTGCTATCTGGCCTTGCCAGCGTATCAAGGCTTTTCCTTACGCTAGATAATGGCCCTCATCTACTTGTGGATTCCAAGAACAATGCTTTCAGAATGCTTGTTCTTGGTGAGGGACCAACCAGTCAATGTTCTTTATGAAGACCGCGTGGGAGCCTTGTAAGTCTAGGAGGTGGGAGGGATTTCTGCAAAGAATGAACGAGCAGGGAGATCAGAGTCGAATGTTCCTGGAAGCACATGGAGTATGTAGCCCTGGGGTCTGAACTAGACCTGACTCAGAGACCCCGACCACCTCACTGTCCTTGTCAGGTAAGCTAGTAACATTCGCATCTCCTTTCCGAGAATGATAGGAGGTTCTGAACACAGAGTACAGCTCCTGGGCATGCCAACTCCGATAAAAAGAACTCTGGCCATGAAAGATTAGAGGTCATTTTTGTTTTCACTTCTCTGTGTATATGTGCACTGAGGATGAAAGCAAGGCCTGGGCATGCTAGGCAAGTACTTGGCTACTAAGATACATCTTTACCTCTGAGTTGTATCTCCCAGTGGAGTATCTAACAGTGGGATCGCTTGTCAGTATCTACCATAAGTATTTTCTAGACTATCATTACATAATCTAAACCTTTCATCAGTGCTTATTAATATGCGTAACCTAGCTAGTCGCAAGAACAATGAGTAGGCCGGGCAGTGGTGGCGCATGCCTTTAATCCCAGCACTTGGGAGGCAGAGGCAGGTGGATTTCTGAGTTCGAGGACAGCCTGGTCTACACAGTGAGTTCCAGGACAGCCAGGGCTACACAGAGAAACTCTGTCTTGATGATGATGATGATGATGATGATGATGATGATGATGATGATGATG
>JADRCH010000086.1:1054704-1074870 GCA_019843965.1 Rhynchomys soricoides
TGATGATGATGATGATGATGATGATGATGATGATGATGATGATGATGATGGAGGAGGAGGAAGAGGAGGAGGAGGAAGAGGAACAACAACAACAACAACAATGAGTGGTAATTACTTCATTTCTCACACTTAAAACAATGTTATTTTTATAAAAAGTGAGTTACCAAGATAGAAAATTAACTTAAAATAATTTCTAATCTAGCTTGGGAGAGGTAGTCAGAACTCGGTCTATTGTTCCAACAGCCCAGTTTCCTCAGTGTGGTGGTACCCTGATCTCTCCTTTTCCCATCCTGCCCCATCCTTCCTCCTGAGGGAGTCTTCACATCACCTTAAGGCACCACTAACAATGCTGGAAATGGTACTGATCATTGAAATCCAGACATCACAGTTACTACACCCTATTTTAACCGTAAACTATCTCCCAAATGAATCTCTTCCCTTGCTGCCAATAAGTGGGTTCTGCAGTGAATCAAAAGGGCATTAACCTTCAGAGCACAGAACAAAAGTAGTGCCTTTACTAACTAGGAAAAAAAGTCGTGAGATATTCTTCAAAACACATCTTAATGTTGAAAATTTCCTAACAAAATTAAAAAGGGAAAACAAGGCCCTCTTCCCTTTCTTCTGGCTCGGCTTCCTAATCTCTCCCCTTTTCCTGTCAGACTTATCAAGTGTGTGCTCAGCTTCTGTGCTGCTCTCCTGGAGACATCTTAGGAGATGAAGACAATCCATTTTGGCTAAGTCCCTGGGAACTGAATCCAGGGCCTCACACTTGCTAGGCATGCACTGTAGCAATAGGCCGAGCTCTCGGCCCCTTAGGTGTGCATCTTTAAAGAAGGAGAGGAGCTTTCCAACTCTTCTTTATTCCTTCTTGGGATTCAAATATAACAGCTAGAGCTGAACTGAGAGCTGGAGCAATGGCCCAGGGGTCAAGATTTTACTGTGCAAGCATAATGACCTGACTCATGTAAAAGCCAGGCAAGACCGAAAACACCTGTAACCCCAGAGTGTTCAGACGTGCATAGGCATGTTGTGTGTGTGCTCATGTGTTGGGAGGCAGTGAGACACTGAAAGAGACAGGTCTGGCCAAGAGGCTTGCTTAGCAAGCCAGTCTACCTAAAATGGTAATCTCCAGGTTCAGTGAGAGACCCTGCCCCACCCCCAAAGAAAAAGAGAGCAAAGGAAATGAAAAGAGGGAGCTGGAGAATGATAGAGAAACACCCTACTGTCAACTCCCAACTACCACATGTGCACACGGTTGACACCTTCCTGTCTACACATATGTATATCACATACATGCCAGAGTTAAAATGTTCAACAACTCTTTGGGGAAAAAAACAAAAAACCAAACAACAACAAAAGCTGGACTGAGGAAATGCCTCAGTCTGTTCAATAAAAACCTGAGTCTGATTCCTAGAACCTATTCTATGAACTGCTGGTGTGTTGAACATGGTGAAGAGCACTGACTGCTCTTCCAAAGGATCTGGGTTCAATTCCCAGCACCCATGTTGTAGCTCACGACTGTCTGTAACTCTGATCTCTGGGGATCTGACACCCCCTCTGGCCTCCACAGCTATCAGGCATGTATGTGACACACAGACATACATGTAGACAAACACACATACACATAAAAAGTAAATAAAATTTTAAGAAGCAGGACATGGGCATGGTGGTGCACATCTTTAGTTCCAGCATTAAAGAGGTAGAGACAGGCAGCTTGTTGGGCATCACTGGTCAGCCAGACTTGTCTGTTTGCCAAGCCCTTGGCCAGTGAGAGACCCTGCCTCATAAAACTAAAACCCAGGGATGGTATCTGAGGAGCAACACCCAGTGTTATCCTCTGGCTTCTACATGAATGTGTGTGTGTGCTCGCGCACACACACACACACAAAGTCTGAGTGCCTGGGTTTTAGCACTGATGTGTACCAGATAAGCTGTGTCCAGATCTCCTGGATTTCCATGGGAAAGAAGACATCTGTGCCTTGACTCTACCCCACTTTGGTGCTGGGGATCCATTCCAGGGCCTCATGCATGCTAAGTAAGTGTTTGAACACTCAGTCCAATTTGGATCTTGTTGGGGCCATTGTTTGTGCTTTCTGTTCCTTGTAGCCAATTCTGGCTCTGCAGAATGCACACTTCCCTGTTTCTGCATACACTGTCACTTCAACTAGACTATAGGTTCCTGGGGAATATAAGCTCTGATACTGCACAGCACCAAAATACTTAATGACTGACCTAGATTTCAATGAGCTTGTTATTACAGAATTCTGGATGGGTCACTCTTTAATATTAGCTGGGGGCGGAACATAATGATAAATGAGGTTTTTTTTTCTTTTTTAAAAAGGCCAGGGTAACAGCTGGTCCAGATACAGTCAGATTCACTTTTTCCCCCTTCTTTTTGTTTTGCCAGGGAATCAATTCACAGAATGAAAAGAGGGTTTAAGAAAACATGGTATTATTCTGGTACATTAGTTACTACTACATGTAGGTTTCTTTTATTATGTTTTTTTGTTTTTGTTTTTGTTTTTTTTTTTTAATTTCATTTTCTTGATGAGTGTTTCACTATGTTGCTTAGGCTGGGCCCCAAATTCCGGGGCTCAAGTGACCTTCCTGTTTCAGTCTCCTGAGTAGATTCTCTGTGTGTGTGTGTGTGTGTGTGTGTGTGCATGAATGTGCTACAGTGTACACGTGGAGGTCAAAGGACAACCTCTGGTGTTAGTCCTCAAATTCTACTTTGTTTGAAACAGGATCTCTGCCATTACTGTCTGCTCCACATGCCAGGCTAGCTGGCCTGTGGTCTCCTGGGGCTCTCCTGTCTCTAGTACTACTTCCTGGGAGGGACAGCAGGATTATAGACACCTGTGCTGTACGGCGTCTGCTTTTGTTGTTTTGTCTTTAAACATGGGTCCTGGGGGTCGCAAACACAACTCCACATGCTTGCACGGCCAGTGGTTTTATCACCTTGAGTCATTTCTTTGGTGTCTGAATTGAGGTTTTTAAAGAAGCCAGCATAGGGCTGGAGAGGTGGCTCAGCAGTTTAGGGCACTGGCTGTTCTTCCAGAGGACCTGAGGTCAATTCTCAGCACTCACATGGCAGCTCACAACTGTCTGTAACTCCAGCTGTAGGGGATCTAGAGCTCTCAGACAGACGTATGTCCAGGCAAAACACCAATGCACATGAATAAAAATAAATACATCTTTAAAAAGCAGCAGCTCCAACACGATGGTAATATCTGTCACTTGTGATAATGCCTGCCATTTATAGCACTCGGGAGGCAGAGGCAGAGGCAGGAGAACTTAGAGTCTATACCAGCTTGGACTACATACTGAGTTCTAGGCTAGCCTAGGCTAAAAGTGAGACCTTGTCTCAAAGAAAAAAGACTTTTGTTATTTGAGGGAACTAACCATTCCCTAGTCCTCTGATTTCACCTGCTCTCTAGGAAACAGATGTCTCAACAGATTGATAAAACTGCAAAGAATTTATCTGGCTAAACAACAGTCTCCTCCAATTGGACATTCAGCCACCATGGTGCTGTGAAGATGGTTACAGTAAGCAGGTTGAATATTCTCCTTCTAAGTCTATTTACCTTTAACCTAGATAGGAACACCTTTGCTCATAATTATCTTATATAAACTTTGGCCTAGTTTCCTTCCCATCAACCATTGATTTTGAGTAAGTGAAAAATGTGTTTACAGTGACTATAAACCCTTCCGTTTCATTCATCCATAGACTGGGAGTTAGATTCTAATGTCTCAGTATCTTACCAGACAGCATCCAAAGTTCCCTGCTGACCTGACAGAACTCACGACTCTCCCAATTACCCTATTTACATAAGGTAATGAGCAGAGCTAGATCCTGGCATCACGTGGCTTTTTATCTCTTTCTACAAAACTCTGTATTAGGAGACATTACACTGATGTCCACACATTCTTCAAAGAAAATGAACTGTGGCTTGTGCTTCTAAATTATAAAATTTACTAGTCTCAAGAGAGGCCAGAAGATGACAGAAAGAAGATAAACTTTTCTACAGACACACTCTGTACAAACAAGTACTGTGCACACCCCAACTAAGTTCTCTGAAGTAGGAGAGGGAACTGTGATGCTTGGGATGCTCTGTAAGTGGCATCCCAACATGTGAGTCCAGGTTTAACTCGAAAGCCCATCTAGGTTCCAGCATATTACAAAGCTTTCTGAAAGCCTTGTCAGTGCTGAATCCCCAGCCACACTCCCAATAACTGAGCTTCTTTTTGCTTCCTTAGGACACAGCACAGCCTTCTTTCAAGCTTTCGGATTTACGTTTCACTTCAGTGGTCTCTGAAACTCGCTGTACTCTGTGGTAAAACTGAAAACCATTTTGTAATTCACAGTCCCTGATCATTGACTCTGAGATGACTATCTGATCTGCCCTGATCTGACTGGGGATGTCGCAGAAGGAGTACTGTAGGAGCGCTGGGCCTCAGAGCTGTGACAGCGTCTGTGCTTGTTCCATAAACCTTCCACCAACAGAACAGTTTAGGGTAAGCCTACAATTCAGATGAAGCACTCTGGCTGAGCTGAGTGGCCCCAGCTGAGGTTCCCCCATCTAGCAGTCTTGAGAGCTGATGACATATGCACAAATGATCCTGGCCAAGACCCCAAGATACCTTCAATGACCCAAACTGCCTACCCCTGGGACTAAGCAGAGCAGTCATTTTAAAGCACTAAGTTCGGGGAAGGTAACTGATACAGCCTCTCCAACTTAGAGCAGAGACTTAAAATTTTTTTTCTCAGGGCTTTATTTGCAGAACCCAGAAACTTTGAGAGAGAGAGAGAGAGAGAGAGAGAGAGAGAGAGAGAGAGAGAGAATGTTGCATGTACTTATCAGGATGGGTATATGCACGTGGGTGTGTAGAGGAAAGTGGTTAAGGCTACCTTTCCTCAACCACTATCTGTGGTTAGTTTTTCAAGGGTTTCTGAGTGAACCTGAAGCTTATCAACCTGAGTAGACTGGCTGGTCTAATGAGTTTCAGGGGCTTGGCTTCCATTTCCCTGATGCTGGGGTTACAGGAACACATCAGTGTGTCCAGCCTTTTTTTAAAAAAAGATTTATTTATTTCTATTTCATGTGTTTGTTAGCATGCCTGGTGCCTATGGAGCTTAGAAGAGAGTCTAGAATTAGATTTACAGGCAGCTGTGAGCTGCTATCTGGATGCTGGGAACTAAACCTGGTCCTCTGCAAGAGCAGCGAGTGGTCTTAACTGCTGAACTACCTCTCCAGTCCCTGTGCTCATTTGCTCAAGTGGATTCTGAGTATCCAAACTCAAGTTCTCATGTTTACTGTGCAGGAAGTGCACTGACAGTGAGCCATTTCCTCTGTCAGATAGGAGACTCTTGCCAACTAAAATGAAATGGTACTAGGCCCCAAGGTCACTGATGAGCTTACTGATAATAACTTGTTCTTTCTTCCTTCTCCAGGCAAAGGCTAGTCTGATTCAGTCCAGAACTCCTCACACTGGTGCTCACATAGTGTGCATGAAACCCTGGGTTAGGTCTGCATAACCTCCAGAACCCAGAGTAGGGACAAATGTGTAGTCACAATACTCTGAGGCTGGAGCAGGAGGAACAGAAGTTCAAGGTCATCCTTGAATAGTTCTTCAAGCTTCTGACAAAAAACTTGCCCTTCCTTCTCTTTCTTACAAGGTCTCAGAGAAAAATACAAGGTTTCTGATATTTGTGTCTCCCTTACATATTGGCTACATTGTAATTCTGAAGTTAACCTGAGCTACATGAGATCAAGTCTCAAAATTGGAGTGGGGAGTATCTTTGTAGACCCCCACCTTTTTAGCATGACCAAGTTTGAAATATAATTAGAAATAAGCTTTTTAACTGGATGTTGTTTAAAAATGACATAATCAGAGATTCTTGCTACTTCCTAGCAACCGGGTTCCAAAATATTGTATCTGAGCTTCAGAGAGAATGCTCTTTTATGGACAGAAGAGGCTTTGCCTGTGTAAGATCAGAGTATACTTGTTAAAACTGAATTTTCTACTATGCCATTTCCCTCTTTACATCAAAATGTTTTTATTCACATAAATTCAACCTCAGTTTTTCATACAAATGAGTGTTCCCAGTTTAGCAAGAGTTGACTCTAAACACAAGTCACAGACCTTACCATTGCAATATTACCATCAGCTAAAGAAAACAAATATACATACACAAATACACACACACACACACACACACACACCACTATCTTTCATAACCACCCTGCTTTAAGACTCTAGAGCTGAATCCGAAACGTAAAGCTGCTAAGTCACATGGAAAAATTGTACCTGGTGGCTAAGTTGAATAATGGTTGCTCAAAAATGCTGTGGTATCAGCTGGCCACCAGCCACAAGCACCTGCAAATTCAGGTGGACAAAAAAGGAACTGATTGCCTGTGGAAAAATAAGGATGACCTACAAGCTGATGCTGAACATTTTTCACACTTGGACCTAAGCTAGACAGATAAGATCAGCAAATCTAAGGTCCAAATTCAAAGTGTGGTGAGAGAGCCTCTGTATACAGTCTCAGGAGCTAGGAGCTGCTGTCCTGCATAGCACTTGTCTCCACTGGGGCTGCAGCTGTATGTTGGGGAAGGTTCCTCTAATTTCATTTGCTCATTTACCTTTGGTTCATGCGGTTAGTGTGCCAAGAATCAGTTCCTGTAAGGTGATCCATTAGGAAAGGGAGACAAAAGAATCAGATGTAAATAATAATAGCTTAGGAGATTGCTTTATTTAGTCATGAAGGGGTGTGTGTGTGTGTGTGTGAGAGAGAGAGAGAGAGAAGGTGTGTGTGTGTGTGTGAGAGAGAGAGAGAAGGTGTGTGTGTGTGTGAGAGAGAGAGAGAGAGAAGGTGTGTGTGTGTGTGTGTGAGAGAGAGAGAGAGAAGGTGTGTGTGTGTGTGTGAGAGAGAGAGAGAGAGAAGGTGTGTGTGTGTGTGAGAGAGAGAGAGAGAGAGGTGTGTGTGTGTGTGTGAGAGAGAGAGAGAGAGGGACACCTAAGGGGGTAAAAAACCTTTGTTTTGTTGTTTTTGTTTTGAGATAGGGTTTCTCTATGTAGCCCTGCCTATCCTGGAACTCACTCTGTAGACAAAGCTGGCCTTGAACTCACAGAGGCCCACCTGCCTCTGCCTCCTCAGTGGTGGAATTTAAAGGCATATACCACCATGGTGGTAGTGCTGGGCTGAGGGTTTCGATATGTACCCTAATAGCCTAGAGCTTCCTACAAAGACTAAGCTAGCCTTGAACTCACAGAGACCCACCTGCCTCTGCCTCCCTTTGCTGGGATTACAGGTGTGCCCCATCATGATCACTCAGTCTGAAATATTAACATATCTGTAAGAATTAAGAGAAAAACACAATCTTTCACAGGTACCTGTACCCTAATTCTTCACTGAGATGGATCATATGAAGGATGTAGGATTCCTTGCTTGTTCCAGTGAGGCCAGGCAAGAGCAAGATAGTAGGTCTGGTGCTGGCATCCACATAGCATGCACTGCTACTGTTATCAAACCAGTCCAGTGAGATCTGTCCTCCGTCTGCTGTTTTAATGAGTTCGCTGTAAGTGACAGTGCCGAGGGTTACTGAGCAGTCCTTTCAATTGCATCTTGCTGTTCTCATTCTACAAATATGGCATTATCTGGTCATCTCAAAATAACTTACCTACATTTGCAAACATATACATAGCTATAAAAGTCACTTCCTTTCATTACAAAAATATTATGAAGATTAATGCCATCTTTTCAGCAGCCCCAATAAAAGGTAATAGGTAAAAAAAAAAAAATGAACTCCAAAAGGGGATACCAGGGTAATTGGTGTGTGTGTTAATGTGGTAAAAATGCATTATATACATCAACAAAACTATCAAAGAATCAAAATATTTTGATTAATTTAAAAAAAGTAAGCTTAAATGAACTTCAAATATTTGGGTGGGAGTGTGGTAGAACTCCTGGCTAACACGAGCAAGGCTTTTGATTTATCTATGGTACCCCCCCACACACACACAGCCCTGCATATATCTACAAGGCTTATCTGTGGTACCACACACACACACACACACACACACACACAGCCCTGCATATATCTACAAGGTTTATCTGTGGTACCACACACACACACACACACACACACACACAGCCCTGCATATATCTACATTCATACATTCCTTATTACTCTCAAATGCCTAGCATTCAGCTCCTATTTGATTGAGGCCATACGGATACCAACAGGGAATTATAAGAAAGTCAGGGCTGACTAGTTCTATGCTACTATTCTTTTGACTCAATGATGCAGCCCCCCACTGAGTACCTTACAAAATCTGCTTCTTGAACAACTTCTCACATAGCATCTGTGGGCCCAAAATTACAAGTTGGCAAGAAAAAAAGGAACTCTGGAAAAACTAGATGACTCAGGGAAATTAGTAACAGACACCATTTAAATCTCCTGGTTAGATATGATCCCGTCCATGTCTGCAACACCTCAAAGACATTATCCTCAAAAATCCATGTGCTTATTGCTGAGTTCTTTTGTGGGGAGACACAAAAAATCTAATGCTATTGACAGCTGTCTAACCCCTATCCCAGGATCGTCAACACGTGAATGCATTAGTGCATCTCATCAAGGTGTCTAGGTCCTCAAGGACAAATTTGAAACGACAAATTGGTAAACAGTAACACAGCTCCCCCCCCCCCCCCCCCCAACGCTTCTCACATCCCAGAAATAAGCCAGGACGTTCATTCTGCCCATTCACATGAGGATGAAAAGGAGAGAAAACAAAGCAAAACAAAAAGGTGGGAAGGAGCAATACCTGACTATTTTCCTGCAGCTGGAGGTAGGGGGTAGACCCGGCAGCCCTATTTTCTTGTCTCTTTAACATGGTTTCTTTTATTAAGCACAGGTGTATTAACTAAGAAATGGTAGTGGGAATTAAAACCTGTGATTTATAAGACACATCTCAAGATGGACATTCACTTACTTCCTGTACTGCACCGGGGGCTTGGCAGTAATGAAGGGTCTCAGCAGTGTCTGTCCTCGGCTCTCCCAGCACCAGACCGTCGGGTAATAGGTTTCGGTCACCACGGGACAGTGGTCCTGAAGGAAGCGGCTGAAACTCTCCCCTCCAATCACTAACTGGGGTTTCTGCCGGGAGAAGCAGCATCGGAAAGGGGACCAGAACAAAGTTTACGGCGGTCGTAAACCAGCAACCAGTGGACTTAGCAGTGTCCCCACCCGAAGGCCGCGCGCGATGCCTCCGATTCCATCTCCCCGGAGACTGACGCACAGAATTCACAATCACAACAGTCCCAAGCTGCGCTCAGTCGCATCCCGGGAGAAAGGCGAACTGAGTCCGGGTGCCCTTCCAGAAGTCCTGCAGCTGTGCAGGCCGGACCGAGGCCGGGAGGACCTAGGGGCAGGACCCTGGACCTCAGCGGGAGGCTAGAGTCACCCGCGCACCCGCGGGTCCCCGGGGCCCGCTACGCTCTACTGCCCCCGTCCCTGGCTCACCTTGGCAATGCTGCTCAGGTAGTAGCAGGCATAGGCGACGCTGAAGCCCAGGATCAGCGACAAGCCCACACCCGAGCCGAAGAAGCCGACGCGAACCTGGTGCTCCAGGTAGAGCGCCAGCTCCCGGGACAGCACCCGCAGTTCCATGGCCAGGCGCTGCATGGCGCGAGCCCGGCGCAGCTGCAGCGGAGGCCAGCTCGCGGGAGCGCGGGGGACCGGAGACGCGGGAAGGAGGCGCCTACGGGGTGGAGCGCGGCTTGGTCTCAGCCAATGGCGGCCCGGGAGGCGTGGCCCGGCCCGGGTCGCCCCACCCCACCTGCGAACCTTCCAGACGCGTGCTGGAATGCCCCGCGGCCGTGGACCCTCAGTGTCCCTTCAAAACCTGGAGAGAGCGCGAGAGCTCAGAAGAAAAGAGGCCGGGCCGCCACTTGACCTTGAACTAGTAGACTCGGCCCAACTCCGGAGGCAGCCGTTTGCAGACGGCGGGCACTTGCTTCAGATTCCAAAGCAGACGTTGAAGGAGAGCTTGTACAATGAGGGGAGAGAATCCTCTGTCCCATTGGAGCTTGCGTCCCTAGGGAGACTGTTTAAAAGAAAAAAACATCCCATCAATTGCAAGACACTCATGCCAGACTTTCAGTCCCCCGGTGAATAGCTAAGGGCTATTAAACGAGAACTAGCTCTAGAAAAAGTCAGGTACTGGAAATAGGATTCAAACATGTGGCTGATCAATTAACTCACAGGTGTGCACAGGAAAACATTTTACAAAGTAAAGGTTTGTTTGTGGCAACATAACAGAAGTCTGAGAGTAAAGACATCTGAAACAAGGGTGGTAAGATTAAACGAGGAAACAGTAAAGGCTACCAAAAATGTCTTGGAGTTCTAAATTATTTGAATATATTGCTTTTTTTCTTTTTACGTAGCTCAGGCTGGACTTGAACTCACTATGTAGCTAAGAACTTATGATTCTCCTGCTTTCACCTTCCTAGTGCTGAGATCATCAGCCAAACTGGGATTGCCACCAACCCAAGTTTATATCCTGCAGGGGATAGAACCCAGGGCTTTGTGCCTGCCAGGCAAGCGCTCTACCAACTGAGCCACATTCCCTAGCTATATATCGCCTATTTTTATAGCAGCTCTTGGTACTTGTATTTGTTGATTGGATGGCAATACCTGTATAATCTATAGGGATTGACTTCGGGGTAACTAGCATGTCTGTTGCTGCAGATAGTTGTCACCTCTTTGTGTTGGGATCATAACAGTCTTGAAATAATAAAGTGTTGCCAACAAGTTACGATGTGAGTGAGTGATCTCTCCACAGGGAGGTGAGATGGGTTGGAAGTGAGCAACTTACTTGGCTTTGCCTTGGTCATTGATGCTTGCTGGGGTTGGTCCCCAGAGTAACTGTTCACTTTCACTGAGTAAGGCTCTCTGGATTATCTCCTTCCCACTTTGTTTTGTTTTGTTTCTTTAGACCAGCACTTCTCAACCTGTGGGACTCGACCACTTTGGGAGTGGAGCGACCCTTTCATGGGGGTGGCATATTCAATATCCTGTATATCAGATATTTACATTATGATTCATGACAGTAGCACAGTTATGAAGTAGCAATGAAGGTAGTTAGAGACCAGCCTGGGCTACAGGAGTCTCTGTCCCCTTCCCCAGTGTTGCAGAGCTGGTCCCACGATGGCAACATTCCTGCTTTTTGTTTTGGCCTTAAGCTCTGCTCTGGGCTTTGACACTGCTACCTCTGGAAATAAGGCGCTATCTGTCTTCTCTGCCCCTGGCTTGTGGGAATTCCCAGAGGTCCCTGCCTCTTAAATTGTCTGGTGTTGAGTGATGTAAAAAAAATTCGGTCTGAGATACAGCTTAGCTTTCCTTTGGAAGCAGAGCACCGCCACCTGGGTTTTACTGTTTTCCCTGTGTGTGTGTGTCTGTGTGTGTGTGTGTCTGTGTGTGTGTGTCTGTGTGTGTGTGTCTGTGTGTGTGTCTGTGTGTGTGTCTGTGTGTGTCTGTGTGTGTGTCTGTGTGTGTGTCTGTGTGTGTGTGTCTGTGTGTGTGTGTCTGTGTGTGTGTGTCTGTGTGTCTGTCTGTGTGTGTGTCTGTGTGTGTGTGAGTGTGTGTGTCTGTGTGTGTGTGTGTCTGTGTGTGTGTGTATGTGTGTCTGTGTGTGTGTCTGTGTGTGTGTGTGCACATGCATGCTACTGGGGGTTGAGCCCATAGCCCCATGCAATGTTGAAAGTGCTCCACTGCTGAGTTATGTTCCCAGCTCTCATTTTTAACTACAGTCTATAGTGAAAGGCAACTGGAGAATTTCTGAAAAGAAGTCATCGAAGACTTAAAAGTTAGCCCAACCTTGGTTGCTGCTACAGAAGGGGCAGAGAGTGAGAGTGGCTTATAGAGGAAAGAGGCTTGTGTTTCTGGAAACTGGAAGTCCAGGATGAGGGGCCTTGTCTGACAAGAGGCTCATCATGGTAAACATCAGAAAGACAGCTGGCTGTTCAGCAGAGGCGAACAGAAGTGCTCTTACGACCACCTGCTCTTTAGAACCCACTGAGTCCCATGAAACCAAGAATTTACTACCTCAAGCATTAACTTAGTCCTTCCAGAAAGGGAGGAACCCTCTTGACCACCCATTACCTCTTCAAGTCCTCACTCACTGTTATATTAGGGACAAAATTTTGACATGAATTTCAAAGGTATCATACTATATTCAAATATAGTACATAAAATAAATCTCTAAATAAGTTAAAACTTTACAATTTTTAACTCTTCAACAATAAGGAGCCCAGTAAGAAAGTGTTTTTTTCTGTTAAACTTTTATGTTTTCGATTTATTTTTTTATTTTCTGTATGCGTGTGCATGTCAAGGTCCTTGGAGCCTCTGGAGCTGGAGCTACAAGCAGTTATATGTCACATCAAAAGGCATATTACTAACAGGAAGGCCGAAAAGCTATTACTAACAGGAAGGCCGAAAAGCTTTACTTTATTTTGGCAGTTTCTTCTTAAGTTGCCATGGATGGTCTGAAGCTTACTATGTAGGCTTGGCTGGCCCAGATCTTGAGACAGTCCTGTGTCTGCCTCCTGAATGCTGACTCAAGGTCAAAGCATTCCAAGATTTAATGGAAGGCAAGGTTTAAATAAAAACAAAATCTCAGCAAACTTTGTGTAATATTCCAAATCTAATAGAAGTCCACTATATTAAAATACAGAAAATCTACCTTAAATATATATATTATATGTAATATATACTATATACTATGTAGCATATGTAATAGTTCAATATGATATATATGATATATTATAAAATACATGTTATGTATATTTGTATATTTATAATATATTAATATATACTATATATAATATGTTTATATATGCTTTATATAGTATACATAATATATGATATATGCTATAGTATATGTTATATAACATATATTACACAATATGGCATATTATACATTTATAGCATATGTAATATAGCATATATTATATGCACATATATAACACATAGCACATATTATATACATATAAGTATATATCATTCCAGAAAACTACAAAAGAGAAAAGAATGGATGATTCTAGAGAGTGAAAATAGGTGGCTAGATATGAAAAACATAATTGACTTGTTATTAAATACCTTTTATACCTTTTAAATTTTGTATCATGTTTTTGTTTCACATGTAAACAACAACAAAAGACAAAGAGAAATGTACTAGTTAACATTGTTTCAAGGTTAAAAGCTGAACGACAGAAGGCACCCTGTCTTATAATTTGGAGGAATGTTTCTTCTGTCTAGTCAGATCTGTGACAGTGAGGGCATGTCGGTGGAATTCTATGAGCACCTTGTATAGATGATATTGTAAAAGGGAAGACTGAGGCAAATCTGTGCCAATTCACCTTGCTAATAGTCTCTAAGTACTATTCCTGGATTTCATAGGAAATTCATCAATTCCCATATCTTAGAGGATGGGATTTGAGAACTTTTGCTTTGGTTTTAGTTTCAGGTGCTGAGGACTGAACGTGTGGCCTTGTTCATAGTATGCATGTGCTTTATCAATGAGCCATGCCTCCAACCATGGAGAAATACACAAAGTTCACAGCGATGGCATGGGCTTGAATGCATCTTTGGCCTCACCCAGGGTAGCAGAATGTTAGTAGCACTTCCCTTCTTGCCCTGCTGGGAATCTATGTAGCTCTCTGGGTTGAGTAAGTGATATTTAACCTGGCCTAAATACCCATGCCAACATGCTAGGTGCTTCTCCTCTTTGTGTGCCATACATTCAGACTGGAGGGGGAGAGGGAATTGGGCCTTTGGATTCTTGGTCTGGGAATGTATTTAAAGACCTTTCTGGTGATAGGTGCACAAATGTTGACTATATGTGAGATGAATGAACTCCTCGTTTAGAATGGGGAAGAGATGAGTGGGCACTCCTGTGGCTACACAGGCATGAAGGCCACACTATTGAATGGTTTCTGATAGTTACACTCTTGTTCAATGTCTTCTAACAGGCTTTCCTGGCTCGTCTCCATAGCTTCGTTCTTGTAAAGGAGTCTCTTTATTCAGAGGCAACTACATATGTGTCAGTCTTTACCAATGATGAAGATGCAGGGGGCTGGACATATGACAGCCAGGTTTCAATGCCCAGAACTAAAAAAGGAAGAAAACCAGACACATACTGAAAGCCGCAAGTTAGATGGAAATGCTTGCTTAGAGCCTAATTTTTACATTTTTGCTTTGCTTTGTTTTTGAGACAGGATTCCTCTCTGTAGTCAAGGCGGATATGGAACTTACTGCTGGAATTATAGGTATGGGCCACCATGTCCAGCATATATATATATATTATATATACACAGTATGTGTGTGTGTGTCTATATGTATACATATGTATGTACTGATTCTGTACACACACACACACACACATACACACACACAAAAACACATAAAATCAAGTATATTTACTTACTTATAGTTGGAGTGTAGTACCCAAGCACATTATTTTTTTTTTTAAGTTTTATTACATTGATTGAGTGAGTGTGTGTGTGTGTGTGTGTGTGTGTGCACGTGTGTGTGTCTGGTTGCTCCCATGCAAAGGTACACATACGGGGCTCAGAAGACAACTTGCAGGAGTAGGTTCTCTTTTTCTGCCATGTGGGTCCCTGGGGATTTAATTCAAGTTGTCTTATTTGGTGTCTTGGCACCCTTGTTTTGGGCTTTGGCCACTGAAGCTCATTTTGGCTACCAACTCTCTTATTCAGCCCTCCTCTGTTGTTTAAGACATTCCTTACTGTGTAGTCCCACAAGGGATTATTTCCAGTATTGTTACAGGCTTACTTAGCTATTCCCCTGTCCAAAGCCTTAAGCTAGCTACTTCTCTAAAGAGCCATGGTTCATTCTTTCTTTTTTAAAATCAAGAATGATATAACCAGTGTCATTGGAGTATCACTGCCTTTAGTGATACTGTGAGCTCACTGACATATACATGTATACTATCTATACATCTGCAATTGTTTCTATCTGTATCCATCTGTATATGTGAAGTAGCTCAAGATGAATTTATGAACTCTCATATGAGTTCTCTGAGCGTTAATGAGGAAGAGTTACATCTCTTAGCAATGGTTTTCTATCTGCAATAGGGTGCTACTATATCTTAACCTTCTCAGGTCTGTAACAAGTCAGCAATAAAATCCAGTCAAAAAGAGCTTATGGTTTGTATTTACAGAGAATTGCAGAATGGAGAAGCACAAGCAGACAATGAAAACACATCAGGCCTCACTCCATTCAAAGTGTGATTACAGTCCTGTAATCACTACAAGAAGTGACAGTGTCCTTAAATCGATACAGTTTTTGTTAGCGAAATGCTGTGACCTCCAATTTTAGCGCTGTATCTTATCGTTAGAATCGTAGTCCTAACATGAGCACTGTGATTTCAACTGACAGGCACTACCTGTTTGGTTTTTTTAAAGGGTCTTACTGGGGCTGGAGAGATGGCTCAGTGGTTAAGAGCACTGGCTGTTCTTCCAGAGGTCCTGAGTTTAATTCCCAGCAACCACATGGTGGCTCAATGACCATCTATCTGATGCCCTCTTCTGGCATGCAGGCGAACATACAGATAGAACACTCCTACACTAAATAAATCCATAAAAAACAAAAACAAAAATGGTCTTACTATGAAGCCCTTACTGGCTTCAAACTCATAGTAGTTCTCCTGCCTCAGCCTCTAGCTTTAAACATAAACTAGAGACTATTCATCGTAAACATACACTACTAGTGTAACATATATATTATAGGTTCATTGTACTCTGAGAACTGAGGGTGAACATCCTCAAGGAGAGAGGAGTTAAAATACGGAAGGGAAGCCTGCCTGGGAGGCCAGGGAGGCGAAGAGAAGAAGGGCGGTCAGGTCAGCTTAGTCTGCGGCCTTGGAACTCACTCTAGTCTCTATATCCATACTGATCTTTGGAGTCTTTGGTAGAAATGTGTGCATGGATCCTCTCAACACTAATTTGTGTTTATTAGATTCAGAGCCAAGCTGTATCCATAATAGGGAGAAAAATTTTCCCTCCTTCCTCCAAGGTGACTGGCATCATTTGGGAATACCTATGTGCGGCGAGGATTAATAGCCTAGTGGGGATAGGGGAGAGACAGAGAAGCAGAGAACGATGTTCTTTCCTTGGGAAAAAGCCAAGGACATGCTTTTTATGAGGCAGGGAAAGAAGGAAGGAGGGAGGAGGGAAGGAAGACAGGCAGCTACAGATTATAAATACAATGACTAAGACAAAGATCTTAGCAGAACTGCAGCTTAATTCTTCTAGCTCCACTTCATACAAAGAAGCCATTTTCCTTTAAATATGATTATCCACCTACCTTCCTGCCCTGACTGTCCTGGAATTTGGAAGGTAGATCAGGCTGGTCTTGAACTTGCAGCAATACTTTTGTCTCTGCTTCCTGACTTGTGGAATAATGTGTATGCACTGCCATATTGTTCTTAAGCAAGGCAACTCTTCTAAGCTGGATTTCCCTGGGTTTAGCTGTATACATACCATGTGACTGATTCCTGCACTGGTTCCACCTGTGCAACCCAGATGGAGGCAGTGTCCTTTCCTGCCTCAAAAATCACTGTAACCTCACAAAGTGTCTTACTTTCTAATTGCTGTGACAAAATAGCATGATCAAGACAACTTATAAAAGATAGCATCTAATTCATCCTGTGGTTTAGACCAGTGGCTCTTAAGCTTCCTAATACTGTAACCTTTTAATACATTTCCTCATGTTGTGGTGACCCCCAACCATAAATTACTTTGTTGCTATTTTCATGACTGAAATTTTTCTACTGTTATTAACGATACTATAATACTTGATATGGAGGATATCTGATATGCAGTCCCCAAAGGGATTGCGACCACAGGTTGGGAACCACTGATTTAGACTGCTATAGTCCATGGTAATGTAGCAAAACCATAGTGGCAGGGACAGCTGGGAACTCACATCCTGATCTTTAAACGGTGCACATAAAAAGGCACCTTGGAAATGACAGGGGCTTTTGAAACCTCAATGCTCACCCTGCCAGTGATATAGCTCACAAGGCCACATCACCTAATCCTTCCCAAGTAGTTCCACCAACTAGGAATTAAGTATTCAAACATATGAGCCAGTGGGGGCCATTCTCATCATATTCTCTGATAAATACAGTTCTGTTTCATCCCCTTCCCTGGGTGAGGGGGTCAGGATATGTGACTATGTTGTATCACTCTGGTGACTATTACTTCATATGACAAAGGTAAAAGGGATTTTGCAGGTGTAATTGAAGGTCTCTAGTCAGTTGACTTTTAGTTATCAAAAGGAAGATTATCTTGGGCAGATCTGACCTAATTGAGTCTTTTAAAAAAAGAGATCTGGATCAGGGGTAGAAGAGGCCAGAGGCTTGACTGCTGGCCTTGAAGAGCCACTTAGTTCTAGAGCTGCAGTCCAATGCATTTTGTAAACAACTGTGTGAGCTTGGAAGAGGACCTCAAACTTTAGACTTGACTACAGCTATGAGCAGCGTGCTTGACTACAGCCTTGTGGGACTCTGAGCAGAGAGCCCAGCTAATTGTATGCGGAGTCTTGATTCAGAAAGTGGGATACAATAACAAGTGTGAAATCACTTTATCTGTGGCTTATAAAGCAGCGATTAATTAATATAGCCTTATCAGCAATTTCCATTCCATGGTACTTTCTTCTGTTTGTCTGACTTTCTTGGTCCCTGGATGTTTCTTATCAGTTAAAGAGGCTCAAATCTTCATGAGTTTATCTATTCCTAATCACATGTCTCCATGGACTTATTGGTCTATCTGCCTTCCAAACAATAGCTAAATATCTTAAAAGAACAGTGTAGCATTACACACAGCTTACATAAGGGGGTTGGACAAGGTAGGGCTCTGTTTTCTTTTCATGGGAGGCAGGTAATACATGGTGTTGGCAGCAACTCAAAGAATGTCTTCAGTGTCCCAAGATGCCATTTTCTATTGCTTAACATATGGTCTTGTGGTTTCTTTTATGACTCCCCCATTCCTTTTAATTGTATGGCAGGCAGGTAGAAAGGGCAGGTAATAAATAGAAGGGAATACCACCCCTCTAAGGAGTGATTTCAGATGCCTCACACAATGACCTGTGTATACCTAACTCTATAGAACTGGCCCACATGGCCACACTACCTTTATGAGATTTTTGAGAAAGTCTGTCTTTAGTCAGGCACATGGCTAAACAGGGTACATGAGGTCTCAACAAAATTGGGGCCTTGTTTGTGAAGGAGATGGTGGCTTAGTCTACTTGTGTTGCTATGAAAAAAATACTTTAAGTTAGGCAAAATTTCTAGCGGTGGAAATCTATTACTCAAGTACTAGAAGCTGTGAAGTCCCAGACCATACCAGCAGTGCTCAGGCATAGTGGCACACTTCTATAATTCCAACTTGGGAGGCAGAAGCGAGGAGAACCTACAGGTTTGAGGCCAGCAAGTTCCAGGAAGGGTTCAATAGTTTTCTTATTGCTGTGACGAAATGCCTAAGAAGATGACTTAAGGAAAAAAGAATCTACTCTGGATCACAGTGAGAGAACACAGTTCCCGGTGGGTAGGGCGGGGTGGTGGCAGGCACTTGAGAGAGCCAGTATCTAAGCCAGGATTCAGAGAAAGGAGGGAGATGGGAAAAGGGGAGGGAGAGAGCAGAACAGAGAGAAGAGAGTTGAGGGAGGTGGGAGGAGTTGGTACTCTCTCCTTTATTCAGTGCATGACCCCAGTCCATGGAATGGGGCTGCCCATATTCAGGGTATAGTTCTTCACCTCAGATACAACCTCTGGAAATTTTGGAAAATTTGTAAAGTCAACAAATTGGGATTAATGATCTCCCCTTGTCAACCTAACACCTAAACGTTTAAAAATTATAACATTTCCCTTATGGCCCCTAAATACTCATGATCAACTTCCAGTGTGCCATTCCTGCAGTACACCTCTAACCCTGCAGACAACCCCTACCCCTGCAGACCACCACAAACCTTGAAGTCCACCCCTAACCCTGGGGATCACCCCTAACACTGTGGACCACATCTCACCCGACAGTCCACCTCTAACTCTGTGGACGACTTCTAAGCCTGCAGTCCACCCCTAACACTGCAGTCCACTTCTCACTCTGCAATCCACCTCTAACCCTGGGGACTACCCCTAACCCTGCGGACCACCTCTTACCCTACAGTCCACCTCTAACCCTGCGGACCACCCCTAGCCTGCGGACCACGTCTAACCCTGCAGACCACCCCAACCCTGCAGTCCACCCTTAACCCTGCGGACCACCCCTAACCCTGCAGACAACTCCTAACCCTGCAGACCACCACTAACCCTGTAGTCCACGCTTAAACCTGCATAAAACCACTAACCCTGTAGTACACCCCTAACCCTGCAGACCACCCCTAACCCTGCGGACAACCCCTAACCCTGCAGATCACCCATAACCCAGTGGACCACCCCTAACTCTGCAGTCCACCCTTAACCCTGTGGACCACACCTAACGCTGCAGACCACCCCTAACCCAGTGGACCAGCTCTAACCCTGCAGACCACCCCAAACCCAGCAGTCCACCCTTAACCCTGTGGACCACCCCTAACCCTGCAGACCACCCCTAACCCTGTGGACTACCCCTAACCCTGCAGACCACCCCTAACCCTGCAGTCCACCTCTCACCCAGCATTCCAGCCCTAACCCTGCAGTCCACATCTCACCCTGCAGACCACACCACACCATGCAGACCACTCCTAACCCTGCAGACCACCCCTAACCCTGCGGACCACCCCTAACCCTGCAGACAACCACTAACCCGGTAGTCCACCCCTAACCCTGCAGACCGCCACTAACCCAGTAGTCCACTCCTAACTTTGCAGACCACCCCTAACCCTGCAGTCCACATCTCACCCTGCAAACCACCCCTAAGACTGCAGTCCACCTCTCACCCTGCAGACCACCCCTAAACCTGCAGACCACCACTAACCCTGCAGACCACCACTAAACCTGTAGTCCACACTTAACCCTGTGGACCACCCCTAACCCTGCAGAACACCCCTAACCCTGCAGTCCAGCTCTCACCCTGTGGACCACCCATAACCCTGCGGACCACCC
>JADRCH010000086.1:1078428-1124596 GCA_019843965.1 Rhynchomys soricoides
CCAAGTGCTGGGATTAAAGGCGTGCGCCACCACTGCCCGGCTGCCCATATGCTTTCTAAACCTTTTTTTTTTTTTTTTGGAAGACTTTCCTGCTTTTGCCACTATTATATTTGATACAGGTCAATGTATATCTTTGCCTGGTCGCTTACGATTTCCTCCTCAAAAAGTTGGACAGATAGATGGCTCAGTGGAAAAGAACACTGTATTCTTCCAGAGGACCAGGGTTTGATTCCCAGCACCCACGTGGACGTTCATAGCCTTCGGTAACTCTAGTTCTAGGGTATCTGGTGCTTTCTTCTAGCCTCGGAGGACATAAAGAATCTGCACAGTGTATAGACACATACACGCCAACACCCATACACATAAAACAAAACTTAAAACTATTCCTTTATTGGTGTTCATTCGCAGTGAGGTCTCCTGACTCCCAAGAGAGCTGCTCTTAGCAGGAGTAGGACAGTACTTTCCTTCTCTCTGCTCCTGTGTTTGTCTCATGGAACATGGATCTACTACAATGAAAGAACACTAAGTACTTGCAGCACTGCTCTCTGGCCTTGGGGTGCTTGGTCTGTGTCCTGCTCTTTCTACATCTCAGACTCGAGTCTCATCAATCCACCGGGTCCTCTAAACTGTGGGGTCCGTGTGTCTAGATCTCTAAGGTCATAACATGACCTTTTCTTCTTCTTATTATTTGAAAATATTTAATGATCACTTTTGACTAATGCCCTAAACATGTAATGGCTGAGTTGAGGATCATGGGATACTGATATATATGCTAACTGATTACTGCTGTCCCTGCTATATCCTACTGATGTGTTTGTGTTACAGCTGCATATCATGTGTGCAGACAGTTCTTCATGGGGTCCAAGGTCAACAACCACTCATGCATGTTCATTCTTTTGTGACTGCGTTACCTCGCTCAGGATGATATTTTCAAGTTCCATCCATTTGTCTACGAATTTCAGGAAGTCATTGTTTTTAATAGCTGAGTAGTATTCCATTGTGTAAATGTACCACATTTTCTGTATCCATTCCTCTGTGGAGGGACATTTGGGTTGTTTCCAGCTTCTGGCTATTATAAATATGGCTGCTATGAACATAGTGGAATATGCGACTTTATCACATGTTGGAGCATCTTCTGGGTATATGCCCAGGAGTGGAATAGCTGGGTCCTCAGGTAGTATTATGTTCATTTTTCTGAGGGTCTGCCAAACTGATTTCCAGAGAGGTTGTACCAGCTTGCATTCCCACCAGAAATGGAGGAGTGTTCCTCTTTCTCCACATCCTCACCAACATCTGCTGTCACCTGAGTTTTTGATCTTAGCCATTCTGACTGGTGTGAGGTGAAATCTCAGGGTTGTTTTGGTTTGTATTTCCCTGATGACTAAGGATGCTGAACATTTCTTTAGGTGCTTCTCAGCCCTTCGAGTTTCCTCAGTTGAGAATTCTCTGTTTAGCTCACTTCCCCATTTTTTGATAGGGTTATTTGGATCTCTGGAGTCTAGCTTCTTCAGTTCTTTGTATACATTGGATATTAGCCCTGTATCGGATGTAGGATTGGTAAAGATCTTTTCCCAATCTGTAGGTTGCCGTTTTGCCCTATTTACAATGTCCATTGCTTTGTAATTTTATGAGGTCCCATCTGTCAATTCTTGATCTTAGAGCACAAGCCATTGGTGTGCTGTTCAAGAACATTTCCCCTGTGCCCAAGTGTTCAAGACTCTTCCCCACTTTCTCTTCTATTAGGTTCAGTGTATCTGGTTTTATGTGAAGGTCCTTGATCTAATTGGACTTGAGCTTTGTACAGGGGGATAGGAATGGATCAATTCGAAATCTTCTACATGTAAACAGCCAATTGATCCAGCACCATTTGTTGAAGATGCTGTCTTTTTTCCACTGGATGGTTTTAGCTCCTTTGTCGAAGATCAAGTGACCATATGTGTGTGGGTTCATTTCTGGGTCTTTGATTCTATTCCATTGATCTACCTGCCTGTCACTGTACCAAAACCATGCAGTTTTTATCACTACTGCTCTGTAGTACAGCTTGAGGTCAGGGAGGCTGATTCCCCCAGAAGACCTTTTATTGTTGAGGATAGTTTTTGCTATCCTGGGTTTTTTGTTATTCCATATGAATTTGAGAATTGGTCTTTCTAGGTCTATGAAGAATTGAGTTGGGATTTTGATGGGGATAGCATAGAATCTGTATATTGCTTTTGGCAGGATGGCCATTTTAACTATGTTAATCCTGCCGATCCATGAGCATGGGAGATCTTTCCATCTTCTGAGGTCTTCTTCAATTTCTCTCTTCAGAGACTTTAAGCTCTTGTCATACAGATCTTTCACTTGTTTGGTTAGAGTCACACCAAGATATTTTATATTGCTTGTGACAATTATGAAGGGTGTTATTTCCCTAATTTCTTTCTCAGCCTGTTTATCCCTCAGTATAGAAAGGCTACTGATTTGATTGAGTTAATTTTGTATCCGGCCACTTTGCTGAAGTTGTTTATCAGCTGTAGCAGATCTCTGGTGGAGTTTTTGGGTCACTTAAGTATACCATCATATCATCTGCAAATAGTGATATTTTGATTTCTTCCTTTCCAATTTGTATCCCTTTGACCTCCTTTTGTTGTCTAATTGCTCTAGCTAGAACTTCCAGGACTATATTGAATAGGTAGGGAGAGAGAGGGCAGCCTGTTCTAGTCCCTGATTTTAGTGGGATTGCTTCGAGTTTCTCTCCATTTAGTTTGATGTTGGCCTCTGGTTTGCTGTATATTGCTTTTACTAAGTTTAGGTATGCTCCTTGAATTCCTGATCTTTCCAAGACTTTTATCATGAAGGGATGTTGAATTTTGTCAAATGCTTTTTCAGCATCTAATGAAATGACCATGTGGTTTTTTCTTTGAGTTTGTTTATGTAGTGGATTACATTGATGGATTTCTGGGCATTGAACCATCCCTGTATCCCTGGGATGAAGCCTACTTGATCATGGTGAATTATTGTTTTGATGTGTTCTTGGATTCAGTTTGCAAGAATTTTATTGAGTATTTTTGCATTGATATTCATAAGGGAAATTGGTCTGAAGTTTTCTTTTATTGTTGGGTCTTTGTGGGGCTTAGGTATCAGTGTAACTGTGGCCTCATAGAATGAATTGGGTAGTATTCTTTCCGTTTTTATTTTGTGGAATAGACTGAAGAGTATTGGTATTAGGTCTTCTTTGAAGGTCTGATAGAATTCTGCACTGAACCCATCTGGTCCTGAGCTTTTTCTGGTTGGGAGACTGTTAATGACTGCTTCTATTTCTTTGGGGGTTATGGGACTGTTTAGATGGTTTATCTGATCCTGATTTAACTTTGGTAATTGGTATCTGTCTAGAAACTTGTCCATTTCCTCCAGATTTTCCAATTTTGTTGCATATAGGCTTTTGTAGTAGGATCTGATGATTTTTTTAATTTCCTCAGAGTCTGTTGTTTTATCTCCATTTTCATTTCTAATTTTGTTAATTTCGATACTGTCTCTGTGCCCTCTGGTTAGTCTGACTAAGGGTTTATGTATCTTGTTGATTTTCTCAAAGAACCAGCTCCTGGTTTTGTTGATTCTTGTATAGTTCTTTTAGTTTCCACTTGGTTGATTTCAGCCCTTAATTTCATTATTTCCTGCCTTCTACTCCTCTTGGGTGTATTAGCTTCTTTTTGTTCTAGAACTTTCAGATGTGCTGTTAAGCTGTTAGTGTATGCTCTCTCCAGTTTCATTTTGGAGGCATTCAGAGCTATGAGTTTTCCCCTTAACACTGCTTTCATTGTGTCCCATAGGTTTGGGTAAGTTGTACTTTCATTTTCATTAAATTCTAGGAAGTCTTTAATTTCTTTCTTTATTTTTTCCTTGACCAAGGTATCACTGAGCAGAGCATTGTTCAGCTTCCATGTGTATGTGGGCTTTCTGTTGTTGTTGTTGTTGCCATTGAAGACCAACCTTAATCCGTAGTGATCTAATAGGAGGCATTGGATTATTTCAATCTTCTTATATCTGTTGAGATTTGTTTTGTGACCAATTATATGATCAATTTTGGAGAAGGTACCATGAGGTGCTGAAAAGAAGGTATATTCTTTTGATTTAGGATGAAATATTCTATAGATATCTGTTAAACCTATTTGGTTCATAGCATCTGTTAGTTTCACTGTGTCTCTGTTTAGTTTATGTTTCCAAGATCTGTCCATTGTTGATAGTGGGGTGTTGAAATCTCCTACTATTATTGTGTGAGGTGCAATGTGTGCTTTGAGCTTTAGTAGAGTTTCTTTTATGAAAGTGGGAGCTCTTGCATTCAGGGCATAGATGTTCAGAATTGAGAGTTCTTCTTGGTAGATTTTTTTCTTTGATGAGTATGACATGTCCTTCCGCGTCCTTTTTGATGACTTTTGGTTGAAAGTCAATTTTATCCGATATTAGAATGGCTACTCCAGCCTGTTTCTTGGGGCCATTTGCTTGGAAAATTGTTTTCCAGCCCTTTACTCTGAGGTAGTGTTTGTCTTTAACACAGAGGTCGGTTTCCTGTATGCAGCAAAATGCTGGGTCCTGTTTATGGATCCAGTCTGTCAGTCTATGTCTTTTTATTGGGGAGTTGAGACCATTGATATTAAGAGATATTAAAGAATAGTGATTGTTATTTCCTGTTATTTTTGATGTTGTTTATATTGTTTGTGTGGCTATCTTCTTTTGAGTTTGTTGAAAGATTACTTTCTTGAGTGTAGTTTCCCTCCTTGAGTTGGCGTTTTCCATGTATTATTCTTTGTAGGGCTGGGTTTGTGGAAACATACTGTGCAAATTTGGATTTGTCATAGAATATTTTGGTTTCACCATCTATGATTATTGAGAGTTTTGCTGGGTATAGCAGCCTGGGCTGGCATTTGTGTTCTTTTAGAGTCTGTGTGAGATCTGCCCCGGATCTTCTAGCTTTCATAGTCTCTGGTGAGAAGTCTGGTGTAATTCTGATAGGTCTGCCTTTATATGTTACTTGCCCCTTTCCCTTACTGCTTTTAATATTCTTTCCTTGTTTAGTGTATTTGGTATTTTGACTATAATGTGACAGGAGGAATTTCTTTTCTGGTCCAGTCTATTTGGAGTTCTGTAGGCTTCTTGTGTATTTATGTTCATCTCTTTCTTTAGGTTAGGGAAGTTTTTTTCTATAATTTTGTTGAAGATATTTACTGGTCTTTTAAGTTGGGAATCTTCACTCTCTTCTATACCTATTATCCTCAGGTTCTGTCTTCTCATTGCATGCTGGGTATCTTGGATGTTTTGAGTTAGGAGCTTTTTGGATTTTGTGTTTTCTTTGACTGTGTGTCCATGCTTTCTATGGTATCTTCTGCACCTGAGATTCTATCTTCCATCTCTTGTATTCTGTTGGTGATGCTTGCATCTATGACTCCTGATTTCTTTCCTATGTTCTCTAACTCCAGGGTTGTCTCCCTTTGTGATTTCTTTATTTTCTATTTCTGTTTTTAATTCCTGAATGGTTTTGTTCATTTGTTTGATTGTGTTTTCCTGTAATTCTGCCTGTTTGATTGTGTTTTCCTGTAATTCTTCAAGGGATTTTTTGTGTCCTCTTTAAGGGCTTCCAGTTGTTTACCTGTGTTCTCTTGTATTTCTTTAAGGGAGTTATTTATTTCCTTCTTAAAATCTTCTATCATCCTCTTGATAAGTGATTTTAAGTCTGAGTCTTCCTTTTCTGGAGTGTTGGGGTATCCAGGGCTTGCTGTGGTGGGAGAGCTGGGTTCTGATGAAGCCAAGTAGTTTTGGTTTCTGTTCCTTGTGTTCTTGCCCTTGCCTTTCGCCATCTCGTTATCTCTGGTGTTAGCTGGTCTTTCTCTCACTGACTGTGGCTTGTCTTTCCTTCAAGCTCAGATGTCAGTATTCCTGGGAGACCAGTTCTCTCTCCCAGCTCTTCTTCAGACCCTGCATCTGGAGCCCACCTTCCGCTGGCTCCAGATGGGTGGGTAGCTTTCTCTGTGCACTGCTTGTATATGGAGGCTTGGTGGCCCAGGCATGGGTCTCTGGCCACAGGTAGAAGCAGGCAGGCTCTTACCTCCCGGCTTTTCCTCAGTCCCTGTGTCTCCATAACATGACCTTTTACTAACCCTGAGATTGGGGGAGATACACTTCCTTCTCCTCCTTTCTTATGGAGTATGATTCAGCTTTCTCTTTCCCCTTATCCTTTTAGCCATAGGTCAGCCAATGGTCCTGAGACATACTCTTTGTTTATTTGGGGACAGAGTCTACCTCTGTAGCCTAGGTTGGTCTAGAATTCAGGTACTCAGGCTTGCCTCAAATTCACAGCACCCCAGTTGCCTCAACCTCCTGAGTGCTGGGATTACAGACATGAGCCACCATTCCTGGACTCCAAGATGCATTACTGCCCACCTTCTTCACAAACTATGCTGATGGTGCCTCACGGTCACTTTGAAGTGTCGGACGGTGTTACATTTCTTAGTGCATTTTCAGAAGTGATTCAGAAATGGTGTCGCTTTATCATCCTGATATTATATATATAATTTTCTTCCTCTTTAGTTCCATGAAATTTCAGGGGACAGCATTTCCTTCTCTAGAAGTCCCTGTCTTCTGAAGAAGAGCATAATACTCAGAGCATGATCAGCTTGTAGGTAGATTAGCTTGTCTGGTGGTATCTGTGCTGTAATGACTGGAATGTTTAAAATGGTGTACAGTATCTGGCATCAGCTTGAAACAAATGACCATGTTATAACTGAGCCGGAAGTCCGTTCGTTACAGTGATGCCAATGTGCTAGGCTTGTGGCTCAAGGAGAATGGCTACTAGGCATGAGTTGTGATGGTGTTTGGACTGTGTCCTTGAGACAAATTATAAACAGAGTAAGGATCATCATCAGTGCCTGGTGAGGTGTGCTGGCTTAGGGGAGAAATACAGAATCTAGAATATGTCTTTCCAGTGGAAATCTAGGCAAGTTGTATGAGAGAACAGCCTTAAGACCATCTTTGGAAGCTCCAGTCTAGGTTTGTCTATCCATTCCTAAAGGATGCAGTTTCCTTGGAAAATAAAGCCTGGAAGGAGGGAAGGAAAACTAGTCGCCTCTCTCATCACCTGCCGAGAGAAGATTTCTGAGAGACTGAATGGTTGTGGGCCTCAGTCAGAATAAAGTCTACTTATCCATGTCACGTGCTGCCAAAGCCAGAGAAATCTGGGAAGAACACTTGAGTCAAGGTTGAGAAGAAGGGCTCTGAGCTATGTTCGAATACTGCAGTGAAGTGTAATAATTTTATTAGGTTCCGGAGAAGGAGACGCAACAGAGGTGAAGAGAAAGTCTGTGCAGTTTGGTACAAATACTCTGATTATTTTGAGAGTCTCAGTATGCGTACAGGCTAGCCTCTAATTTCTGGACTCCAACAATCCTCCTTCCTCAGTCTCCTGTGTAGCTGGGACTACAGGCACACACCACCAACCCTTATGGAACTGGACTAGTTCATATTTTTACCTGTGACACACAGAAAAAAACTCAGTAGCCTCAAGATATGCTTTGATTTACACAATGAGCATTTGATAGCATGCTTAGAGGAAGAAAAACATGTTTTATAAAGTCCTCCTGAGAAACCACAGAAAACAAAACAAAACAAATCTAAGATTTCATAAGTCTCATACTGCTCAAATTCTCACTTATAGTAAGTGTAATTTAGGAAGGAAATGGAAAGGACTGCTATTGGCTGGTTGAGATCTGAGATATTGGTATAAACCTATTTAGAAAGAAAATGCCATGGTTCTCAAAGACAGGCAGGCAGGGTATGTGTACCGGTGTGTGTGTGTGTGCGTGTGAGGGGTGGGGGTAGGGAGGGGGGGGAAGGTTGTCTCTGTTTTTAAATAGATGCCCCAAGAACCACTCTGGTACATTTCTCACATATAAATGTTGACTGTGACTTTCTCAAGCACCCGTGTTTGATGCTTTTCAACATAAGTATGTAAGAATGTACAGAAAAAACAAATGCCAGGCCATTATATGTATACACAGTATTAGCTCCTCTGCCTTGCATGTGAGGGAGTTGGAGACCAGGAACAAGGTGAATTGTTTAAGGGTATACAGGGAACAGCAAGCTAGAAACAAAGTCTTCTGACTCCAACAGCCAACATATCGAAAACCTCAGACGGTTCTGCCAACCTGCCTGAGAATGCAAACCCTTCCAGCTTAGGTGTTGCATGGCATGCTCTGTCCTAAGTGTTACTGCTCCTTTTCTAGTAGTTCGTTCTTAAAAATTTGACTAGCTCTCCTGTATCCTCTCTTAAACCAAGTGTTTGGGGGTAGAGGTAACATCACATCCAACTTAAAAAAAGATGTGAAACCCAGGCTTGTTGTGACCCCAGAGTTGGACTAAAGCATAGGTACACAATCTCTTTAGACTATTTCAAAAAGATACTGCTGCTGAGATTGTAGGGAAAGAAACTCCCTTGTTTCCTGGAGCTTCTACTGGTAAGGATGGGTGTGTGCACACAGGAAGCCAAGACACAGAAAGGCAGAAGTGAGGACTGAGGACCCTCTTCCTAGGGATATTGATTGCTTGGACTCTTTTTTTTGTTTGTTTGTTTGTTTTTTGTTTTGTTTTTTCGAGACAGGGTTTCTCTGTGTAG
This sequence comes from Rhynchomys soricoides, assembly GCA_019843965.1. Lineage (NCBI taxonomy): Eukaryota > Metazoa > Chordata > Mammalia > Rodentia > Muridae > Rhynchomys > Rhynchomys soricoides. The sequence continues at coordinate 1,087,067 of JADRCH010000086.1, forward strand.
CCCTGGCTGTCCTGGAACTCACTCTGTAGACCAGGCTGGCCTCGAACTTAGAAATCCGCCTGCTTCTGCCTCCCACGTGCTGGGATTAAAGGTGTGCACCACCACTGCCTGGCTTTGCTTGGACTCTTAAATCAACACATATGCATCAGAATTTCCAAGAGGTTTTTGTTTGTTTTTCAAGACAGGGTTTCTCTGTAGCCCTGGTTGTCCTGGAATTTACTCTGTACACCAGACTGGCCTGGAAGGAGATCTGACTGCCTTCCAAGTGCTAGGATTAAAGGAGTGTGCCACCACATTCAAGAGTTTTTCTTTTTCTTTTTAGTTAGATGATTCAAAGGATATCACCTTTCATTTAAGCCAAGTTAAATAAAATTTTCTATCTTTTAAAATAATAAATTCCAATCAACACAAAAAAGATTTTTATTGTTTAAATAAAATAGCTTTAGGAATGAAGAGAATGGAAACCACCAAAGATTAAATTTGTGAAATAATATATTAACACACATGACAATATATTAAGAATTTGAAAGAGGGCCTGGAGAGATGGCTCAGCAATTAATAAATAGCACTGGCTGCTCTTCTTGAACACCTGGTTTAAGTTCCCAGCATCCACATGTTAGCTCACAACTGTTTAATTCTAGTCCCAGGTGATCCAATGTCCTTGTTTGGCCTCCAAAATCACTGGGCACACTTGTGGTGCAAGGGCATCCATGCAGACAAAACATCCGTATACATAAAACAATAAAGAAGGCAAAAAAAAAAATAATTGAATCGTTTAGGAATATATTCAGTTTCAAGTTACAAAACAACTGTCTAATCAGGCCTGGTGGCATGTCCAGTACTCACAGCACTTGGAAGGCTGAGACAGGAGGATTATGAGTTAGAGGTCAGTCTAGGATTAGCAGTTAGATACTATCTCAAAACAAACCAAATAGCCAACCACACAAGCCACCCCCCAAAACAAAACAAATCAATAAGAAAGACAGTATGACAATCTTTTTTTTTTCTGCTCTTGGTTTTGTTTGTTTTTTGATACAGGGTTGCCCTGGAACTCACTCTGTAGACCAGGCTGGCCTCGATCTCAGAAATCCACCTGCCTCTGCCTCCCGAGTGCTGGGATTAAAGGCGTGCGCCGCCACTGCCCAACAACAGTATAACACTCTAAATCAACCTTAAAAGCACCTTGTCAGAGATAAATGTGCGGCTTTTTGTAGCGCACCTGGCTGGATAGGTGAAGCACTGGATTCCATGTACAGCAGTGTGAACATAACAACACCAAGCATCAAAAAAGGGTAATTATTATGTCATACAAAACTTTAAAAGAATGGCGGGGGGGGGGGGAGTTCCAGGGTCGAGTAGCCAATCAGTGTAATGACATCATTGAGGCTTCAATATTGGGGTTGGAAAGACCCACCAGTGCTCAGCACACTAGCTGCTTTTGCAAAGGACCTGGCTTTCACTCCCAGCAACCACATGGCAGCTCACAGTCATCGCCAACGTCAGTTCCAGGTGATCTGATGTCCTCTTCTGGCCTCTGCAGGCACCAAGTATGCACACATGTGATACACACATGCAGGCAAAATGCTTAAATCTGTGTAATGAAATAATTAAGAACAACTTGGGGCGTAGATAAGGTAACAGCGGAACTCCAAGACCTCGAGTGAAGTTTTCAGTGGACTGTGACAAATCTGAGAAACCTGAACTCACAAGTTGCCTGAAGATCTCTCTCCGCTCCCCATTTCCCTGTCTTTCTTCCATGTCCCTCTGCTTCTCTTTCTAAACTTATTCTGAAGTAGTGTTAAACGTACAGTAAGTCTCCAAGGCAGTAGAGAATTCTTGGGTTCTCTATTTCCCCCAACACAACCTCTTATATAACTTGCAAGATACCAAGGAGGCTGCGCCACAGCCAAATGCGTACTGGTTAGGGCATTAGCTCCATATAAGTATGTCCATGACGTTTCCACATTATTAGCAATGCATTTCCTGAATATTCCCGTCAGGTGGCACATTGCTACGCAAAAAGGAAGAGCCTAACAGAAACCCCACTGAGATTAACTGAGCAACATGGGGGCATTTACTAGAATTTTCTAATATAACAGAGGACTCAGACTAAAATGTTGGCTTCCTCTCAGTAAGATGTTGAAAACACACAATCTGCAGCATTACATACATACATATATATGTGTGTGTCCCACAGCTTATCACATGTTAGGAAAATTCTCTACGATTCAGCTACATCACTCACAGTTTAAGGGGAACAAAAAGACTCTGTGAGCAGGGAAACATTTGCCAAGGACGTTCTTCTAGGATATGGAGAAACCCAACGGTGAAGGTACTATTTGCATTTTCCCCTCCAGAAGCTATTTTTAATGTCTATGATAAATAAATAACATTTAAACACATAACACTATCAAGTATTTATCTAAGTAAAATGTACAGAGGTACATTAACAATTCATATTCTAAAATCAACCATCTTCATAGAAAAAAAACACCTTGATTAAAATTTTCAAGTTTAATTATACCTCCCTAAAAATTTCATTCTCATATTGGACAAAATATGATCTAAATTACCTTTAAAAATGAAGTATAGCTTATAATTAATCAGTTACCTCAACATCATAATGTATGAAGCACCCTGGTTGTTATTTTGCTTTATTCACTGTCTTTAATTCAAAATTATGAATTTTGAAATGAAACTACAGGTGACGCTAACGAAATCTCTCTGTCCCCAACAAGAGTAAGTGTTCAAATACCGAGGCCAATTAACTTCTTGGTTTTGGGTCGAGACAGCGAACATGAATGAATTCAAGACATAAGACTTGCAGGGCTTCCTCATTCCCTTCATGTATTAGAAGTTCCCAGTGGTCAATGCTCCTGATGTGAAGGAATAACAAGAGGCACAAGCACAACTTCCTGTATCCGTCTATCATGCATGCAGAATAGAACTCATGCCCCTCTTTATAGAAATAAATCTAGCCAACATCTTCTAAATTAGTATAACCCCTGCTTCAGGAAAGCACAATAAAGTTAAGTTTAAATGCTCAGTAGTAAAGAAAAACAAACTAGCCTTATGTGCAAGTATGAAAGTCCAAATTGCTCAGTGAGACCACTTCAAAAAGAACCCACTTAACGAGCATCCCGAGCTACACACTAGCACACAAGCATCCTGCAACTGCCCCGCCAAGTCTACACACCAGCACTCGAACATTCTGCAACCTTCCCCAGCAATTGCTAATTTTATTTACACTGATGAAGAGCATTTGACAGTCACAAGTCTACAGGCTGACTCGCTGGTAGCAGTTGAGTCTTTCCAACAGGATTTTTAGGGGACCCTTTGTACCAGACCCTTCCTTTTTCTGATGGTTTCCTAAGAACTCTGGTTTTTTATCCCCGGAGAAAAGGCCACATTGTTATTTACAATAATTTTAATCTATCATGATTAGCAAGATTACCCAAAGGAAACTTAATTTGACCATTAGATTTATTCTTCTGTTTACAAAATCTAGCAGTCCCAAGAGAAACATTCAAAGGATCTGCATGTCTCTTCATTTTTGTGAAAGATTTCGAAGTTAACTCAACACTTGAATTATTATAAGATATAGACTTCTGTGCTTCAAGACCTGACTTAGTATGTAGAACAGCGGGACCTTTTGATGTGCTTTGTACACAAGAGGGAAGAACACTGTCACAGCTCACTGACTTAACAAGAGGAGAAGCTGCGTCATCAAAGATTGCCAACTTCTGCCTCACAAGCTGCCTGCCATACTCCAACGAAGAATTAACTCTTCTGACGAATTGATGGACAGGAGTACGCTGACATTTAAGAGGTGCCTGCACCGTTCCTTTGTTCGGTTCATTTAGAGAAAGTTTATTAAACCACCGTATGTGATCAGAAACCTTCCCATGCTGTGTCACTTGTAGACCCCCAAGAACTGCACTGTCACATTTTTCCACCAGTGACTGTTGCCTAGCAAGTGTCTGGGGCCAAGGTTTTGAAAGGACTGTCACACCGTATGTGCTCCGCTCTAAAGAAGACTGAGCCTCATCTTCTTCAGGAGCTTCACTAGCCCTAGGGTTCTCCTCCACCACATTTTCATTCCCCTTTAACAGAGAATTTAGTTGGCTCCTAGGGGACCATGATTCCTCAGTTGGCTCCTCACTGGGGAATGCTTGCTAGATGAGGTCAGCTTTGGGTGTTTCTGAGTATGTGTCTTCATGTTCCACCTTCATCTGAGTTGAGTAACATTCCTCTCTGGCTTCTCTGGAAAATTCTGGACTTTGATATGGTGAGAACTTCCTTTCTAAAGGATAGTTCTCATCCTCCCCAGTGGAGCTCCCATCACATCCCTTTGACTCACTCAGGTCACATCTCTGGATTCACTGTCTTCCCCCGTATTTGTTACTGACAACTGCCCACGATTTATCACCGTATGAAGATCACTCCCAGATTCGGAAAATGCTTTCTGAATCTTTTGCAAGGTCTCTGAGGCCAGGTTACCTTCATCTCTGCTAAGGGAACTCCTTAGCACACAGCTGTCAGGTTGGCTATGGAAGGTGGAAGACCTTTGCTCGCAGGACACAACTGGTGATTTTTCAACAGTAATGTCAGGCTACAAAGAAAAGCTCTTCACCTCAAGATTTTGTATTATTGGAGAAGGTCCATTTGCACTCATGTCTTGGAAACTTGAACTACTGGGTTCTGTCCAAGATACCAGGTAACCTGTTCCGTCTAGCTGATCTGGAGTTGGTAAGTGTTCCTCAGATTTGCTGATCTTTCTTACCCTTTCTTTAGCAATCTTTCATCAATATCTGGACTAAAAAGCAGGCCTGTTTTTACAGATTCAATCCTATTTTTTTAGATTTTGCTGATTTACTAGTTGTCGACCAACATTTTCATATCTATTGATGACAGAACATCCATTTGAATCTCTGTTCTTCCCCAGACTAAGTTTCAGATGGAGAGATCTTCAGACCCTTTCTTTACAAATGACTTTGGGAGAGAAGCAGCCTGCTTTTCCTGACTCTACCCTGTAAACGTTTTTGCTGGCAATCCTTTTACTTCCCCTTAGGTCTGTACTGATCAAGTGGTTTCCACTCATGGTGATTGGTGAGAGAGAATGCTGAGATGACCCTTCGGGGCTTGTATCAACGTGAACTGATACTGATGTAGAATTGCTGCTGAAGAGATGACTTGACAATAGCTCAAAGTTCAAGTTGTGCTTGATGGACTTCCTTTTCTTACCTAGAAGGCATGAGAAGACTCTTCTGGCAGCTTGCGCTTAACACTTGGTGTGAGAATCAATGGTGAACCAGAGGCCTGGGCCGTTCTATCTTGTTGAGGTGTTCCACTAGATTTAAGTTTATTTAGGGCTCCATTCACAAAATCTCCAACACTTTGTCTTCTTTTTCTCTTACATTCACCAGGAGTTTCATAGTCTCCTTCAAAGCCTTCCAGGGACGGAGTAGTACAGAGCCCATCAATACCTACCATGGCACTGATCCAACGTCTGATGCACAGTCTATAAGCGTCTGTACCACTTCTGCCTGCAGATGAATGTAGCTTCTTCTCTGTGTTAGCAGACATCTCATGGCTTTCACTTGTCTGAAGAAGATTTGGTGCAAATATTACAGCAGGATTGCTGCTGTCCATTTGATTCTCACTTGCCCCAAGAGAAACATTCTTAAGAAAATTAAAGAAGTATCTTAATGTATCAACTGTAGGATCTGCCACCAGACAACAGCAACAATGTAGCTTCATTCCTCTCCTCTGCTCCTAATTGTTGAGCTTTGAAAAGTGCTTCATGCAGATCACCTGGGGGCACAGGTTCTGTCAATTCATGGAAGAATTGCTTAAGCAGGCCTGCAACATTACACAGAAGTGCAGAAGCCAGGCAGGCTTCACCATGATCCAGTTTATTCTTTAGTGCCTTTAGACGAGTAATAGACCCTGACTTCCTAAAAAGCCCTTCTGTATGAATATGCTTTTTAAAAGATGATCATGCACCAACACGAAAGCCTTATTTCCATAGCTGCAGTTTCATGTCTCCTGCGATCACACTGACCCCGGCCACCCTTGACCTTAATGCCATAGACAGCCCAGAGCTGCTGCAGCAGGGCCAATCTGACCAGCCTCTGATCCCACATCCTGAACACGTAGCCCACTCTCCACGGCCGACTTAGGGTCCTGACTTTCTTTGCCACCAACCAACTCTTCCAATTTCCAAACACCCTCAGGCTTGAGCTCTGCTCCCCTGCCTTCTGGCCACCTCTGGCCCTCTTCTGGTCCCAGCCACTTCCTCCACTTTCCCTCCAATTACACAGACCTTCTTCTCTCCTGCCACACATCACTCTTGTTTCACCAGCCTTCTTTCCGGGTCACTTGGTCCTGTCAGTTACTTCCACAAACTGCCCTTTTCCCTCAGACTCTCCGTTTCCCCAGACTAATATCTGCTGCTAGTTTCTCGCTTCGGATACTTTCACTTATCCTCTTCCAAGCAGGGTGGCCTTCCCCCACCCCCACTCCCACCCCCTGCCCCCACCCCGCTCAGAGCTCTTGAGATGGAACCTCAACCTTAAGCTCCTCCCTCCAGCCGGGCCAGCCAGCTGCTCAGGGATCCCCAGTCCTGGTCCCTGCCTAGGTTGGTCCCCACAGTCACCCCTCTCACATGCAGCCTTTCCCCTAGCCCATTAGCCTTGCCTGTGGCCCTAGCCTGCTAAAGCTTAGTGGCTGGGCTCATGCCAGCACCCCACCTTCTCTGCACAAATCAGACCTGATGTGACTGCACTTGAGCCACTATTTTTCAAAGAGCCCGTTGACATAGTTCCTCTGTCTGCAGACTAGAGGTGATGGTAGATTAAACCACTGTGTTCTTTGAATTAAAGCTACACTAACAGAGACCAGGAAACAGCAGGAATTCTCTAAAACCAAGGTGAATACAGTAGTAATGTGGCCATCAGAACGTTTTAGCTCCCAGGGTTATTTGGTTGTGGCTATTAATCACAGTGATCAGAGTAGATATGCACCTTATTTAAGTAATTTTTGACCTATGGAATCAGAAAAACTCCAACTCTGGTAAGTACAGATCTGACTTAAGCCACATTGGGAGACCTTCAGCTAGTCTCTGGACATAAGTTGACAGACAGCTACCCAGGAGAAGGACCATGTGACACAGTTGTGTCTATCCTGTGATCCTCTTCCTTTTTCTCTAAAAATAAAACCAAAGTGCACCCTCCCCCCCCCAGGACACAAAGGAAAGGGGATTTCCTTTGAAGAATCCCTACTGGCAATGAGGATGTTAATGCCTGTGGGTCAGAGGTAGCTTAGGAAGTTATGATTAACCCAGTTTTGACTCCAGTACAATACAGTAATCCTGGGGAACCAACTGTAATTACTTCTTTACTTTCTGAGAATTTCTTGTTTTATTTAAAGACTGGGTATTTAGTTATTTATTCTACTGCTGTGGTGAAACACCATGACAAACGTAACTTATAAAAGGAAGCCTTTGGTTGGGTTATCCCTGATCATCATGGGGGGAGTGTGGCAGTAGGCAGGAAAATGGCAGTTTACAGCAGCCGGTGGCTCACATCTGATCCACAAGGTGCAGGCAGAGAGGGAGAAAGAGACTGATTGGGCTTGGCATGGGTTCTTCAAACTTTAAAGCTCATTCCCAGTGACACACCTTCTTCAACAAGGCATATCTCCTTCTCAAACAGGTTCACTAACTGAGGACCACACATTCAAACACATGAACTTATGGGGACCATTCTCAATTCAAACCACCACGCAGTGTCTTACTGCATTGCTCAGACTGGCCTCGAGTTCTTGGACTCAAGTGCTCCTCAGGCCTCAGCTTCCCAACTACCTGGAGCTTCAAGCAACTTCTCTGGCTTCTGAAAAAATATGCAGTTGGAATAGACATACTTGAGTATCAGAATAATTGACTTTCTGATTTGTGAGTGAGACATTTTAGTTCAAATAAGAGTCTTTTAACTAATCCTTTACTCCCCTGAAACAAGTCACAAGTGTTACCATATGCTTGGGAGAAGTGAAGAAAGGACCATCATCAAAGATGTGAATCACAGGGGAAAACGGTTCCCGTCACCTTCCTGCTTAAGTTGCCCATTTAGACTGAACAGGAGGATGGCTTGTGTATTACTTTGGGTTGACTCAGATGGTGAATCAGTTGTAGCTGCTTTTTAAATGTGAACTAAATGTCACTGAAGCCCACTATTATGCTGCTCCAGCTTTCACAGTTATTGATCTGAAGATGCTCTTTATCCAAATCACTTGACAGGGACGAGCATATTGCATCCTCCTTGCAACAATGGCAGCAGCGGCAGCAGCAGCAGCTTTAGGCTCTTCCCTCGGAGTCAGGAGGAGTCTGTTACTTTGTGTCATCACTTGCTTGTCTTTCCAACCCACAGGGCATCACTTGGCTTCATTATGTAGATTTGCCTTGATGAGGCTGTGTCAAGAATCATAGATGCTTCAGTAAAGAGACATTCTAAGAAAATTCAGGACTTGTCATTTTGGTGAAGTTGGTAGGAGTCCAGGGACATGTTAGAATACCCCACCAAAATGGAAAGTTGCGATTCCTTTCACCTTAGTTGCTAAGAAAAAGGCAAAAATATGTGGACTTATTTGTATTTTATAAGCAAAATAAATATACCACATTTGTATTACTCTGTTGCTACCTTTTCCAATCAAACTTGTTTTGGGTTAGTCCTGAAGCAAGCAAAAGTCTCTGCCACAGGCCCAGATTGCAGAACAAGCTTTTCCCCATGTGAGACATGTGAGTCAGCAGAGTCCATGTTGTTGAAGTACCTCGTGTCAGATGGAGCATGTCCATGGATCTGTGGTAAGTGCTGCGAGAACTAGTCCAACTCCTAGGACTCTGGGGTGGAGTTAACCCATTCAAGTAATATTTTCCCTTTGAAAAGTGGTATGTTTGCCCCTGAGGTGTAGTTGAGGCAAAATGTCTGCTCTAGATCAAGCCGGTTAGATGCTTTGAATATGTGACCAGTATATTATCCCACAGTCAGAGCCGGTAGGTTCAGGAACCCGGTTTTTTTGTTCTTATTTGCTTGTTTTGGGCTCTTGTCATCATTATACTACTAAATAACCACCTCGTGAATTGGGGGACGGTATTGAGAGGGGACTGCTTAAAATAATAAAAAACTGGGCCTTACAGGCCTGGAGGCCTGAAGAGTCATTCTGCTCCCTCCCCATCATTCCTGGTGTGATTCTTGGTTGTCAACTTGACTGTGTTTAGAATTAACTAAAATCCTGAAATGGAGGGGCACACCTGTGAGGTGCTCATTTGAGATGGGAAGATCTACTTCTAATCCAGATCTTCGAGGTAAGAAGACATACTTTTCATGCAGATCTAGAGGCAGGAGAACAGACACACCTTCAATCCAGATCTTTTGCCCTGGGAAAACCTCATCTCTATCTAATGTTGGCCACATCTTCTGCAGACGGCCTATACGACATGGAAGAAGGAAGCCTTTGTTCTTTGCATGCTTGTTCTCACCTTCCTAGCTGGCAAGTCCATTCCTCCACTGCCATCAGAGCTATTTCTTCATTATTCTGTTGTGTACTGGAGACCAGTTAAGATATCCAGCCTCATGCGACTGAAAAATTATTGGATTTTTGGGCCTTCCTTTCATAGGCAGCCATTATTGGGATTGATAGGCCTGTAAGACACCCTAATAATCCCTTTCATATCTATGTAACTTTTTTCATTCTATCAGTTCCTCTAGAGAACCCTCACTAATACAGTCACCAAGCAGCGTGCACAGGAAGTGAGCAGCAGGGAGCTGGGAGTTCAGGAGTCTCAGATTCTGCTCCTACACTCTTGGAAGAGTCACTGGGAGGAATGCTTAAGTTGAACATGCATGATGTTACTTTGGTTATATGGAAGTTTAAGTTTGGCAGAATGGTTACAATACTGCTGAACACCTTTTTTTGTTAATGTAGGAGAAGGAAGGAGAAAAGAGTCAAGTTTCATCCTGCTTCTGCTGGAGCTGTGGTGGTTTGCCTATGCTCCCCTCCCCAGTCTTGGGCATCTGAATCCTTGGTCTCCAGTCGTTGGTGGTGTTTGGGGTGGCTAGGAGTTGTGGCCTTTTTAGAGGAGGAGTGTCACTAGAAGTAGGCTTTGCAAGTTTAAAGATTTGTGTCACTTCAAATTGGGTTTCTGTTTCCTGCTTGAGATGTGAGCCCTCAGCTCTCAGTGTCCACCTCTATAGTCTCCATGCTCCACAGGCAGTCTCGCTGTCGTGAAAGCCCAGACACTCAGTTATCTTGGCCATGGAAATTGCAGCAGTAGAAAGAAAATTAATACAGGGAGATTTCTGGCAGTTTCTCTGTACCTACACAGGCAAGCCAGTTCCAGCAGCTGCAGGATCAGGGTGTGTCCTGGATTCACAAGCCCTGTCTCTGGTAGGGGTATATTTCCCTACTAATTAAGGTCAAAGTCTACCATTGTCTGGATGGCCTTCTGAGCTTGGTCCAAAATGGTGGGCTCCTGTAGGCATATATTTTTTTACAATATATTTTAATAAGGGTTCAACCTCTCCTCTGGCCCGCCACCCACCAGAGGTAGTGGAAAAGGAAGGTTATTAGGACTCAGGGGAAGTGGACCTGCTTAGGAATAGTTTTAAAGGGAGATTTCAATCTGCATTGGTTTCAGTCCAGTCCAGTAACAAACACCAAACGTGATTCAGCAGCTGCAGTCCAGTCCACTGGACAGACACCACACATGAATCAGCAAGGACAGTTCAATCCAAAAGAAATGGAGAGGCTTGCCAATCAACCAAGCAGCAAAACACAGCAGGAATCTCATTACAAGTTCTTTGGTGAGTTTCTCTCTATGAGGTCACCACAAGCGGAGCTCAGCAACGAGTCTCAGTAAGGCAAACCAATACTTGCATGTTGGCAGTGAAGAATAGTGAGGTGGAGCAAACTGAATCAAGACTCCGCCTCCCACTGTGGAGTCATATTTATATTCTTTCTAAACATCATGCATCCTTTAACATGTTTGCCTAGCAAAACATCCTTTTGACTGTGTCTACTCCAGCAGAACTTCATTATAACCTGAGTAAGTCTCCAAAGAAACCAGAAATTTCCACTTTAGACTCCCTTTGTCAGTGAGGCTTCCTTTTATCAACCTGGGGGATCCCAAACCCCATACCTTATACCTGTGGAATGTCACATAGTCTCGGTTAGACCACAGGTTCAGCTTCCTTTCTTTAGGTAAGAACCCATTTAGCTAGCACCTGAGATTTCTGGAATGCTTCCCCATGCTCAGTACGTTAACCTTGAGCCAACAACTTTTGCCCACTCTGGATAATCCTACTCCAAACCCCAAAACTATATAATCCTTGATTTGTCCCAAGTAAAGTTGGTCTGTCTCTCCAAGGCTGGTCTGGTGTGTCACTATTATTGGTCATACTCACAGGACGTCAGAAAGCCTGTTTGTTGACTCTGCTCCCTTTGTCCTTGTGGGACAATGGCCAATGACCCCAGGGAGAAGGGAGACTCACAAGGGTAGTGACAGTGGTACGCGGTATTGGATTCCTTGTCTCAGTGTTAGTGTGAATAAGGGACCTTGGCAAGATGCAAAATAGTCATAGTTCCAACAACAGCAGAAGCTACTCAGTCAGCTTCAACGATAGCCATGTGGTTCCTACAGCAAGCCCTCCTCTGCTTTTCTAGAACCAAGGGACAGCACTTTGTAGTTTATTGCTGCCTCTTCACTTCTGCAGCTCTTCCAACTCTTTTTGTAGTCAATTCACTATATTTAAATTTCTGGCTGTTTGACTAAGAGTGATTTGAATTTTCAAAAGTGAATAGTAAGCATACTAAACTACACTACAGTTTCCCTCTCGCAAGCTGGTGGACCTGAGCTCTACACAACAGACTGCAGCTTTTGGAGTAAAGACCTCAAGAGCTCTCTGGTCCTCTATCTTCTCCCTCTCTCCATTATCCAGCTTAAGGGACAGTTGATGAACACCTGCTTCAACCTACAGAATGCTTTGGTTAAAGGGATGTGGGATCATGCCCAGCAAGGATTGATTTATTTGTGGTCAGAAGAGAAGAAATCTCTTAAGTTTTAAATGGTGCCAACTTCCAAAATATGGAAGATAAACTTATGTATGTGTTATAAACATGAAAGACCCATACATGAGATAGTAATTTCCATGATGATTCATATTGATTCTAGAAGGTACCAATGTAAATACCTAGGGATGCAGGAGTGATCTTAGTTGAGAGAAGAGAGCATGAAAACTTGTTTAGAGATTTAAACAACTGTTTTATAATGTCTATTTTATAGGGAAACATACACCATGTGGAATACAGTATTTTTTTTTTTTAGGGAGTTTGAGGCTAGCCTAGACTCCATGAGAGCATGTCTTAAAAAGCCACTCTTCCCCAAAGATACTCACTAACCCACTAACTAGGATTACCTCTTAAGTGTCTTTTCAGTTTAAGAAAGGACAGCTATTCATTTAAGGTAAAGTAAAATTTTGGTTTTGTCTGTTTGTTTTTTGAGACATAGTCTCACTATGTAGCCTGTTTGTTTTTTGAGACATAGTCTCACTATGTAGCCTAGGCTGCCCACAGATTTACCATCTGCTTGCTACCCGAATGCTGCATTTCAGGTGTGTACCGTGTTCGGAAAGTAAAATGCGGGACTTAAAATGTTCTGTGGTTACCTGGGTGTGGCAGAGCAACCCGAGAGCTGAGGCGGCGAGTCTCCAGGTTAATGCCAGACTGAAGTACACAAAGAAATTCTGGTTCAAAAGAATCCCTGACGATATGGCACGAAAAATAAAAGTCCAGAGTCTGGGAGTGTAACTGTAACTCAGTGGTAGAACATGTATGTGCTTAACATGAGAAAGACCCTAGGTTCCATCCCTATCATCCTCTTACAAAAACCAATTTAAATATGTCATAGTAAATATAATCATAATATGAAGAATGGAGTCTGCTTATTATCCCGACGGCAGTAAGTCCAGGCACATCTTTCAAAAGGCTTAAAAACACACCACCAGTCACTCACTCTGGTTTAAAATGTTTGTAATTTGTACAGGGAATACAAGTCACATTTATTTATTTATTTATTTATTTATTTATTTATGTTTTTCGAGACAGGGTTTCTCTGTGTAGCCCTGGCTGCTCCTGGAACTCACTCTGTAGACCAGGCTGGCCTCAAACTCAGAAATCCACCTGCCTCTGCCTCCCAAGTGCTGGGATTAAAGGCGTGCGCCACCACTGCCCGGCTACAAGTCACCTTTAAGCCGGCTCCTGTTAGAAAAGAAGCCTAAAAGAGTATGTAATCCTCAATTCACACCCGTACATCATGGATCATCAACTCTGACATCAGCGGAACAGCAGCCTGCTCTCATCCCGCTCACCCTTCCTTTAGCCCCACTTTCAGCCCTTCTTCCTCCCAGCCAATGGGAAGCACCGTACCATCCGGAGGCACTCCGGGGACCCACCCTTCATTGCTCCAGACGGAGGCGGAGCTTTCGGCCTCCCTGGGCCGGATCACGCGCATGCGCACTCCTTCAGCGTCCCGGGGACGCTTAGGGATCCGTTTCCTTCTCTTTCTTTCCTGGATCGCGCGACTTCCCCCAAACCCTTCCCACCTTGTTGTCGCTGAGGAGAACCTCGCAGTACCTCACGAGGCGCCGCTCGGGCCTAGACGCGGCGGTACCCGGATGTGGAGCCGCTCTCGCCCGGCAGGGACTCGGTGGCGGGGCGGAGCGCGGCGGCGTGCGCGGGGGCTGAGGGAAGCGGGCCCCGGAGCCCCGGCGCCGGCCGCTCGCCGGCCGCTAGCGCCGCTGCCCATCGCGGAGCCGGCTCCCGGGCGCCCAGGCCCGAGTGAGCGGCCGGGAGCCGCTGAGGGCCGGCGGCTCGCCTGGACTCCCGCTGCGCTCGCCGCCGCGCCCGGGCGAGCCTCCCCCGGCCCTCCGCGCTCCCGGCCGGGGGAGAGCGAGGTTTGCTGGCGACCGTCGCTGTAGCCCGGCCGGGGAGTCCGGGGCAAGCGGCAGAGCCCCCGCCCACGGCCGCTCGCCCTAGGCCTGCAAGCCGCCGCCTGCGAGCCTCCGCGGGCAGGCTTCCAGTCCGAGCGGGGGCCGCGACGGCCACGGCCCAGCCCCCACGAAGGGCTCCTTGGGGACCGTGCCGCCGCCGCCCCGGTGAGTCGGCCCCACGGCCCGCGGTGTTCGCTGCCGCCCCCGCCGGCGTCCAGAGTGCGGCCCGGACCCAGCTCCCTCACGGCTCCCCCGCCGGCGGCGGCGCCCACCGTCCGGGCCCCAATGAGTAACTCCCGCAACAACCGAGTGATGGTGGAGGGGGTCGGCGCCCGCGTAGTACGCGGCCCGGACTGGAAGTGGGGCAAGCAGGACGGTGGCGAGGGCCATGTAGGCACTGTGCGGAGCTTCGAGAGCCCGGAGGAGGTCGTGGTGGTGTGGGACAACGGCACGGCCGCCAACTACCGCTGCTCCGGGGCCTACGACCTGCGCATCCTAGACAGTGCGCCCACCGGTAAGCGGGGCCAGCGGGCCTGGGGCTACTCGTGGGAGGAAGGGGCGAGGGCAGCCGTGCCCTGCAGTGCAGTGCCGGGTCACGGGGAGTTTGAGGTTCCAAGCCCAGTAAACAACTTGCAGAATAGGACATCCTCCCCAAACCCCAGAATGTCCGTTACCAGGATGCTTCCAAGTTTCCTAGATGAAAGCATTGCAGACAACAGATTTCCTCCTGTTCTAGGGCAGGGGCCGGAGAGACTGTCTAATAAGCATTGACATTAATCAGCTACCAAGTGATAACTGTCTAATGGGAGGCTTGCCTTGCCATATGGTGTGGAGTTGCTCGGGGGTTCGTCTCTTGGTGCCTTTGCTTTGTTGAGCAAGGTTTTTTTCTTCCCTGCCTGTGACACAGAATGACTTATGAGTTTCGTTGGTAAATACCATTTGGGATTTGAAAATGCATTTTCATCGAAATCGTTTATATCTTTGTAGTAATAGAGGGGAGAACACTGAGCTGTTGAGCCCGCGCGTGTGCGTGTGTGCGTGAGAGAGTGTGACAGAGAGACATTTCCAAGAGGACGACAGACATGGGAAACGCCGCTCTTTTTCTCTGGTTAGCATCCTGTTCCAATAACGTATTAAAATTCTACATATTCATCCTGAGAATTAGTGATATTCTTGGCTTACTCCATTATAGGCGTCTATGAGTTATTGACACTATGGTTTTTATATGACAAACATAAGAGTTGCTCTCACAGAATACAATTTGTTTCAATCTACTTTCACTTAGTAACTGTATTCTTAATAACTGTATTCATTTAGAAAGTTCATATTGAAATTAGATTACTTTTCAGAATTTCTAAATAAGATGCTACTAAGACAATCAATTTGGCAGAGCCTAAATCTTGAAATGGATAGTTACTGCTACCAGCAGAAAGTTACCATAAGCTAACTCAGCTTTGAATTAGCAATTTATAAAATTTTGTTTCATTTTTAAAAAGAAGGTGTCATGTAACCACCCTAGTCTTGGACTCCTGTGTTGTTGTTGAAGCTGGCTCTGCATTCCTGGTCCTACTGCTACAGTCTCCCCAAATGCTGGGTTACAGACATGGGTCACTGAAAGGAAAGAGCAGCCACTGTTACCTGTTTCTTGTACATTTTTACAATTGCAAGCACAGATGTGAATATACTGAAAATACAAATCTCTCCTCTTAAATACAAATAGCAATAAACTATAGTTTTCTACACTTGTATGTGTGCCTGCACATGTGTGTCTGTGTGCATACGGGGTGGGTGTACATCTGGGTATGCAAGTGTGTGGAGGTCAGATGTGTGGTGTCTTCTTTGCTTTGCTTTTTGAGACAGGCTTCAGGGAAACTGGAGCTCACTGACTGACTGAGCCCTGGGGGTCTTCTTGTTTCTGTACCCCCAGCACTGGGTTCATAGGCACATGTGGGAGTCCTGCCTGGCATTTTGTAGTACAGGTTCTGAGGATGGCATCGGGACTGAGCCATCTCCCTAGCCCCTTTTTGCGCTTTATTTACTTCATCTCGTAATTCGTACTGGTGATCATTCCACGATTGTACTTCTGTGTATGTTGACTTTATTCTTTATAGGTGACTGGATGCAGAGATGTACTTTCCCAGTAGTTTATTGATAGGTGTTTATATCTTAAGTCTTCATACAATGATGAAGTAGATGAATCCTACAATACCATTGTGCATATATGCTACTTCTGCAGAAGTGGAATTGCTGCACCTAAGTATGCACATATTTAATATTCTCATAGATATTGATTGATTGCTTGCAAAGATATTTGACCAGTTTATACCCCAAGCAATTATGTCTGTTTATTTACACTTTAAAGTTTTGTTTGTATGCTAGCTCAGTCAGAAGTCCGACCATAGTATAATTATTTGGAGGAATTGATTTACAATCAGTGATTGTAGGTTTATGGAGAACTTTAAGTGTCTTTCTAGGGCAGAGATGTTTCTATCTCCACACATTTGTCATTTTCTTTGTGGTGAAACCCTTTAAAGTCTGTTTTACAGCGCACTGTTAGTTTGATACCCTCCCATGCAGCAGAGTCAGAGCTTATTTCTTCTTTCCTATATCATGATTTTTCAAGGGCTGTCAACATTGGCTCATGCTCTGTGGTATGGAGTCTATATGTTGTATCAATATGCTTAGCATAAAAGCATGTGCTTTTAAGAAGTGACTTTCAGAGCCTTTGTTTACTTCAGGGTAATCTAACACATCTAATAGGAAGCAGCTGTTGTTCCTCTGATTCCTTTTGAAAATACTGTTTTGGTGCTGGGGATTGAGCCCAAGGCCTATGCTCTGTGACAGTTATATTTTAGCCTTTAAACATTTGAAAACACTTCTGCGTGCAGGTTAGGTAGTCTTCATGTGGAATGCTTGTTGGAATGTATGGTAGTTTCAGGGGTTTAATTTTTATCCACTAAATGTTTTCTGAAGTATTAAACAAACATAAGCTTTTAGCTCTGGTTTTATCCCTAAGCTTTATAATGCTGCTTTTGTTTTTGCTTCAAAATATTGAATGATTGGTGTCCATTGACATTTTACTATGCTGTGTAAGATTTATTCTGTTCAGTACTTCAAAGTTATATATATAATAATATAATAGTGGATATGGCAAAATTCTGCTTTCATCTTGAAGTATGCTGGCTTACAAAAATATTGTAAACAAGTAAGATTTTTCTTGGTTTCACTCTTCTCTCATTTAGAGGTCTCCTTTAACCTTGTGCCATTCTTTGTCTTTCAGAGGTACTGGCCACAAATCATGTAGACTGTCCCTCAAACTGAATTGTCTAATGTTTCCTCATGGTTAAATGTGGGTTAGATTTTTGGCAACACTCCGACAGAAATGGTGTGTGCTCTTTGCAGTGCCCTGCTTTAGGAGATGCATGATCCATTGTCTTGATACTGTTAACTTAGTTGCTCTTTACTGTATTATCAGTGCAATGCCAATATGAAAGACTTGGATAGTACTTTTCATGGTATCATGCTACTTTTGGTCACATGAAGCCTACAAAGATGTCTTTCCTTGGGCTGTTCAAGAATGAATTACTGCCCTAAGAGACTTTGTCACTGAACAGTTTTGTGTGAAAACATTCACAGCAGTGTTGGTTGTATCTAAAAGCAAAAGTTAGAAAAAAAAAAAAAACTTTAGGGGGCTGGAGAGATGGCTCAGTGGTTAAGAGCACTGATTGCTCTTCCAGAGGACCTGAGTTCAATTCCCAGCAACCACATGGTGGCTCACAATCATCTGTATTCGATGACTTCTTCTGAAGACAGCCACAGTGTACTCATAAACATAAAATAAAGAAATAATTCTAAAAAATAAAAAATCTTTTAGAATATATAATAGTAATAAATGAGAGAACTGCATATTTGAACAGTGGTAAAGTTGTAAAATGTTGGAGTTGAGGATGTACCTTAGTGGGGGGGGGAGCATTTGTTAGCAGTCCTTGGCTTGATAGTCTTGAAGGGAAAAAAAAGCCCTCTGATATGTTAAAATGCAAAATACTACTATGAATTAGAGTATTTTTAAAATTATATTGTGCGTGTATGTGTGTGTGGGGTGTGCGTGTGGGGGTTGTGTGCGCTCTATCGTAGGTATGGTGGTTCTCTCCTTCTATTGTGTGGGTTTTGGGAATTAAATCTGCGGATTAGATTGTCAGCTTTGAGACAGGCATCTTTATCTGTCATCTTTCCAGCTCTGTTGCAGTGTGCAGAATTTATGTTCTAGGCTAGTCAAACTTTAGGAAGAGGAACATTTGGTAGAGATTTGTATAATGTAACTTGGGTCTTGGAGATACATTTGGCTAATTTGAAGTCACCAAGAAGATTATGGAAATACATGGGTTAATAGTTTGGGGTTGTGAAGTTTATGATCAGGTAGGTATAGTTGACTCTGTATCTTTTAAGTGCTGGTTTTAGATGATTTGGGGAGAAGTATATTTTTACTTAAGATTTGTCTTGTCATCATTTGAGTGCAGACTGTGTTATTACCAAGGAGCATGGAGAACATGAATTGCCTACTAAACTAAACATGGAGAACTGAAGTTGCCTTTCTTATTCTTGGTATGTGTAAAACAGGTGGTGGTCAGGAATGTCAGATGCATCCAAACTCCTCCAGTCACTGTGGGCCCAGGAGATTTCAGGCGTGTGTGGATCTTTGCATCTTGTTCCTCTCCTAGCTAAGAATGTTTCTCAGGTTCCGAGTGGAAAACCCCTCAGGTGTCTGTAATCAGCTGTGGGTTTAAAAGCTGCTAGGATTAAAAGAAAGAAATCTTTAGGTTTTTCTTTTCTGAGATTCTCTTCTAGTCCATTTCTAGGACTATAGTAAAAAAGTATATTGTCAATGGGGCAGAAGCTTAGGAAAAAACAGAGGTTAGAGAAGAATAGAGAAGAAGATGCCAGGACGGGAAGGGTGAAATGCCATTGAGATTGCTGCTTAGTAATAGTTATCACCTGCAAAGAAAGTTAATTTTCCTACAGATTTTCACTACTTAAAACATGGCTTTATATCTGTCTTCTAAAACAGTGTTCTCAATGAAAGTCCATCCAAAGTATCTGTGATTTTCAAAGGAAGTATTTGTAATTTTTTTAAAGCTACCTATAACTCTCTGTTGCACAGATAGCTACTTTGGTGCACTGTTAAAAAGTTTCTCTATTAGCACTTTTTGTTAATGCTTGAGATTTTATTGGGTAGTTGTCCCTTGATATCTGTAGAGGATTGGTTCTAGGAACCCTTACTGTTTCCAGAATCCAAGGGTGCTCAAGTCCCTTCATAAAATGGCATAATATTTGCATATAAATTGTTCGTATCCCTCTGTTTAAGTAGTGTCTGGATACTGTGCCTAACAGTGCAAAGCTGTGCATATGGTAAATACGCCGTGCCACAGTAGGGAATAATGACAAGGAGAAAGGTTGTGCGCGTTCAGCACACTTGCATTTTAGCTTTCCTGATATTTGTAAAAAAAAAAAAAAAAAACTTTTTAAAATTAATGTATTTTATGTATATAGCTATTTTGCCTACATGTTATCTGTGTATCACTTGCATACCTGGTCCCCATGGTGGCCAGAAGAGGGTGTTGGCTCCCCAGAACTGGTGTTATAGATGGTTGTGTACTGCCATGTGGATGCTGGGGCTTGGACTCTGTAGACTAGGCTCCCCTCAAACTTGTAGATGCCTGCCTTTGCCTCCCAAGTACAGAGATTGAGGATGTGCACCACCACCGCCTGGCAACATATAATAATTTTAAAAAATTCTTTTAAAGGAAGGGTTTATTCTCAGTGTTTGAAGACACACAATCCATCATGATAGCAGGTGTGTGACATGGCTGGTCATGTGACATTTGCATTCAGGAAGCAGAGAGTGAGTATGTTTTCCTTAAAAAAAAAAAAAAAAAATTAAAACCCTTTTTCATATATTACATCTTGACCATGTTTTCCCCTCTCAGAGCCTTTCCAGCTTCCCACCTTTTTTTTTCTCTTTCAGAACAAAAACAAACATACAAAAAACCCTTTACAAAACAAAAATTGAAACAAGCAAAAATCCAGGAAGACCAACAATGCCCAAACAAAGGAAAATGAAACAAAAAGTCCACAAAACAAAACAATGGGGTTCGTTTTGTGTTGGCCAACTGCTTCTGGGCATGGGGTCAGTCCTGGTGTGTAGTCCTATAACCACTTATACTCCATTGGAGAAAACTTTTTTTTTCTTCTCTTTTGCCAGTGGGTATCAGTTGCAAATAGTGTCTTGTGATTGGCCAAGGGTCCCATGAACCTCCTCCCCCAAACACACAACACATCACAAGGTATTGGCAAGGCTATTTATTGGCTGCTTTCCACAACCTGATGCTAAGGCCCTATTGTTGAAGACAACTATTACTTATGTCATTGAACATGGAAAATTTGAGCTGATGCCTAACTAGAAAAGTACTGTGAGTCCTACTGGAGGAGATAAGTAGCCATCAGTGTCATCCAGCTGCAAACCCCAGGACTTATTACAGAGACCTGCATGCAAGATGAAGTGGTGCAGTAGTGGTACAAAGGTTATGGGAGTGACCAACCGCTGTCTGATTGGATTTAAGGCCTGCTCTACGAGATGGAACTCATACCTGACACTGACCAGATGGGTCACAGGCCTAGGGGGACCTACTGTTGTTACGTTGTTGAAGAAACATAGCAATCAACTCCTAATGACATACTGCTATACCCATTGATAAGTGCCTCACTCAGTCACACCAGAGAAGCTGCTTCTAGCAGTGGGTGGGAACTAACACACAAGTCCAAAGTTGAACAGTGTGCAGAGAGTGAGAGACTTTGAGCACTCAGTCAATCCTACATGGGATGTATTTGTCAGACCACTCTCTTTAAGACTCAGGGATCAATGTGGAAGAGGAGGCAGAAAGATTAGAGGTGATAGGTTACTCCAAGGAAACAGTGTCGTCCAGGCAGAGCAGGCTGATGCTCATATGAACTCAGAGAGAATGGCAACTTGGTTCAAGCCAGATGATGTCCCAGCATTGAGAAGGGGAAGTGGGCATAGGGTCCCACTCATAATCATCCCTGATATTTTTAGCTCATGGTTGATTGGATTTATGAATCCATGTTAAACACTTTTTCTGTTATATGTGTTTTCTGTTTGAGTTGCAAATAATTTGATGTGTTTGTTATAGTAAATAAAGTGATTATTTTAATGCATTAAGCTTATGCACTTGTAGAGAAACACTGCTGCTTGCCTCTCCCTTGTAAACAAAGCATATCTAGCTTTCTGTTTTCTGTCTTTTGCCATCTTTCTAGGTCACTGGCCTTTTTAAGTAGATACATGCATTTAATAGTTCAAAGTGTTTGCCTAACTGCTCCCCTATATTACTTCCTTTCTGATGTTGTAAACAGTACAGATCTTAAAATCCTGTCAGTTGTATGTTAATTTGTTATAGGAATTCTGTTTTCACTGATTCTGAGAATCTTGGTCTTTTGAGAAGCTAGTTTATAGGTATTGGTGATAAATAACATTTTTATTTGATCGCTGCTACTGTACTCCTTTTTGTGTTTCATTTTTCTGAAGAGTTGGAAAATTTTATTTTTTACATTATGCTATATTTTTGATGACTATCATTTAATTGACTGAAAATTGTCAGTTTACCCCCCCCTTCCATTGCTGTGTTTTTGTGGAAATAGGGAAATTAGTTCTAAATTGTGTTTTTCTCCCAATAAATAAATAATTTTTAAAAGTCTTTCTATGAAGCCTTGGCCTTGAAGTCACTATACAGATTAGGCTGCCTCTTGCTTCCTGGATATGATCTTTTTAATGCTTTAGAATTTACTCTTAAGATTACATTAAATTATGGGTTATAGCTTAGTGGTAGAATGTGTGCCTATCATGTGTAAAGTTCAGGTTTTAACTCCTAGCACCAACAGAACAAAACAGACAACCTCAACAAACAACAAAATCATTAAACTTCACAGTTACATTACTGATAATTAGCGTTAGCTGGTTCTAGTGGCATGTGCCTGTACTCCCGGCTACTCTGGAGATTGAGGCAGGAGGTTTACTTAATTAAGATTTGGGATTGGAGATCAGCCGGATAGCGTAGCAACACACAATCACCACAAGTAAACAAAAATGAAGTGTTAGTACTTGTAAGTTTTATTGTCTTACATTTCATATCTCTCCCTTTCTTTTTTCTTTGGAAAAGTTCTCTCCCCCTTTAAAAAGAAATAAATACTCTGAGTACGTGCGGATCCAAAGCGTGCCTTATTCTGCCCACTCTTAAACCTGAATGGTAGATAATTCTAGGTTCAAAACCCTTTCCTCTCAAAACTGTCTTCCATTAACTTCTAGCATTCACTGTTGAAGATGAGAAATACTAATTTAAGCAAGTACATAGTGTGTTATTGGTTAGCTTGATGAAATACTGCTAGACCTTACTGACTTTCTCGTGTGTATGCATACACATGAGGCAGGTAGTTTACTATATGGAATTACTTCATATGAGCCATCAGGTCCTGGATCTTGAGCTGGCTAGCCTTTACTATCTGGATAGTACTGGGGTCCTTAATCTTTCACATTATCTGTGTTCCAGATACATTCATTCAAACTCTCAGTTATACTAGATGATTGAAATGTTTGTCAGTGCTCCAGGACTGGCAGAGTTAACCTTATTGGTACTCATGGATTGGCAGAATTACTATGAAAACAGTTTTATTACCAAAACAATCTACAAATTAGACGAATTTTCATCAAAATTCCAAAAGCATTCTTCATTGAAAAAAAAAAAAAATCCTAGCAGTCATATGGAAGCATGAAGAGCCTTCTATATATAGTAGAACAACCCTAAGTAAAAAATACAGTGCCAAAAGTTATCACAGCACAGCAGCAAAACTAGCATGGTGCTAGCACAGAAGCAGACACACTGACCAGTGGAGAGCAGAGACAAATGCACATAGCTACAGCCACGTGGGCAGGCATACATAAAAGAATGAAACTAAAGCTTTGTCTCTTAAGTGTAAGCGAGTGTACAGTGATACATATGTGTGTGAAAATGTCCTAGGAAAACATAGTAGTGGATACAGTAACTAGAACTGACAGAAAACTAAAATCACACCCTACCTACCCTTGAAGCCTGCTTTTTGGCTGAAAGTGTCACATTGTTTTATCTACTCAAATATTAGATAGTATGTTCTATTGTTTTATGAAGAAAACTGTCCCTTTTATATATATATATATATATATTTATATATATATATATTTATATATATATATATTTGGTTTTTTTGAGACAAGGTTTCTCTGTGTAGCCCTGGCTGTCCTAGAACTCACTCTGTAGACCAGGCTGGCCTCAAACTCAGAAATCCGCCTGCCTCTGCCTCCCAAGTGCTGGGATTAAAGGCGTGCACCACCACTGCCCAGCTAATATTTATATTTTTATGTGTGATGAGGGAACAATAAAGATCATTATGGGATGTGGATGTAACCTGCAGTTAAAGAAGACTTTCTCATTCTGTCCATTTACCAGTTAAGTGAAGAGTTAGTGTGTGCATGTGTGTGTTTATGCTTATGTGCTCAGTATGGGTTAAGAGCACAAACTTATGAGGCACATTTTTAAAAAAAAAAAACAACAAAACAAAGGCTTTCTCTGCTGCCTTGGATCTTGTGAAGTAGGCTAGCTGGCGTCCAGGGCTCTGTTGGGCTCTGCTTGTTTCTATCTGCAGCTCTGGGATTACAAATGTGCACTACTGTGCCTGTTTTAATTTTTTTTGTTAATGTGGGTGCTGGGATCAAATTCAGGTTCTTCTCTCACCTCCCTCCCCCCCTCCTTTTCTAGACAGGGTTTCTCTGTGTAGCTCTGGCTGTCCTGGAACTCACTCTGTAGACTACACTGGACTTGAACTTAGAGATTCCCCCTGCCTCTGCCTCCTGAGTGCTGGGATTAAAAGTGCACACCACCACTGCCGGGCCAAATTCAGGTTCTTGCTGACTGAGCTAAGTTATTGGTCATTTCTTACAAACTATTTGAAGGATTTGTTTTGTGAATTTTAAACAACTCAATTAAAAAAAAATTCCCTGAATCCAAAATAAAGTAAAAATTAATTAGGATACAGGTTTAATTAAGATGAAAGTTTGCAGGTAATATAGTTCATTTCAGCACTATAAACTGTGTGGCAGGTTGTAGAGGCATGCGTCTGATGACATGGGAGGACTGTGAGTCTGGGGACAGCTTGGGCTCCGTAGTCAGTCCCAGACTAGTTTGAGCTGCCTGTGAAGCCTGTCATCTTGTGCTCATCTTAAATACCAATTTCACATTGCTTCATCTGGTTTCTTAAGATGGAACAGTGTTTTCTTATTTCTTGTCAGACTTCACCTATACCTAGGAGGGGTAGATTCACACAGGCGTACTTTAAGAAGAAGACTAGGAGAAGCAGTGATGACTGCCCTTCATTGCAGAAGAGGCATGCAGGTTAGAGCACTGTCTATTTTGTAACAGAGACATGTGGAACTAACTCATCTTTAGTTTTGGTTCATTAGTCATTTATCTCAATTATTTTGGAAGCTTGCCTAAGTAAGGCCCAGAAATGACTCTCAGGGACACTGACTGACTGAGTTAGCTGACTCATTTACAATTAATAAAACTTAATTTACTCTTAGATTTTTTGGAGGGGCAGAGGAAGTAAGTATAAAAGTGAGAGTAGTTTTGAGACAAGCTCTTCTCATAGAGTTCAGTCTGGCCGTGAACTTTAGATGTTCCTGATTGCTTGGGTTATAGGCACATGCTGCTACGTGTGCAGCTCAGAAGTAGCTTCACTTTACTTCTTCCAGTTCCCAGGATGGATGGAATTGGTTTACTTCCTTTTGGGTTTTAGAACAAGTTATGTGGTCTGTTTTCCTCCTAACACTTAAGGCCGTGAGGGTCACAGGGGCATTCTGTAACACACACGTAAGACTCTGTGGTGAAGTGTGTGTGTGTGTGTGTGTGTGTGTGTGTATGTCCCAAGGGGAACAGCTATTACCTAGTCTGTGTAGCCTCTTTTTAGCTTAGGTCATGGTTTGCCATGAGCGAGTTTGCTGCTATGTTTTTAAAAAGTGTTTTGGATTTTGGAATTAAACATAAGAGACTGGCTTGTCTCTCCTCTTGAGTCCCCTGCCCACAATGCTCTCGAAGTTATGAGGCACTTTTAACAAAGCACCTCTCTGGGTTGTGCAGGGAAGTCTCTCTTCACATTCAAGGCCCCATCGTGATGTCTGGTATGATGCTGACATTTCTCCTGCTTGATTTAAGGCCCAATCAATTGGGCACCCTCCCATGGTTGTAGAGCTCACTCTCCTACTAAAACTCATTCTAAAGGTGGGAAGAGTGTGGGCATATGTGATGGCCCAGGGAGTGGCAGTATTAGGAGGTGTGGCCTTGTTGGAGTAGGTGTGTCACTGTGGGGGTGGGCTTAAGATCCTTAACCCTAGCTGCCTGGAAGCCAGTCTTCTTCCACTAGCAGCCTTCAGATGAAGATGTAGAACTCTCAGCTTCTCCTGCACTATGCCTGCCTGGATGCCGTCATGTCCCTGCCTTGATGATACTGGACTGAATCTCTGAACCTGTAAGCCAGCCCCAATTAAATATTCTCTTTTATAAGATTTGCATTGGTCATGGTGTCCGTTCACAGCAGTGAAACCCTGACTAAGACAGCCTGTTACCCTGGATTTCACAGGATTGTCTTCCATAGACCTGGGTCATGCTTCTCACTTTGAAACTGAACAAGCAGGAACTGTGCACTGTAGGTACCTGTGGGGACAGTTGTTTGTCCTCCTACAGCAGCAGTTCTCAACCTTCCTAGTACTATGGCCTTTAACACAGTTCCTCATTGTGGTGACCTCAACCATAACATTAGTTTCATTGCCACGTCATCACTGTAATTTTTTACTGTTGTGAATTGTACTGTAAATATCTGATGTACGGGATATCTGATATGTGACCCCTATGAAAGAGTTGTTTAACCCCCAAAGGGGTCTTGACCCACAGATTGAGAACTGCTGTTTTAGACCATGTCTTTACCCATGTACTTAAGTGTGTCCCTATACTGCTGTCTTGTGCAGACAGGGTTACAGTGATTGAATCATGTTTTTAGAGGAACCAGGAACACAGCAGCATTTTCACCATTGTACTCTATAGATTGTATTTTTGGAATAAACAGGTTTTGTGAAATAGTCATGTTCTTGTATTACCTTTAAAACTCTTGCCAGCCCACCCCAGAGGAATGAGATCTAGTTCGCTGCAGAACCCAGTTCTAGTTTGGTGTGTAAATGAACTTCTGGGATATAACCACATAAGGTAGACTTTATGTGGGAGGAGATAATGTCATAAATAACTGCAAGTAGCAGAGTCTAGATGTCTCCTCCTCCTCCTCCTCCTCCTCCTCCTCCTCCTCTTCCTCTTCCTCCTCTTTGTCATCATCATTGTTTTTAAAGCGTCTTTACCTACTTTGTTCAGAACTAATTTATATTATCAGAACACACATGGGATATTTCAGGGTTGGGTTTATTTTTCATTTTCTTTACATTCATTTATTTGTGTGTGTTTATACGTGTTTGTGTGTGTCAGCACACATGTAGACTTAAGAGGGCAACTTGGAGAAATTGGTTCTTTCCTTCTGCCCCTTGGGTCCTGGGGATTGAACTCAAGCCATCAGACTTGGCAGTAAGCACATTTAGTTTACTCTTTGAGCAGTTTCCCTGGCATCTTAACTTGATGGTGATTTTGTTTTTTAAAAACAAGTGGAGTGGAAACCTGTTTTTGATTTAGGAGAAATCATTAGATCTCTGGGAATTTTTCAGGGCTAGTGATAGAAAATAATTAAGAGTTGGGAACTCTAGTATTTTGCATTATGGTGCCTTAGGCTTCCCTCTCCTAGTCTCTTTAGGAAGCAATGGAACATGCAAAAGCTTGGGTGTCAGGGGATAAAGTGGTTGTTGTTTCTGTTTATAACAAGTGAGTCTGTTTGACCAGGTGGATGAGTTACCACTGACCAAGCTCCAGCCTGTTAGGCACTAGTAAAGGTTTTTTTCTTAATTCTCATAAGATGTAGGCTTCGTTTTGTTGGTGACAAGCCAGGCCATCTGAAATGAATTGTGGAGATTCAAATCAAGTTTGCCAATCTTCACCTCCTTGGCCTTAAGCCCTAACTCTTTTTACGTACATAATAAAATTGGAGTAGGTCAGGGTGTATGCACAAGTGTTTGGTTTCTAAAATTCAAATAATGACTTTTGGCTTTTTAGCACAGTTATTTGAATGTATTCCCTTCCCCTCCAGGATCTTTTGTGTAGCCTTGAAGCTTGACATGGGCTGGGCTTGAACTTGCAGCAGCCCTCTGCCTCTGCTTCCCCAGTGTTGAGATTACAGACATGTGCCACCTTGCCAGGCTTAAACTGAATACAGTTCGTTTTTTTTTTTTAGATTATTGAAAGTTAAAATTTATTAAGCCATCGTGTGCCAAATACTCAGGTTCAAATTAATTTCAAAATATATACAAGCATGTAATGAACTTAAAAACTGAATACAGTTCTTAATTTCACATCTTTCTTTATTAATTTTTTTACTCCTATATGACAAATGCTAAAAATAACAATTACTAGTTTCTGATTACATGCTAGTTGACACTTTTTCTTTTGCCTTTGTGTGGCATAGTTATAATTATTGTGTGCATTTGAAAACGAGTAAAACAGAGGGAATAATTTATCCAGCAGAGAAGATAAGGCAGGTTTGCAGATTTGGTTGAGACGTTTCCAGACATTTTCTTAATGTGAAACACTAGTTGGCTGGAAGTAAATGGTATGTATGTGTCTATACTATTGAAACATATTTTACACTCTTTTAACTATTTAAAATGTATTCCTCTTGGATATTTCTTTTAGCTATTGCAATTTAATACCTTACATCTGGAATGCAGCAGGTCAGTGGGAAATATACCCTAGATGTTGGGCAAGGGGAGTATCGTTTGTCAAGAGGCGAGCCTTGTAATCAGTCCTGCCTGGATTCAAACTTCCCTCTAGGCAGGGCACCTCTCTGAGCCTCAGTTTCTTCATCAATAAAATAGGATAATAAGACATATTTTAGGATTGTTGGAAAAGTTGAGTAAAATGTATGTAGGGCACCAAGTGTGGTAAAATAGTGGCTTTTATGAATAACAACTGATATTTTAGTTAATTTAGCGTTTCTCAAGAATAAGAAAAGGAGAATATACTAGACAGTTGGTAGGTAGTAAAGCCCTTGCCCTCGGAAAGTATTTTAATTGTAGTTTGGACTTGAGTACACAATACCCAAGAGCTCTCATCTTAATGGGAATAAGAAATAGTTTGTTCTGCAGCCATTTTAAGCGATCATGGCCTGGGAACATAGATTTAGGTTGCTGTAAATTTCAGATTCCAACGTGGAAGCAGTTTCATGAAATTTCATAGTTTTTACAAGACAGAATCAAGGCAAGTTTAAAATACATTGGTGGGTACATCAGAGAGGCAGCTGTGGTAAGATGGAGATTTTCTCTAGCTTTTAGGTTGTAGAAGCTAGTGGTGTGAGTTCCGAGACCCCAGCAGGTGTGTATCTAGTCACGAGACCTTAGTTTTGCTACAGAAGTGGGCAAGGAATATAATTAGCCTTTGGACCTGCAACATTTTGATCTCTCTACAGTAGTGAGATTCCCCCCCCCCCCCCCCCCCCGAGACAGGGTTTCTCTGTGTAGTCCTGGAACTCACTCTGTAGACCAGGCTGGCCTCAAACTCAGAAATCTGCCTGTCTCTGCCTCCTGAGTGCTGGGATTAAAGGCATGCTCCACCACTGCCTGGTCCAGTAGTGAAATTCTAATCAGCCATTCTCTGAAGATAGAGTTTCTTTTCAGGAGTTTCATTCATAAACTCTAGGTGGCAACACCTGAAAAGTTAAAGTTTAATGAGTAACACCTCATTAAATCTGTAACACCTGAAAGAGTTAAAGTTTAATGAGTGTATAAGGCATAGAGAACTCTTTGAATGATGGCAACACTTATGCCTCATTAATAAATTGTGTTTGAATAATAGTATTGACTTTTTAATTATTTTTTGACGTGAGAAATCTTTTTGTTGTTGTTTTGAGACAGGGTTTGTTTTCGTAGCTCTGGCTGTCCTGAAACTCAATATGTAGACCAAGCTGGCCTGCTTCTGCCTCCTGAGTGCTTGGATTAAAGGCATGTGCCAGTATGTCCAGTTTGATGTTAGAAATCTTTGAATTTGGAGAGAATTTCATGGGTCACTAGGTGTCATGCTATTTTACTGTGGATGTTTGTTTTTATATCTGAAAAGTCTGAGAATTTGTTACATAATCCTTAAGATATCTAAGTAGATAATCACTACTACTACTACTGCTACTGCTACTGCTACTGCTACTGCTACTGCTACGCCAACTTAGATATTCTTATCTTACTTTGAGTGCTTCACATACTGAACTACTGTAGGGAAACTTCAGTTTGCTGTCTTTTCTCTTTATAGTTTTAATATTTTATCTTAATTTGTGTGTTTGAGTTACATTTTAATGGTTCTCTTAGGAGCTTGTGTTTTTATTTTTGTATTATTGATCTTAGCAACATGCTGTACTGTATTTAAATATTTCCAGGAAAATCTGTTAGCTATGTGAATTCTTTGTTGTTGAACTTAGGAGAGACACTGTGAACTGAGAACAGACAGTCATTTGAATTTGAGTAGAATGAGTCAAAGCTCTCATCAGGCCTTTGGTTTAATGGTGGCAGGTGTCTTCATACAGCATGGGGGAAAAGAGCATTGACTCTCCAGGGTAATGCAGCATGCAGCAGCAAGGAGAAAAAGCACTAATGGGTTTAGCTAGGGGATTAAGGAGTTTGAAATGAAAACTGCTAGGAATAACTCTGCTGGAGCTAACATCTTAGATGAGGATGAATGGGAGGATCTTAGCATCCTAAAAGATCAACGAAGTATTGGCCTTGTTTTGTGCCCTTTCTTCTGCTTTAGGTTTTATTTAATCATCAGTTTTTGTTTTAAAGTCAGTTGTGTTCTCATTATAGGTCCCCACAATGCCCGGCTTTGTTTACTTTTTTTTTTTTAATTCTCAGTGCTAGTCTGTTTCACAGCTGTTGAATGGGTTTGCTGGCATTTGAACTGTGGGAACCAAGAAAGGATTTAGTTGTGCTTTTGTGTGCACTGGTGGTTTTCCTAAAGTATTGTTTCACACCATGAATTGTAAATTGTAGAAGGTTGCTTTTTTTCTATTTCAACGTCCATTGTTATTGTGTGTTTAAATGGATTCTTTTGAAGAAAGCCTGTATGTAGTTTATGAGCTCATGAATGTTATCATTGCACTTTGTAGAAAATGAACTTAGAGATGAAAAAATATAGATAGGATAGTAGTTACAAACTGCTTTTCTGTTGAGTGGGGACTTTAGGATAGAATTTTCCTATTCCCTTTGTTCAGCTTCCTCATCAGCTGCTGTAGTGGGTGTTGACTGGGTCAGTGCATTTTACTCTTGGGATAGCAGACTAACTGGAGGTCTACCCTAGTCTGTTCAGAAACAACCATTTGTGGATGTCTACTGTTACTGGTATCAATCAGCATGCTGACATTTTTGGCCAGCCTTCCTGCAATGAGACAGACATTGCTGCATATGGTATGGTAATGTACTGGGGGAATGGCAGTGTCTTCATAAGCATGACATAACTCAGTGTAAGGGTTAAAAATCTCATCAGCAGCTGTGTGCCGTCTTACTAATGTAACTAGTTGGGAAGTTTAGATTTTGAGATACCCAGCATCTCACAGTTTTGTTTACCTGTCCTGGTTTTCCAGGTGCTCTTAGCATTAACATATACTCAGTGTAGCTCTCTGGAAAACTGCAAAGGGCAGTTCTATAACAGGTTTTGGTAATTTTCTTTCTGGTTTGCCTATGGGGTATATTTTGTAACTTTAAAAATAAAATGTTTCATTGTAGATATTTGCAAACTAGGTAAAATATTTTACCATGGCAACATTTTATGTGTTTTAAAATGGAATAAAATGTTCTTTGTGGATTAATATAATTTGTATACATGTGGCTCTATATTTTCTACATTTGTTAAGTTTTTTGTCTTTATACAAAAAATTGAGTATATTTGTGCCTTTAAAAGATTTAAGTGGTTTGAAACATTTTGAAAGTGTCTTCAGTGAAGGTTATTAGTATTCGATAAACCTGGAATAGTATCTTTACTTTTATTTTTGGTTTTATTTTTGATCTTTTGAGACAGAGTTTTACAATGTAGCCTTGGCTGGTCCATAGCTTGTGACAGTCTTCCTACCTCTCTCTGGTGAGTGCTGGGATTATGGTATATGTTATCACATCCAATTTTGGAATATTACTTTTGAACTATGCAAGTTTCAAAAATAAAATTGTTCTTCATTGGCTTTTTTCCCACCTCAAATTAGAAAATAAACACCAGTGTGCTTCTAATAGACGTTTAAAGCAATTTAGGAATGTAAATCATGGAATGTGGGGGCTGGGGAGATGGCTCAGTGAGTCAAGTGTTTTGCAAACAGGAGGACCTGAGTTTGGATTCTCAGCATCAATAGAAAAAGCTGTGGAAGGCAATTTATATACATGTGCGCAAATATGTATCTGTGTTCAGTCTACATATGGCCTCTGTGATTTGTTTCATGCTTTAAATGTCCTTAAAAGTTGTAACATTTGCCAGTTAACTTTTGTTCATCCTTGTTCCTGTGCTGCTGGGAATCTAACCCTATGCAGTGTCATAGGCAAGTGTTCTCTACTACTGAGCAATGTTACTAAACTTTTACTACTGCTTTCTTGATTTTCTTTTCTTTCCCCTTTGAAGTCATTTTTAGCTCTTTATTCTTGGTACATTGTATTGTAGGAGAACTATAACAAATACAAAATACTTTTAACTTTCTTTGTTACAGTTACTATGGTTACCTAACAGATTATTCTGAAATCATATGCAAAGTGATTTATGTGCTGCCTCCTGTAGGTCAGAAACTTGGAGGCAGCACAAGAAATGTCTTGTGGCTGAGCAGTGGTGGTGCATGCCTTTAATCCCAGCACTTGGGAGGCAGAGACAGGCAGATCTCTGAGTTCGAGGCCAGCCTGGTCTACAGAGTGAGTTCCAGGACAGCCAGGGCTATACAGAGAAACCCTGTCTCAAAACAAAACAAAACAAACAAACAAACAAACAAAAGCAATGTCTTGTGTTCACAGCTGGGCATCTGGTTGTGGTCAGGGATTTTTAGGTATTTCTCTATAGCTTTTTCCACCATGTACTGGAGCCAAGCTTGAGTTTAGGCTCAGCTCTGCCACCCCTGGGAGTGAGAGCAACCAGCGTGGAGGGTTCGGGGGAAGCAGCTGACACCTGCATAGGCTTTTATGACCTCACATTACAAGTGACACAATGTTCATAGAGTAGTATCAGTGTCGGCTACTGGGGTACATGGGATGGGATGGGATCCATGTGGCAATTGTTTGGAGATGCAGGTTACCATGTTTCCTTCCTTAAAAACACTCTGCGGCTCTTTAGGAACATAATTAGTACAACGCATATCTAAATCAGAATGCACTGGTTTCACTATTAAAATCTGTGAATTTTTCTTTTTTACAATACAGTGTGTGTGTGTGTGTGTGCGTGTGTGTGTGTGTGAGCCAAAGGACAACTTATGGGGTAGTTGGTTCTCTGTTTCCACTATGTGAGGTCCATGGATCTAACTTAATGATGTCCTCAGGCCTGGTGCATGTACTTCTGTCTACTGAGCCATCTCACAGGCTCTAAAACCATGCATTTTTTTAAAAAAAAAAATTCATAAAGTATGCTGTGATTCTTGGAAGTTCTTCAGAAATTTTTAGGAAAATTTTAGGAAAACTGAATGATCATTTTTATTGTTCTGTACCAGATAATTATGACCCTTCAAAAATATCCATTGATGAACTTGAGAATTTACTGATAAAACTTGTGAACTTGTGATCTTCCTTTCTTCTGACTTGTTTTGGTGCTGGCAGTTGACTATGTAGATACTGTGTGCTCGGCTACATGGTATGCCCTCAGCCCTAACCAGAGAATTATTACTGCTGTTGGTGGGTGGCTCCCTTATCCTCCCTTCCATTCTCTTTTCTTTCTTCATTTTCCCTCTTTTCTGAGATAAGGTCTCCCTGTGTAGCCTGGGCTGGCCTTGAGTTTAGGCCTCCTGTCTTGCAGTTCAAGTACTGGGATTCTGCCATCTCTTGACATTACAGAAAGAGTAATATTTGTGGACCCCTTCCTGCCTCTACTGGGAAGGAAAAACATGAAGAGGAGGAATTACCTCAGTCAGTGTCTTAGGCTCTTTATTGCTATAAAGAGACAGCATGACCGTGGCAACTCTTACAAAGGAAAGCATTTCATTTGTACTGGCTTACAGTTCAGAGGTTTAGTGTATTATTGTCATGGTGGGAAGCATGGCAGCATGCAGGCAGAGGTGGTGCTGGAGAAGGAGCTGGGAGTTCTGTATCTGGGTTAGCAAGCAGCAGGAAGAGGGAGTGAGCCATTGTGCCTTCCTCCAACAGGGCCACATGTCCAGGTCCATTCAACTAATGCCATTCCCTATGAGCCTGTGGACTCATTCAAACCACCACAGTCAGTAAAGCATGAGTGCATGAATTCTGTCTGGAAGCCATGTTAAAATGGCTTGACAGAGTGCTTGTAATCCAAGGAGTAACCCTGGGGCTGACTGGCTACTCAGTCTAGCCTAATTGGTGAGTTCGAGGCCAGTAAGAAGCCTTTTCTCAAAGGAATGGATGCTGTTCCTGAGGATGATGCTGAACTTTTCTTCTGGCCTGTCTACGCGTGCACTCACACACATATATACACATACATGTGTGTTAAAAAATAATTCTGAAAGAGTTAGTAGACTGATGTTCACGGTCGTCTTTTTCCTTTTGGTTAAACTTTTGTGAAGTAGGAGACTGACATATGTGACACTGGAATGTCACACTCTTGGAGTGTCCAGTAGCCACTTCTCCTTCCACCTCCCCCAGCTTTACTTTGGCTCAAGCACAGGCTGGTACTGGAGTTCAGCTTCCTGTTTGGAATCTGGTTATCTGGATATAGAAAATAAATATTACAGTTTCTTTCTTGTTAGGGAGTAGCAATAGTTACTAGTTCTTTTAGAACTTAATAACATTACTATTTTTGTCCTGTAGTTCTTGCACGCATAGCACATTCTTGGAGTTTTAGTGCATACTGCCTCAACCACTAAAGAACATTGTGCCTTCTCCAAAGGAGGCTAAAGTTTGCAGAGTAAAAAGACTTCCTTTCTTTTCTTTAGTTATGGAAAGCTTCCTAAGTTAGACAAACTACAGAATCAGAGATCTCTATGTTACTTCCTAATTTAGACCAACTACAGAATTAGAGACCTCCATGTTCCTCACCGGGCGTCTTTAGCATGGCTGACCTTAGTTCATCTAAGCCTCACCTTCTTCTCTTTTTGTCTCCAGTTATTTGAAATGTGTATAAATATCTTGCAAATACTTGAGTGATAACAACTTTCTAAAGAACACAAAGATAAGCATGAGCTAGTGTTAGGTCAACAGTGAGTTCTCCTGTTAGGATGCTTTGTAAAGTGGCGACTCTGGTGTCATAAGCTGCAAGCCATTTTAATTCTGGTTTTGGTGTATTGAACAGAGATAGTAGTGTTGCAGGGTAATAAAGGACGATCCCCCCCCCCCAAAGTTACTTTCAATAATTTGTCATTGTTTCTTTTAGGGTCTGTTTCATTCTTGTGTGAGCAGTCTGGGAAGGTATAAGTTGGTAACAAGTGTATTGTTTTCCTATTTCATAGGGAAATTTGATTGCTAATATTTTTAACAGCGTTTTCAATTGTGTGTTTATTTGTGTGGAGTGTGTTGGTATGTGTGCAAGATGCACCACAGAGTCCAGAAAAGGATGATGGGTCCCCTGGAGATGGAGTTTCAGATGGCTGTGGGCTTCCTGACATAGGTGCTGGGAACCAGATATAACTTCTCTGAAGTACGCTTTATGTTCTCCACCTCTGAGCCCACTTTTAGCACCAGTTGCTAATCTTTCCCTCTGTGTGTGTGTGTGTGTGTGTGTGTGTGTGTGTAAGTTCACATGTGCCACTGAGAGTCTGTGGAGGTCAGAAAAGAACTTGTGGGAATTGTGTTCTTCCTTTCACTATATGGGTCTTGAAGATGGAACTCTCATTGTCAGGCTTGGTGGCAAGCATTCTTGGTTGCTGAGGCCTCTGGCTATCTCCTCATGTAGCTCAGGGTGGTTGGAAGTTGCTGATTAGTTACTCAGGACTCAGGATGACACTGGATTCCTGATCCCTTTCCTCCGTCTCCTAAGTGCTAGGATTACAGTGCATGCCATCACATCCACCCTTAGCTAACAATTTTCTAAACTTCAGTGTTCGTGGGGAGGATACTTACTGGTAAGTACTTACCTGAATAGTGTGTTGCAGTTCTCTCAAAAATCCTGAGGGTTTTTTATTTTCTTCATGTATGTGTCCATGTTATATGCATGTTTCCAGATATGTGGGCACACACATGTGGATGTGGAGGCCCAAGATTGATATTGGAGTATTCTCCATTTGTTGGATCAGAAACTCTGAAGTGAATCCAGAGCTTAAGTGATAGAGGCTGGTCTAGCCAGCCAGCTCGCTCTGCACCCACATCCGAGTACTGGGGGTCATGTCTGAACCCTGGTCTTAATGCTCTCACCACTCTTCACTGAGCTATCTCTGCAGCCTCTGATCATGAGTATTCATAGCCAGAATCGTTTAATTGATGGGAAAGCACTCCTTGTATTAAGCCCAGATTTTCATTTATGGATCAGAGCTAGGCAAATGCTATTGTGTAACCATTTAAATGATCTAATATCTATACCAATAAAGACACAGGTATAAACTGAGGTGAAAACCTGCTAGCTCAGCGAGGTATCTTTATTTTCTTAAATATATACAACTATTTACAAATCTGGTCCTACAACTAAACTGTTAGCTCTTTAGAAATCTCTGTCATTCCACCAGCTAACCCCAGAGGGCTCCTTAGCTCTCTTTCCTAGAATCCTGTTTTACTCATGTCCTGCCAGCTGCTTCTCTGTGGTTCCTGCAAGCCCAAAGAAGAAATCCCTATCTCTTACCTGGAGCTTTTTCCATAAAGGCTCTTCCAAGTCCAGAGAAAGGGAGGGAGGGAGAAAGGGAGAGAAAGAAAGAGGGAGAGAGAGGGGGGGAAGGAGGGAGGGGAAGAGGGGGGTGCACAAGCAGAGCAAGCTCTCTGGTTGCTCAGAAAAGAAGTCTTTAGCTCCTCCCTTACACTCCTTGCTGGCTGAACCATGTAATAACCCTCACTGTGTGGCAGGGGCCCTAAGCCAAATCAGTAGGGGCCAAACCTACGGTGGGGTAGCTCAAGGCTGTCCAGCTGACTTTGCCTTGCCTCATAGAGCAGAGACACAACACCTCTCTCAAGCAATTTGTCTTAAAATGGGCAGGAATTTTCTATTCTTTAGCATTACCTATGGAGACTTTTAGAGGCTCACCCAAACTGTATCTTCAGGACTCACCAAACTTCAATATCTGACAAATGCAATATGTATTTAATCTTTTATATTTTGCTAACAATTAGGTTTTCTATGTATAATAATCAAATGCCCTGTAACACTATTGGTTTGTGTTTTACTAATAAAATGAGAATAGAAAACATTATGTTATGATTTATGATTTAGTTTATGATTTATATTGATCAACGTTTTTCAGATCTGTCACCTCAAAATTAAATGTATTGTTTTTTTCCCCTGTCCTCTGTTAAAATAACCTGTAATATGCTGTTGTGTTTTCCTCAACACAGTAGTGTTTGAGAGTGACCTAAGCATGTGATTGTTTCCATAGGCATCAAGCATGATGGAACTATGTGTGATACCTGCCGCCAACAACCAATCATTGGCATCCGATGGAAATGTGCAGAGTGCACCAATTATGATTTGTGCACTGTTTGTTATCATGGAGATAAACATCACTTAAGGCATCGCTTTTATAGGATCACTACCCCAGGAAGTGAACGGTAAGGGAAGAAGTTTTTCTTCATGACTTTTTGTTTCATCCTGTAAGCTTTAAAGGTAGATTAGGAAGTAGCTTTTGACAGTTTAGGTTTAGTGTTGAGGAAGTGAATAGCAGGCTAGACATGGATCTGGTTTGATGATTTGTGAGAAACTCTGAAGGTAGAATTTTATCATATGTGCCTGCCTGTCTGCCTTCCCTGCCCCTTTCCCTTCTGCTCCTGTGTTTCCTTCCCTTCCTCTTCCCCTTCTCTTTTCTTTCCTTCCTAGACATGGTCTCACTGTACAGCTCTGGCTGGCCTTGAACTCAATATGTAGACCAGGCTGACCTCTAAATAATAATAATAATAATAATAATAATAATAATAATAATAATAATAATA
>JADRCH010000086.1:1124606-1224606 GCA_019843965.1 Rhynchomys soricoides
TAATAATAATAATAATAATAATAATAATAATAATAATAATAATAATAGATGATCTTAGCTGTTTTTTCTCTATCATGGAAACTTGGCATTGCTGATCAGTTGGAAATGCATGGGCAGCCCAAAACTGAATAATGTTTTCTTGTTACACCCTTCGTTTTATGAACTTCTACCCAGTGAACACTATGGCCTGCTGATTGAGTCAACAGGTACTTACTAAGGGTAGGGACTGGAGACATGGCTCAGTTTGTGAAGTGCTTGCTGCATAACCATGGGGACCTATGTTTGAATACCCAGCACCTATGGAAAGCTGGTGGCACATTTCTGTCATCCCAGTGCTGGAGAGACGAGTCAGGATGATAATACTCGGCGCTCTGGCAGCCCATCTAGCTGAACACTGAACTCCAGATTCAGTGAAAGGTCTTTTCTCAAAAAATAAGGTGGAAAAATGACAACCCATAAGGTTGAGAAAGACAACCAGCATTGACCTCTGGCCTTCACACGTGCACGCATACCTGCACACAGATGCATACGTACATGAATACGTACACAGAAAGAGAGACCATATGGCAGCTACTGTATCGTGGTTTGAGGATAGTTTTCTTAAGGAGTTTATAATTAAGAAGAACGATGGATCATGAGTGATTATTATATGATGTTTTAGAGTATGGTAGGATAATGTTTTAGTTTTTAGGAGCAATAAAAAGGGCATAATGGGATAGTGGGTATGGAGTTTTAGATCGTGGAGCCTTTTCTTAGTAGATAGGATACTGCACTTAAAAAATACAGCCAGCTAGGGAGTAACAGATAAGAGTAACGGAGTTTTGAATCACAGCATCTCATTGCAAATTGAGGTCCTGCCAATCAAACTGGGTACTTTGAAAACAGTTATTTTTGCTTTTTGCTTGGAATTAAAATTAAGGAACAACATTTTTTAAAAATGAATATAGCAATAAAGTAACATTCAAAAAACAAAAGTCTGAAATCTCTGAGTAAAAATCACATAGATGAAAAAGGGGCAGATGGCCTTGGAGAATGCAGCTGACTCAGATAATTAAGTAAAATCTCTTTCATGTTTGTATTGCTCACAGGTGTATAATACTCTGGAGGCAGTGTTGTGTAGTCAGACCTGTGCCTCAGACATACATGCAGTATTCACAGTGTTTGAGTCATTGCTCACCTTTTACAGATCTGTAAGGACACCCCACCCCACTCTGAGCCCAGCTTACTGTTCTTCACAGCATTTGACAGAAGCAGAGGATCTACTGTTCTTTGTAGATAGATCATGCTCTAGAGGAGACAAAGTGCTACCACTGACTGTTCTTCATAAGTCAGAGCCAAGTGTGGTTTGCTACTCATCTGGAGATGCTGTCTGCAAGAGGCTCTTACAGAGGACACTTGGAGCCAAAGCCCGAAGTGCCTAGACTAACTTCCTTTTCTGCTCCCATTGCTTTGTAAACTCTTGTGGACCTGAGTAGCATCTTTTTGTTGTGCCTCAAGTTCCTTATTTGTGAAGTGGGCGGTGCAGTGCAGTGTAGTGTGGGCTTGCTTTTAAAGGCACTAGCATGTGTGTGAATGCTTTTACGTATAGATTACTATTGGTTAGTTTTATAAGATTGTGAAAACAACCCTTTTCTTTTCAGGGTTCTGTTAGAGTCTCGTAGAAAATCTAAGAAGATTACAGCCAGAGGCATCTTTGCTGGAGCCAGAGTGGTGCGAGGAGTGGACTGGCAGTGGGAGGATCAAGATGGAGGCAGTGGGCGTAGAGGAAAGGTGTGCACTTTGTGAAGGCTCTCCATCACTCGGAAAGTGCATGTGTTGAGAGGATTTCTATTGCTGCTGTAAATACACGTCTTTGCCCATTTTCATGCCGGGAACAAGTTTTTAAAATCTTCATTTTTTTTCCTTTCGGAAGAAAGCAGTGTTCCTGTTTATTTGTAAGGGTCACTGTTTCTTCAGAAGGCTGTTGGGTGGGTTTTACTTCAGGCTTCATGTTGCTATTGCCCAGATGTGCCTTCCTGAAGACTCCATTTTTGGGCCAGTCCTCTTATGTAGTACCTCATGTTCTTGATTTTCCTGCTACTAAAATTTTATCTAAGGGGCTGAGGGTATAGCTCAGTGAGAAAGCCTTAAGATGTTCCTGGATTTGATTCATAGAGCTGTTGAAAAGTATAAGCATTATATCCACATGTTTATATTCTATTCTATTCTCTTAAAGGTCTGTTACCGAGTAAGCAGCTACCTGTTTTTGTTTTTTTTTTTTTTTTTGGTCTGGGGATCAAACTAAAGCCCTTGCACACAAGAGGGAGGTGGTTTAGGGCCAGTGTTTGGGTATGTTACTTATATTTATTTTGGATTTCATGTTCCTTTAACTGATAACTATTTATTTAGTCAACACACATTATTGTATATGCTCTTGTACGCTATATATATTGGATGATCAGTGTACTGAAATGAGCAGCACTTGGAAACACACATATCCCTCAGATCCACCACTGCCTTTTGAAAAGCTTGCTTGGGGAATAGGACAAAGGTTGAGCTCTGAGTACTGCTTTCCTCCAGGTCAAACCAAACCAAAGAGAAAGAGGAGTCGTCACACCCAACCACTGATTTTATCTTAAACAGTAGAGCATTAAAACAAAATGAAAGCCAGACAAGTATGTTTTACTATATTTCTGAATAGTTTATTAAGAAAATAAACTTCCCCTTTTTAATCCAACAAATTTATTTAGCATGTATTATATTCAAGGTGCTAAGAAATGAGTTCTTGCTGTCTGGAAGTGTATCTTTTAATTAACAGAGGTAAATGAAAAACACTGAAATCTGATTTCTTGTGAGAGTGATGTGATACACAGAACAGCCACATTGGTGTCACCTGAGGTGTTAATAAAAGTGAGCAGTAATGTACCTCATGACAGACTTTCTAAACCAGGATCTTCATTTAAAGACAATTCCTCGCTCATTTAACACTTAACATTAATCACTTAATGTTTGAGATACATCACTCCTTGCCAGTCATCCTGGCTGTGCACCTCCTCTACAGAATTCATAGTCATCCTGTATCAGCTATACCAGAGACTGTATAAAACATATATGAGCCGGGTGGTGGGAGCACATGCCTTTAATTCTAACACTCGAGAGACAGAGGCAGGTAGAGCTCACTAAAAGCCTCTCTGCCTGTCCCTCCAAAGTGAATAATAGCTGATTTTGTGTTTACAGTTTCCTTCTTTTCCTTTATTACCTTTTGTATAATACTGTCCCTACAGGAGTTGGGTTTTTGTTTACATTTTGAAAAATAAAGTAGCAGTCACAGAGCTAGCTATTTTAAGGGCAGGGCAGGTTGTTCCTTTTAGAGGAAG
The DNA here is from genome assembly GCA_019843965.1 of Rhynchomys soricoides. NCBI lineage: Eukaryota > Metazoa > Chordata > Mammalia > Rodentia > Muridae > Rhynchomys > Rhynchomys soricoides. The sequence goes on from JADRCH010000086.1 coordinate 1,127,963, forward strand.
GCTCTCAGAAAAATAGGAACAGAGTAGTCTCTAGTAACTTGTCTTTCTTCAGCATCTCTAAAAATTGTAAGAGTCCTTCTGGCTGTCAGTAGGTGCAACCATTAATGAGTTCTGGGAACACAGAGCTCAGCAGAGGGTATCAGGTGGCAGAAGTAGGGCTAGATACTGGTCAAGAGTATTGTCAGAGAAGATGTATTGCTGTGTAGTGTTTACTAAGCTCCCTGTAGTCCACCCATAGTTTCATAAATAGGATAAAGCATAGTATACCCCCTTTCTGTGTGTATGTGTAGAAGAAAGAGACAGATACCTTAGCTAGTGTTGGTATCAGGGAATGGGTGGCAGAGGGACAAATGGTGTCATCATGACATGGTCCAAACAAACAGTATGCTTGATATCTTGACATGTGTGTGGATCAAGCATAGCGGGCAGTGTGTTCTCAGGTCAGCAAAATACACCAGCCGTAGAGATCTTTCTTTTGTGTTTGTGACATAGGGTCTCTCTTTCCAGTTTTTAAAAATGTTTTTTTCATCCTAAATTTTTATTAGGTAACGGAAATCCAAGACTGGAGTGCATCCAGCCCACACAGTGCAGCGTATGTTCTCTGGGATAACGGTGCTAAGAACCTTTACAGGGTTGGCTTTGAGGGCATGGTGAGTAGTGAAGAAGCACACCTGTGAGAACTAGGCCCACGCTGTGTGTGCCCTGCTGTCTGTCCTCTGACGAAATACATCTGAGCCCTGGGGATGCACTAGGACAGGAGATCCTCACATCTGACACCTCACAGCGCTGTGTGTCTACACTGCTTAATTGTAAACGTGCTTTTGCCATAGTCAGTGCTTGGGCATCTTACTATATATTATCTTACACATCCCTTTGTAATGTAAGTGTAGTGGATTTGTCTCTTAAAGTCTAACCAAAAGAAAAGAAAAAGGAAAAGAATTATCTGTAGGGGGCTTTGTGGAGTAGACCTGGAGGCTAGTATTAAAATGAGGTGGGTTCTGTATTCTGTGCTGCAGCAGCTGATAAACAGTTTAATTATTTTAAAGGAAGTTTTTTCTTTAAAATATAGAGTTGATGATTAAATGTGATTATCTTGTGGCACATGCAATCCCAGCACTCCAGAGCTGGAGGCGGGAGGATCTCAAGTTCAAGACCAGCTTGGGTTCATAATGAGACTGTCTCAAAAATAAAAAACAAAGATAAAGCAAGAAAGTGACACTCTGCCTCTGGAGTGCTGGGATTAAAAGTGTGCCCCGCCACCGCCCAACCACCAGGTGCTTTATTAATGTTAAATTTTATCATTGGATGCAGGGTCAGTTAATTTTCTTTCCTACTGCATAGTCATGCCTCTCATGCCTCCAGATTGTAAGGGCTTTTTTTCTTTTTTATTTTTTTCCTTTTTTTTCTTTAATTTTTTTTAGGAGTCCAACTGGCTAATACTTTGTTTAATATGAAGATGTGTATGCTGTGGGGGTTCAGGCAGTTAAATGAAGAACAGGTTGATGGCGATTATGTGGTTAATACCATTATTTAATGAGATGTCTTTTGAGGGTTACCTTTCCCTCTCCATTGCTGCAAGCAGAGTAGCAGCCAGTATGCCTGTCTATGCTTTTGTGTATTATGGACGTATTTCCTTAGGATAGATATCTAGAGATAGAATTACTGAGTCAAACTATTACATTAAAATAATTGATCCCAGCCTTTGTCTGGGTCTGGGATTGAGCAACACTTCATGGTTAGTGGCAGGATAGGCTGTTACAGAGTTGGGTTCTGTGTGCATGTGCCAGTCACCTGCTGTTTGTACCAGCGACTCTTAGACTTTTTTTTTTACTGTATCTTTTGTTTGTGTTTTCTTTAATTCACATCAAAACTTTCATAAGTAACACCCAAGGTTGCCTTAATGTCCACATTTCTTGTAACACGTAATTGTAGGTGGCTTCTCATTCAGGTGCTTAAGCAAGAATATCCTTTCTTATAGAAGTAAGTGGGAAGGCACTTAGTTAACCAGGTAAATGGGGAGATTGCCTGTGAAGGACCCAAGGCTGGGTTTGGTTTCATTCTTCTCTCTCCTGCAGGCTGCTTGGTTTTACATATTTTCCCTTCTTACTTGTGTTTGCCCTATATCTGTAATAAATGTGTGAAAGGATCAAATGTAGTGAGAGAGTTTTGGTTTATTTTGAGTAAAGTTATTTTAAAATTTCAGGGTGTTTTACACACCTCAGATATTGGGTATTTCTGAGAGTTTATTGTGTGCCTTGTGCTTTTGAAAGCACTGTAATCCTGGTGGGCCGTTGCTGACTATGGAGTCTAAAATTAGATAGCTGAAGGTACACAGGCCTTTCTGCAGATGAGTTTTCTGCTCTAATAGATGTTCTGAATGTAGAGTTGACTTTGGCTCTCTCCCAGCACTGCCTCTGCCACAGGTGCTAAGTGGAGCTTTTCTGCTTCATAGTACTGTGCTTACTTCAGGTTTTAATGGGTGACTTTTCTGGTTTCTTTTCTTCTTAGTCTGATCTCAAGTGTGTCCAGGATGCCAAAGGAGGTTCTTTCTACAGAGATCATTGCCCTGTGCTAGGTGAGTTAGCAGATAAAGAAAATTTCCAAATAATGCGTCAGATTCATAGAATTAGTATGATGTCTCAATTGGACAGGAAAAAAATTATCATTAAAGTTATGTAGAGAAATACTTAGTTTCATTTTAGTTTTCAAACAATTATTCCTTTTTATGATTTATTTAGGTTCAGAGTGAGTTGTCATGTCTTGGGAATTGATGTACTATTTGTGTCATATTGTATATTTAATACACTTTTAACTGAATTTGCACCATTGAAATTTTTTGTATAAGGTTATATCAGTTTTGTATCTCCCATACTTCTGAGGAAAGAATTTGACAATTTCGTGGTTATAAATACCTCACACTCACTATAAAATTAATTTCTTAGCAAAAGAACAGCTTCAAGATGAAGGTAATATAGTAAATATAATTCGAGGAACATAAATGTTTTTAAAGAGTAAAGAAGCTAAATCTGCTTTTGTTTACAAACTGGTTATTGTTGCCGTGTTGTGATGGGTTTGTAGTCTCCAAGAAACACCCCCCACCTCCAGAGTGTTTGCTTTCATTTGACTTGCCTTTTTGTCAAAACGTGCTATTTGCTTTGAGCATACTTGTATTTCTTTTAAAGAAGAGTGTAGGGAGATGCACGTGCTTTGGCTAGCTCTTATTACTTTCTTTTGTGCCTTTCTAAGGAACGTGTGGACTCAGCATGAACATTTTGATCCCTCAGTGGAGTGTTTTATGATTTTAAATCTTTATCCCGGAATCTTTATTTTTAATTGGCCTTAGACAAAAATGCAGATTTTTGTTTGTAAAAATAAGCACATTTGAGGAAATCTAGGTTTTTCCTTTAGATTCTATATTTAATTACTATGGTTACCATGGCTCTGGTACAGTGCAGGAGTCATCCAAACAAACTGTTAGTGTTTTTATCTTTCAGAACACTGTATTTATTTTTATTTAATGTATATGAGTACACTGTAACTCTCTTCAGACACACCAGAAGAGGTCATTGGATCCCATTACAGATGGTTGTGAGCCACCACGTAGTTGCTGGGAATTGTTCTCAGAACCTAACCACTGAGCCATCTCTCCAGCCCCAGAACTCTGTATTCTGATGTAGGATTGGTAGTCTTTATTCATAGAGATTGCTTTTACTTAATTTTTATGAATGACTATATTGTTAGAAATTTCTTAGCTGGGCAGTGGTGGATTTCTGAGTTCGAGGCCAGCCTGGTCTACAGAGAAATCCGCCTGCCTCTGCCTCCCGAGTGCTGGGATTAAAGGCGTGCGCCACCACTGCCCAGCTTTAGTGTTTTTATTTGCTTATTACAAATTGTATGTATCTATTAAAATATAGTGTATCTATAAATGTGTACAATTATCACATGTCATTTAAAAATAAACTATTTGATAAAAAGTTTCTAAAGGAATATTATGAATAGCTGTTGGTCAATAAATGGGGTACACTAAATGTAAAAAACAGACTCTTAAACAGAAGCACTACAACTAATTAGAGAAGATTAAAAAATAAATTGGAAAATTAACATAGACCTCTGTCTTAGCTAGGGTTTCTATTGCTGTGACGAAGCACCATGACCATAAAACAAGTTGGGGAGCAAAGGGTTTATTCAGCTTACACTTCTAGATCATAGTCCATCATTGAAGGAAGTCAGGACAGGAACTCAAACAGGACAGAAACCTGGAGGCAGGAGCTGATGCATAGGCCATGGAGAGGTGCTTCTTACTAGCTTGCTTTCCATGGCTTGTTCAGCTTGCTTTCTTATAGAACCCAGGACCACCAGCCCAGGGATGACTCCACCCACAATGGGCCATCACCCCCACCCCTCATTGGTCACTGATTGACAAAGTGCCTTACTGGATCTCATGGAGGCATTTCCTCAACTGAGGGTCCTTCTCTGATGACTTTAGCTTGTGTTAAGTTGATACAGAAAACTATCTAGTATAACCTAACCAGTCCAGATAACAAGGTAGTGATCACAGCAATATGAATGCAGTTGTATACTGTAGTGACTGCCTTCTTTCATTCATTAATTGTGTTTGACATTACAGGTGAGCAGAATGGCAACAGGAATCCTGGTGGATTGCAGATTGGCGACTTGGTAAATATAGACCTTGACCTAGAAATTGTCCAGTCTTTACAGCACGGTCATGGAGGATGGACTGATGGCATGTTTGAGACATTAACTACAACTGGAACCGTCTGTGGCATTGATGAAGATCATGACATTGTAGTACAGTATCCAAGTGGCAATAGGTTGGTACTGTTTCCTGGATTTTGATGACAAAGTTAACACACAGAGATAAGAGCCTTAAAGAAAGCATGAACCTATGCTGAATCTCAGAGTTTATTGAAGTTAGTTCTTGGGCAGTTAATAATAAATCCAGAGCATGTGGGTAAGGGGTGTGTGTGTGTGTGTTCATATATTTATGATAAGAGTTTTTTACACTTAAAATGCTATGCCATGGTGGCTCACACTTGTAATCCCAGTGCTGAGGATGTTGAAATAGGAGGGTCATTGCAGCTTCAAGCCTGTGTGGTGGTTGGAGTGAGAGGCGACCCTTCATAGGCTCAGAACTTGAGTATTTGGTCCCCATTTGGTGGTGATGTTAGGAGGTGGAGCCTTGCTGGCAGAAGCAAGCATGGCAGTGGCGGCGAGCTTTGAGAGTTCATAGCCTCCCCTACTTGCAGTTTGCTCTGCTTCCTTTGTGTGGTTGACGTTGAGCTCTCTTGCTTCCCGTCGCAGCCGCTGTGGCCATGCTTCCTCCATCATTATGGATTTTCTCTGCAGCTGGAACCCAAAATATACTCTCTGCTCTGTAAATTAGCTAAATATTCTTTGTTCATGGCAGACTGTAACAGTCCATTGTGGATGAACACTAAGATTTCTTCGGCTCATATCTCTGGGATCCTGTCTCAACAGCACAACTTTCCTTGCTGTAGACACATGCATTTCCCTTGGTCTTGTCAGCAGTGTAGCATGGCATGCACAGAGAACTGCATCTACTGCAGGATGGTGCGCATTTCCTCCTCTGTACCTTTTTATGCTGCTCCCGTGTGTGGTGGATAGCTTTCACTCCTTTACATCCTGTAAATATCAAGTTTATGAGTTTTGACAACCTTTTCCCTCTTCACTCCATGGTTTGAAGTTTCTTATTATTTATTAAAATTATTGGTTCTGTATCTTGGTTTCGACTTCCTTGAGTTTTTTTATTTTATTTTGGACTTTGTTAAAAGCTGTAGTTAAAGGCAGTAGCTAGTGTGAGTGAGTGTGTGACTACTGGTTTGTTTGTTTAGGAGAGGGATTTTATTTACAATAAGGAAAACTGCATCAAGTTGTTTGCCTAATTATGGAATCTTCTGTGATAATATCCAAGTGTGTGTGTGTGTGTGTAAGTAAACATGTACTTAACATTGAAGTCAGAGGACAACTTACAGGATTTGATTCCTTCCTTCTATCATACATAGGTGGTCCCAGGGTTTAAACTCAATTTGACAGAACTGCTGGCAAATGCCTTTAGTTGCTGAGCCATCTTGCTGATCCCTGAATATGATTCTTAACTATTCAGAGACCCTTTCTCTCTGGGGTTGCTTTAGAAAAAAGTTTTACTTGCATGGTTATAATATTTTATTACATGTATGTGTGCCTGCATGAATTTATGTGCGCTGTATATGTGTGGGAGCTGTTGGAGGCCAGTGAAAGGCTTTGGACCACTGGGGTTTACTTAAAGGTGGTTGTAAGCCCTGGCTGTGAATGCTGGGAACCAAGCCCAGGTCCTCCGCAAGAGTGTGCTTAACCCAGTGGTTCTCAACCTTTCTAATGCTGTGACTCTTTAGTACAGTTGTTCATGTTGTGATGACCTCCAAACATAAAATTATCTCATAACTGTACTTTTGCTACTGTTACGAGTCCTAATTTAAATATCTGATATGTGACCCCAAAAGGGTACTGATCCACAGGCTGAGAAACGCTGGCTTAGCCACTGAGCCATTGAACCAGCCCCAACTTGCATGGTTCTTGGGACAGAGGTTTTTTTTTTTTTTTTTTGATAGAAGGGTTACAGTTATGGAAAACATTTATGCCTGGCAAATTAAAACTAGTCTTTTATCTGTGAGATTGGCAATGGTATAGGGCGGTGATTTCACCTTCCTAATGCTGGGATCCTTTTAATACAGTCCCTCATGTTGTGGTGACACCCAGCCATAAAATTATCTTGTTATTATTTCATAATAGATTTTGCTACTATTATGAATCATAATACAAATATCACATAGATACAGGATAGCTGATATATAACTCTCAAAGGGGTTGGACCCACAGGTTGAGAACCGCTGATATTTGGGATGGCAACACCTGGTAGGGAGTTTGGCTAGGGCAGAATGGTAAATATATACACATGATGAGGAAACTTTCTTAAACTGCTCTGAAGAAACCAACTCTGTGCACAGTGAGGTACAAATGGTGATGTTCTTTATGTATGATGTGTACTGGTAAACATCAAAAGGTAGATTAAAAAGAAACATTCAGAATGTAGTTGCAGAGGATTGCTTTATTAATGTTTTGAGGTAGTACAGTGTTTTCTCCCTGCAGGGTTTAAGATACATTGAGTGAATTCACTTGTTCTGAGCCTGGTTCTGATTTTGTAGATGGACCTTCAATCCTGCTGTTCTCACTAAGGCAAACATGGTCCGAAGTGGGGATGCTGCACAGGGTGCAGAAGGAGGCACCTCACAGTTTCAAGTGGGTGATCTTGTACAAGTTTGTTATGATCTGGAAAGAATTAAACTTCTCCAAAGAGGACATGGTGAATGGGCTGAAGCTATGCTTCCAGTAAGTATATGTAAATAGTTTGGAAAAATAGTACCGTGCTTATAAAATTAATTAGCTGATTAATTAAAACAAGTTAATTTTAGAAACAATTGGAATGGAAAGTTAAATAAAAAAAATCACTCAGAATGTAATTGCAAAGAAAGGCTGTGCACAGAAAACTGACAAAAGCTGAAGTTAAGCAATTCAAAATAAGCTAAAATAAATTAATGATATGCCAAGATATAGAAGAATGAAATTAACAGGAACAAGGTGGTAGAACATAAGAAAGAATTCAAAAGAAGAAAAAGGTCATTTAAAAAATGATGGTTGGCTGAGGAGGTGGCTCAGTTGTAAAGTACCTACTGAGCAAGCATGAAGGATTCCTTCATCCAGAACCATGTAAAAGTCATGCATCTGTAACTCCAGCATCTGGTAGCCGAGAGGGCATGAGCGGCAGTCAGTGGAGCTTGCTGGCCTGCCAGGTCAACAAATGGGTAAGTGCCAGGGTCCACAAGTTGTTGGGGGAGGGAAGGAGAGAGGGAGGGAGGGAAGGGGAGAAAGAGACCTTGACCCTGTCTGAGATGATAAGGTAGAGGCTGGGGAGAAGTGGCTCAGCATGTTAAGGGCTGAAGATTCCATCTTCAGGACCCACATGGTAGGAGGAGAGAATTGCTTCTGCAAGTTGTCCTCTGACCTCGACTTATACCATTGTCATGGCTGCACACATACCTACACGCACACACATGCACACTTGCATTCTGACACACACAATAAATAAAAGTGTAATCAAAAAATGGAGAGAGATAGTGGAAGACATCTGGTTTTTGGCATCCATGTGAGTATGTGTGTGCATGTGCTTGTGTGTGCATGCACACACAAACACACACCTCTTCATGAACTTTTGTACCACACGAAGATACACATACATACTATGTACATACGAACAAATAAAAGTCTTTTAAAAAGTGATGATTAAGCTGGGTGGTGGTGAAGCACACCTTTAATCCCAGCACTTGGGAAACAGAGGCAGGTGGATCTCTGAGTTCGAGGCCAGCCTGGTCTACAGAGTGAGTTCCAGGACAGCCAGGGCTACACAGAGGGGGAAAAAAAAAAGTGATGGTCAAGTTGGAAGGAACACACAACAAAAAATTACCACAGATAATACCTTAGGAACAATAGAAGCATCAAAAGCATGAAGAACTTAAATATGAAAAAGGTAAAAGTGTATTCCACAGAAAATGACATGTAGAGAATATCTGATATATTCATATGTATGCCCCGCAAAAGCAAAGGTTTGAAACAGAAAAAATCCTTTTCTGGTCTAAATATCATCTTATGAATGCCAGCCAGCTGTCTGCCACTAAGCTAACATTTGTAATTCCATTGAAACTGAGAACAGATTTGAGGCTGACCTTGAAAGGGAGGGCCCATGACATACCCAGGAACCTACTCTGTTAGAGAGCGACTGAGTCTTTGAGGACAGGAAAATTTTTTTCCCATTGCTAAGAAAAAAGGTCAAATTATTGGTCATAACAGGAAGAGGAACCTTTTATATTGAAAAAATCTCAAGGTTTCATGTAGAAAACAAGTGATAATATAGTTAAGGAAAGAAAATGTATATTTAGCCAAACTGACTCAACTCTAGGAGTTGTAAATTGCTCTGAGTATGTAAGAATTTAAAGGCTTGTTCCAGTAATCCTGTTGTAGATCATCTACTAACGAGTGGCACCCTGATACAATCCAGGTGACTACCTTCCAGCTGCTCGTGCTGTGCATTTGTTTGGTTAATTAATTTGAAAGGGCAACATGTACAGTGATTATATATTCTAACAGCATAGCTGCAACTGTCCGAAATGGAAATGAGGAGACTTGAGACGTTTAAAGTTTGCTTGCTTTTTAGCTGTGTTAACTATCATAAAATACTATTATTTAAAATTATTAAAGGCCTGATGTGCAATGGTTGCAAATAGCAGCCTCTGTGGTGGTGCACTCAGCCTGTTGCTTGTGTGAGTTGCCCTAAGGGAGCTTAGACAGTTTTGGTGGACATGCCTGTTTTTTTATTCCAGTGCTGTTCTCCATGTAGGCTCTAGACAGGGATCCAGGGACCTTTGAAAAGTCCTAAGGCATTAGTGGCCAGGATTCACATTGGCCAGATCATATTTATCTGCACCAAGAATAAGGTACATGATTAATGACCTGTAGAGAGCCAAGGTCAAGTTCCTGGCCACTGGAACATCCATACCTAAATTAAGTGGGACTTCACCACATTTAATGAATTTGAAGACATGGTAGCTGAGAAGTGGCTCGTTCCAGTTGCCCATGAGATCAAATATATCTATCTCCCTAGTTACTGTCTTTTGGACAGCTGGTAAGGCTCTACATTCCTGAGGGCTTCCGCTGTGTGGGTATTTCACACTCCACAAGTCGTGCTTATTAATTAATAAATATTATAGTCAGATATATTTATTTATTTATTTATTTATTTGGTTTTTTGAGACAAGAGTTTCTCTGTGTAGTCCTCTGTGTGCTGGAACTCGCTCTGTGGACTCAGCTGGCCTTGAACTCAGAGGTCCCTCCTGCCTCTGCTTCTCAAGTGCTAGGAGTAAAGGTGTGTTACCACTGCCAGACTCTAGCCTGCTTTTTAAAAAGTGTGTGTGTGTGTGTGTGTGAGAGAGAGAGAGAGAGAGAGAGAGAAGATGGAGAGGGAGGGGAGGGGATGTAAGAAGAACACACAAATGACTAACTTCAGGGTTGCTCATACTACAGAATAGACATATTCATGTATGATTCCTTTTTAAAAAATGTAAGGATATATATGGTCACATTTGTGTGCATACACACGCACACAAATATATTAGTTAAATATAGCTGTTATGGACAGTATAAACTTTATGTTTAAAAAAATAATGGTAACTGGAGATTTAAACTTGGTTGTAGAGTGCTCACAACTGGTTCACTTTAGTCTGTAGCCCCAGGTCCAGGAGATCTGTGGCCCTCTTTTAGCCTCTGTGGGTACCTTCATGCTTGTGGTTCACATATATGCACTCAGGCATGCATGCATGCATTTAAAATGAGAAATAAGTTTTTAAAAAATAAAAACATGAGAAAGTAAAGCCCTATTTCTGACTTCTGTCCATAAAGCAGCGTGTAAGTAATGAGAAGGTAGTAGCAGTAACCAGCTTAGTGTGAGCTGTGGTTTCAAATAACTTCCCCTGCTAAAGAGGAAAGTTAAGTGAGTGTGGTACAAAAACAAAGACCCGTATCGGGGATTTGGAGAATTGTACTCAAAGAATGAACAGCGAGCTTGAAAAGTTCTCACTGACAACATGCAGAAGAGTAGGCAAGCCTGGTCAGCTATACCAATTAGCAAGCTTTAGACTGTGAGTCATAAATCCCTTTTCTTCATACTATTTATAATGAGGAAAAAAAAGCATATAGACTTGGAAACTTTTGAATAGACTTACTTTGTTTTTTAGGATTATTTTGTATCTTTATATATACATCATGTATGTACCTAATACCAAGAGGTTGGAAGAAGGCATCAGATCACTTGGAACTGGATTATGGATGGCCGTGAGCCACCATGTGGGTGCTGGGAATTGAACCTGGTCCTCTGCAAGAGCAAATGCTCTTAACTGCTGAGCCATCTCTCTAGCCCTCAAGGTTTATTTTTTACGTTTGTCTGTCCATGGATCTGTGCATGTGCGCATGTGGATGCGTGTGCCCCTGGAGTGTAGAAGAAGGCGTCAGATCTCCTCGAGCTACGGTTACAGGTGATCGCTCGTGGGATAACCATAGTGGGTGCTCCGAACTTAACTTCGTCACTCTGCAAGAGCAGTGTGTGCTCTTAACTGTTAGCTCATGAACTTTGGATCTTTATTTTAAACAAACTAAAAAGTTGTTTATGTGACACCTGGAAATTTGAATACTGATATATGCTTTATGATACAGAATTGTTGATAGTGTTTAGTAGGTAGATAATAGTATAGATCTGTTAATAATGCATGTTTTGTATGTATAGGCTAATGTAATCTTGGAAAATGGGTGGGGGGGCTAATATATGAAGATTGGCCACGAGCTGATAATTATTTTTAGCTATGGAGAGAACTGAATGAAAATTCAGTATACTCTTAGCTACTTTTGTTTGCAGATTTCCATAATAAAACATAAGAGGAAAAGGAACAAAACATTTTATGTAGTATTTATTAAATATGTATATGTATGTATACATATCTATATCCATACCTATATAGCACGCATGCACAGAGAGAGAGAGAGAGGGAGAGAGAGAGAGAAGAAATGGGCAAAAAGGCAAGACCATCATCTAGAAATGGTGGGATTCATTTTAAGAAGCCGGAAGAGTCAAACAAGTCAATAGTGTACAAGTTTGATCTTATCTTTAGGAATTAGTCAGCTATTCTATTCTCACCAATTTTCAGGTGTTGTGATTTTGTAATGCTTAAGAGATTGGCTTTTGTAGTTGAGTTTAAAATGGGGCTAATAAGAGTGCTTGTTCCTGGGTTAGATGTACCCACGAATGGAAAGGTCTTAGAACAGTGTCATCTGGTGAGAACTCATGTTGCTACTGATACTGTGCACGGCTCACCTTCCTACTAGATTTAATATACATGTTATTTCTTTAAAAGCAGTTACTTTAAATTTTTATTTTAGAATAATTAATGTTTTTTGTTTTATCAGTGTTTGCCTGCATGCATGTATGTGCACCACATGTGTGCTGGTGCTTGGAGAGATCAGATGAGGGTGTTTGATCCCTTGGAACCAGATTTAGTGTTGGTTGTGAGCTACCATGTGGGTGCTGGGAACAGAACCCCAGATCCCCTGCAAAAGCAGATGCTCTTAATGGTTATGCTATCTCTCCAGCCCCATTATTCAGATATTTTAAAAAAAGAATACTATTAAGTCTGTGACTGATAATCTATTTTGTATTGTTATCTCTCAAAATTTTTAAACTTAGTAACTAAGTAAAACCAACATTTTAAAATACAGAAGGTGAAGGTTGCATTTAATACATTTTTCTTTTTTAAGACTTTAGGTAAAGTTGGCAGAGTACAACAGATTTATTCGGACAGTGATTTAAAGGTGGAAGTCTGTGGAACTTCTTGGACGTATAACCCTGCAGCAGTTTCCAAGGTGGCACCTGCAGGATCAGCCATTAGCAATGCATCTGGTGGTATGTTTATCTTGTTTCCTTAAAGATAATACCCAGATCTCAGGCTGGACATGGTGGCACAAACTTTTAATCCCAGCACTCAGGTAGATCTCTGAGTTCAAAGCTGGCTTAGTTTATAGAGCTAGTTCCATGCCAGCCAAGGCTACACAGAAAAACCCTGATTTGAAAACAAACAAAAAAAGCAATTCTCATGCACAGATGATCATGTCTGTGCACTTAGCTTTCTTCCAGATAGCGTAGGTTCACTTGGATAGTGAATAAATACTTTGAAAACTTTTTTTATTTGTTTGTATTGTTTGTTTTTCTAGACAGGGTTTCTCTGTGTAGCCCTGCCTGTCCTGGAGCTCAGAGATTCACCTGCCTCTGCCTCCCGAGTGCTGGGAATGAAGGCGTGCGCCACTGCGCGGCTGCTTGAAAACGTCTACAAAGGGTTCTTCTTTTTCTTCTCTTACACCCTCCTTTCCCTACCATTCTTCTCTCCAGTCCTCCTCCTTTAGTGACCTAAGTCAGGGTGCTCCTGGAGCGGTTCCATGAGTCCATGCTCTTCCTTGGGCATATCAGGTTTCTCTGTACCAGAGAGACACTTGAAGTTCAGGTCTTATTTCAATCAGAAATTGATTTTTTTTTTTTTTTTGCCAAAGAAGTTCTTTCTTTCTTAGCTTACTTTTTATTTCCAACATTATTGCTAGAAGATGTTTTTCTTCCTGTATATTTTTACATCACTCACAGTAACGTCAGAACTCATGGTGTCTTAGGGTTTCCATTGCTATGAAGAGACACCATAAACAAGGCAACTCTTATAAAGGACAACACTTAATTCAGGCTGGTTTACAGGTTCAGAGGTTCAGTCCATATCATCATGGCAGGAAGAATGGTATCTTCAAGGTAGACATGGGGCTGGAGAAGGAGCTGAGAGTTCTGCATCTTAATCCAAAGGCAGCTAGGAAGAAGCTCTCTTCCACCTTGGGTAGAACTTGAATGTAGGACCTCAAAGCCTACCCCCATAGTGACTCCTTCCTCCAGCTAGGCCACACCTATTCTAACAAGGCTACACCACCTAATAGTACCAGTTTCTGGGCCAAGCATGTTCAAACCACCATACATGCTAAAATGTGAATTTGCTGAGTGCTTGGCTAAACTTGTTTCTAATGTCCTTCATATGCTCCAGCTTTGTGTGCATAGTCCGGTTTATTCTGCATCATTTTCTAGGTTACTGTGTGTACACCCTTGCCATGTAGTAGAAGAGAGAGGACCATAGTAAGTGGAATATACCAATCAACTACTAGGTTAATAGATATGGTGGTTATATTTGATAAGTAGAGGAAGGAGGGATCTGAGTTTGAGGCTAGCCTGGGCGTCTTGAAACCCTGTATCCAAAAAGAAACAATGGTTTAAGATTTTATTTTGTAATGATATCTACTTTTCTCTCTTTTGAGTTTCTGTTGCAGATTGCTAGTATACTGATAAGTCAAGCTGTGTTGATTTCTATTTTACCTTGTTTGTGAGTAATGACTCAAAGAATTAAAAGACTGGAATTTGATATCTTTTGTTATACGATTTAGGAACAACAGTCAAGTGGCACTTAACAGGGCATGCTCTTACCATTTATATGTTCATTTTCAGCTGAAAATTGATTCCTCCTAAAAATGTTTTCCCCCGATAATCTAGAGGGTACATTATTCCTGAGTTATAATTGCTGCTCTGTTGAGTTTACTGCAGAGTGTAATGTTCTATGGTCTGTAGTGTGGGATTAAGCTCTAAAAGGCATTCATATCATTGTGGGATCCTGGTACTAGTGTGTTTATAGCATCTTTAGTATGACTAAATCTGAAATGATTTTAGTCTGTAATGCTTTACTTTTTCTGCATTTACAACTTGAAATACACGATTTGAAGACTCTTGAAATATTTATAGGGTTGAATTTAATGGAACATGGAATTAATGCTCAATTACATGGGTAGCTGTCTGTATCCAGCAGAAATAGCATTAATTTAGAAATAGTAAAGCAGAGAAAGTGTTTAGGAACACGGAGAACAGCTGTTCCTTTATTAACAGCTTGTCTTGTGCCTTGCAGAAAGACTCTCGCAGCTTCTGAAGAAATTATTTGAAACCCAAGAATCTGGTGACCTCAATGAAGAACTGGTTAAGGCTGCTGCCAATGGAGATGTGGCTAAAGTGGAAGATTTGCTGACAAGACCAGATGTGGATGTGAGCATTTCAAAAACAACTTTTAGTAGTTTTAATGATTCAATAAAGACTGAGGTCTTCAGTCCACTTAGAATTGGCTCTTGCAGTCGGTAGGAAACCGGAACCAATTTTCATTCTTCATGTAGACTGTGTTTAGTACCTGGTATTGGAGCTACCATCTTGTCTAGGATGCATCCTTCTCTTCCAGTGCCAAAACCAGCTGTGAATTGATGCAGGGTTGCTTGTTCTTTGTATCCGTCTGTTTTTGTGTAAACGTCTGGCTGTTTTAGTTATTGTAGTTTTGAATATATTTTGAAGTCAGAGTAGTGTAGTACTCTTTGTTCTTCCTGCTCTCGTGTGTGTGTGTGTTTTCAGAGAGCTTTTAGGTTTTTTTTTTCCTTTTTTAGTTTCTTCGTTCTGTCAGTAGTTGTCACTGGGATGCGTTGTTGCTTGCTTTGGCTCGTTTACCATCTTGTGACACATGGTGTTTGTGTGTCTTCGTCTATTTGTGTGTCCTCTTCAGTTTCTTTCCTCGGCAGTCTAGAATTCCATTGTAGAACTCTTTGGTCAAATTTATTTCTTGCTACTTTTTGGGTCCCAGTTGTAACTGGGATCGAAAATCTTCCTATTTAGATAGCTTGCTGATGAGGTCTGCCAGTGCTGCTATCATGTTTGCATTTTGTTGATTAATTCAAGTAGGTTTTTTGGTGGATTCTTTATAGTTGTCATCCATCTGTCTGTCTTTCCCTTCCATTTTTCTTTCTGTACTTAAGTTCCTTTCCTTCTCCCACCCTTGGGTTTTTTAGACAAGATAATGTTGTATAGCCATTGATGGTCCTCTGCTTCAGCCTGTAAGATGTTGGATAACAGACATCTGACACCTTGTCTGGCTTTCTGATTTTCTGTATAAAAATCATGTTCCCTACAGACAATGACAGTTTGATCTTTTTAAAAGGGATATTTCCGTATAGTTTTGTTTTGTGTGTGTCCTTGTCTGGATTTCATGACAATGCTTGCCAGGTAGAGTTTGGGGTAATGATTGAAGAGGGCTGGCGTCCACTCTCCCCTGAGAGGGGCGGCTGAATGAAGCAAGCCCAGGAGATTGCTACTTACCCCTCTTACTTGTTGCTTTCTGTTTTGTGACATCAGTGCTGAGAGGATAGGATGGATACATGTGTCCTATGTGCGTCCACTGATCCGTTCAGGGTCCCTCCGTGCTCAGTGCTCCCTTGGTGTTTCCATGCTGTTGACTATAATATTTGCTTTTCGTCTCCAGTGTTGAGTATTCCTCCTTTTTCTTAGTCTCAGTGAGGATTTGTCTATTTTTTATTTTGTCAGAGCACAGCTCTGTGTTTATTTGATTTCATTTTTAGTTTTCTGCTTCATTTCTTTCAGCTCTGATCTGTGGGTTCTGGTATTCACACCATGGCCTTGCACATGCTGACCTGCTCTTCAGCACACAGTCTGATCTTCAGGATTCTGTTCCTTCTGTAGATTTGAGATTTAGCTGTGTTTTTGTATTCCTTGGAGCACAAGGATAATTTGTGTGGTGGTGGTTAATGTGGATTATTGACTTAATTGGATTGAGAAATATCTAGGGCATTGGTAAAATAAGTGTGAGTGTGAGTGTGTGTAGGAGGATATTTCCAGAAAAATTCAAGGTAGTGGTGGAGAGATAAGGGATATCCTTGAATGTGGGCAACACAGACCAGTAGACTGGGTGTCCAAGTAAAATAAAAGGAGGAGGCTAGCCCAGCCCAGTCATAGTCATTCTCTCCCTCTCCCTCCCCTCCCCCATCCTCTCCCCTTCTCCCCTTCCCCTCCCCCTCTGTCCGTCCCTCCATTCTTCCCTCCCTCCCTCCCTCCTTGGGCTATTATGATGTGTGTTGTCCTGCTCCCCCCCCCCCAATACTTTCTCGTCTATGATGGTCTAAGGCATAAACCCTCCCAAAAATGTATAGTAAAAGAATCATTCCTTCCTTAAGTTGTTATTCTCAAGTATTTGTCACAAGAAAAAGTCTTAACTAACATAGTTGTCTATCTGAACTCTTCATAGTTGTGAAGATTAGGATACAGAGCTTTGCACGTTCGGGGCAAGTGCTGCAGCACTAAACTGCAGCCTCTTCTTTGAGTGCATTTTTTTTCCTTGTAGAAACCTTACACATTTATGCAGTATGTTTTGATCACTACTCCCCTTCAACTCCTCCTACTGTCCTCAGTCTTTTCCATCTTCATGCCTTCTTTTAAAAAGAGGTCAAGCAGTGCTGCTCAATATATGCATGACATGGGCGTGGGGCCATCCTCTGGCATAGGTAATCTACCAGTAGCCATGTTTGTAAAGGACAGTGATCTTTTCTCCCTCAGCAGCTATCAGTTCCTCTAGGAGTGGGGTCTTAGGGGCTTCTCCCCACCCATGCTGGAATCTTACTGGTTTTTCCTTGAGACAGGGTTTCACTGTGCAGCCCTGGCTTTCCTGGAACTTTGTCTGTAGATCATGCTGGCCTCAAATCCCAGGGATCTGCCTCCTGAGTGCTAGGAGTGAAGGTTTGCTCCACCACTGCCCGGCTCCATGTTGGAATACTAAGGACTAGATCTGTACGGAGTGACTGTAGTGCTGCAGGTTGACATGTGAGGCAGCTGTGTTTTACCGGAACTCAGCAGTCCATGGCTCTCTTCCCTATTCTTTGGTGGTAACTTTGTTTCCATCTCCTCTTCCTTGATGGAGCTTGAGTCTTGGATTGAGGGAAGTTGGTCTGGGTGACTCACCCACAGCTGAGAACATAGCTAGCACTTGGACCAGTTGTGAATCTTTACATTAACCATCATCCAATGAAGCAATAAATCTGTTGGTAGAAATGGTATTAAGCAGAGGTTCTCAGCATGACCTTTGAGCAAAACAGCAATAATACGTTACCCCTTAAGCCTATGATCCAGTCAGCCTTTGTTTTTTTGTTTGTTTGTTTTTTTTTTACAGTACCAGGCATGAAATCCTTCCTGTATAGCAGGCCTCATATCTAATCAGAAAGGTTACTGACATCACTGTCTTGCCACTATTACACTAGGCAAATTCATGTTCTAGCACTGTTGTGCCTATAGGTTTGGAAACGATATGATGTTTGTGGAAATCAACAATTTACACATAAATACTGGATCGAGGAAAAGTAAAGCAGATTTAAAAGCTCTTGAAACAAAAATGTAAATATGGCATAACCAAAAATCTATGGAGTAGGACAAACGCCTACTACAGCAAAGTTAATAACTACAGCCTTTGTCTCTTTTATATTATTTTTAAAAATAATTTTGGTGATCTATGTTGTGATATTTGTAATGTCAGATTGCTCTCAAGGAATCATATACTATACAAGATTTAAAAGTCCATATTTGGGGCTGGAGAGATGGCTCAGCGGTTAAGAGCACTGGCTGTTCCTCCAGAGGTTCGGAGTTCAATTCCCAGCAACCACATGGTGGCTCACAACCATCTGTAATGGGATCCGATGCCCTCTTCTGGTGTCTGAGGACAGTGACAGTGTACTCACATACATGAAATAAATCTTTTTTAAAAAGTCCATATTTATTGGCTATTTCTGATTTGTGACACTTCTTAATATTTTCTTCTTTCTTTTTTAGGTAAATGGACAGTGTGCTGGCCACACAGCAATGCAAGCTGCTAGTCAAAATGGACATGTTGATATTTTGAAGTTACTTTTGAAGCAAAACGTAGATGTTGAAGCAGAGGTATATAAACTAAGCTTGAAAACAAGATTGAGTAAACTTTTTCTAGGAATAATTCTATATAAAATGGAATTTCATTCTTGAAATTTAATATTCACCCTGTGTTGTCCAAATTAAAATCAAAAATTAAGAAAAGATAGTTTAGAGCTTTCTTCTATCTTTCTCTTACACTTGGGATCAACCTCTTTCTTATCTAACACTCAGGGATCTTTTTTCTTACAATTTCATTATCGTTTGCTTAGCCTACTTATCATTTTTTGAGTTTTTACAGTGCGTCTTTATCCCTGCATGTGCATGTGCTTAACTTTGCGTGAATTATGAAAGGGCAGTAAATACTGACCTTGGAGTTCTGGCCGGGACCATGCATGAGGTAGAAACATCAGCTTATTTTGTTAACTCAGGGTTGTATTTATTCTAGTTTAGACCAGGCTGTGGAGTAGCAGTTTTGCCCTCTAAACTCTTGTGTGGGAAGAGCTGTGCTCCAGTTCCAGAGTCTCTAGTTCCTCCTCATCCTAAATTATTTTTATCTTATATACCCTTTAAAGGTCTTCCTGACCTTACATTACGTTTTTTCTCTAAATGTTTATACTTTATTAGATACCTAAAGAGCTGATGGTGTTTTACCACTAAGTACTTCATCTGTTGCCATGGAGAGGGCTTGAATGAATTTTAATTTTTAATCTTATCTTTTCTTTCCTGTCCACCCCTCCTTTTTTTTTTTTTGCAGGAGAAGAGAGAATGCATGTTTGTGCTTATATGTCTGTCAGTATACATTTGCTGGTGCAGGTGTGTGTGTGTGTGTGTGTGTGTGTGTGTGTGTGTGTAGAGGTGTCTTTGGAGACCAGAAGGTGACATCAGATCCTTTGAGCTGGAGTTGTGTGTGGTTGTGATGTAGGTGCTGGGAACTGAGTATGAGTCCTTTTGTCAAGTAGTACATACTCTTAACCGCTGAGCCATCTCCAGACCCCGGTGCTTAAACTTTAAATGAACATTGAGGAAGACTCCAATTATATAGCTTATTATTTTTATTGTGATATTTCATTATGAATGAGATATAGAATTGATTTTTCATTTGCAGTAGTATAACAGTTGGATTTTTCCTGACAGAATTTAGGAACTTAGATGTGGGTTAAAAGTTATTTTGTTGCTGGGTAGTGGTGGCACAGGCCTTTAATCCCAGCACCTGGGAGGCAGACACAGGTAGATCTCTGTGAGTTGGAGACCAGCCTGCTCTACAGAGTAAGTTCCGGGACAGCCAAGAGTACACAGAGATGTGTACTTCTTGTCCTCAGGAGAGGGCCTACAGAATAGGGTGTAGCTGACTCAATGTCATTGAATTTGCTTTCGTCAGTAACTTTATTCCCTGATTAATTGTATTAATATAATAATAAGCAGCCAGTTAACACTGTAAACACGTAAGACTGGAGCTAGAGCTGGATGGTGTTGTAAACAGTTCTTTGGTTTGGAAACTTCGTTAGCTAGAACAGTGAGACCCTGGCTTGGACTTGTGCTGTAATGCCCATTTAGATGCCCATTCCATGTGCAACTGCAGCTGCAGATGTATATAACTTGTAGAGATAGTGTAAGAAGCATATTCCTATGTCATTTAATAACAACTTCTTGGGATCTCTGAGAAGGAAGGGTAAATAAGCTTTAATCAGACTATACCAATCAATGTAGAATTCAGTACCTGTTTTGTATCTATTCGTTTGTTTTAGAAGTAATTACAACAGTATTTACTTGTATGGTCCTTGAGAAGTAGTTTTAAGTGATCGTGGGTACCAAATGAGAGTTCAAACCCTTTGTAAATCTAGGAGTGTGCTAGGTACTGACACATGGATTGGGAGTCATTGTGTTGGAGGAAAACTTGAATAGGCTTACATTCAGGTGCAGTGGTGTAGACATTAGGAGTGTGGTGTTCATAGGCTTACATTCAGGTGCAGTGGTGTAGACATTAGGGGTGTGGCGTTCTCACGAAGACAGTAGGAGTGCCAGAGTGCCCTTCTCTGTGGGCATCTGTCTATGCAGGGGGTGAGACTAGTGTGTGTAACCAGATGTGGTGTATAGTATGTTACCTGCTTTGTTACACTGTACGTATTTTCTCTTTATAAAGTCGTTTCTTTTATGTAAAAAAAAGTTAATCTCTGATCTCTTTAGAAGTATGACTGTTACAGACAGTATGGCAAGCATAGTTTAATTCCTCTGAAAAAGTTAACAGAATTTTGGGTTTTTTTGTTTTTGTTTTCGTTTTTTTGTTTGTTTTTGTTTTTTTTTTTGTTTTTTTGAGACAGTGTTTCTCTGTGTAGCTTTTTCTGACCCGGAACTTGCTTTGTAGACCAAACTGGCCTGGAACTCAGAGAGATCTGTGTGCCCCTGCCTCCAGAGTGGTGCTGGAGTGTGCCACCACCAGCTGGCTCATTTTTTAAATCTTAAAAGAAAACATTATTTAGTAAGATTTTCTGTTTTCATATACACAGAAGTGGGTGTGTTCAGCACTTAGATGTAATATCTGACTTAGATGTAATTTGACTAATGTCCAATTCCTGCATAAAGGTAATTAAGACCACATTGTTTTATATCTTTTTTTGTTACCACTCAACTGATAGTAGTGTAGTTGTCTTGAGCCTGGCGTAGTTGTGCATTCTGGAAATGCCAGGACGTGGGATACTGAGGCAGGCGGCTCAAGGCCAGCTGAGGTGACATCAGATTCTGTCCAAAAGACTTTTTGCTGTGAGACAGAGGGCACCAGCTGTAGAGCATGTGCCTCCCTATTATATTTTTCCACAACTTTTCTGTAGTTAATTTGGTTTGTGGTATTTTATAGCTTTAGGTTTTCTTTCTTAACTCTTCCCTGATTGGATTTTCCTGCTGATCTTCAGGATAAAGATGGAGATCGAGCTGTTCACCACGCAGCCTTTGGAGATGAGGGTGCCGTCATAGAAGTCCTGCACCGAGGCAGTGCTGACCTGAATGCTCGTAATAAGCGTAGACAGACGCCTCTTCATATCGCTGTCAATAAAGGTCATCTGCAGGTTGTGAAGACTTTGTTGGACTTTGGTTGTCATCCGAGTCTCCAGGTAAGACTTGAGAGGAATATACTAAGCAGGCATTGGTAGGATTGGTTAAAGTGACATACTAAGTTCTGTAGTAAATCTGTTATTGTGAAGGATATCCGAGACACAGGCTGATATAAATCAACTTACTTTGCAGCTATTTAAATATTTTCATTGTAGCTTTATCATTCTAGGTTCCAGAGTTAAGTCTGTATTGGGAAATATATTACCTTGATTTAGACTAGGAAGGAAAGTAGCCTGATTTTTGAAACAAAAATTTTGTTAAAAATGATTTTTTTCTAAGGCAGTTTAGCAACTGTAGCTGAACTTAAACCATATATGTAAAAGGAACATGGTCTGAGTCCATGAACACTGTTGTTTGCATGCACAAGGTTAAAATTTGGAATGAGTACTTAATTTCATAGAAAAGTAAAATAGCATATAATAATAATAATATGTCAGTGTTTGGGTTCCTAGCCTTTTTTCTATCTTGATCGTTTTTAACAAAATAGACTTGAAATATTATTTTTAAATACATTTTATAATTAAAATAAATATACGAGTATTTTAAATGAGTGTTCTTGAAACACTGTTCAAATGTGTAAAACTACTTTTTTAAGTTGAAAAAGCAGTAATAATTAGAAGACAGCAGGAGTGATCACTGTGATCTTAAATAGCTCGTGGTATGAATGACTCTAGACCTTAGGAAGCAGCTGAAGCCCAGGAGTGGTAGAAGAGA
Source organism: Rhynchomys soricoides (assembly GCA_019843965.1). NCBI lineage: Eukaryota > Metazoa > Chordata > Mammalia > Rodentia > Muridae > Rhynchomys > Rhynchomys soricoides. The sequence goes on from JADRCH010000086.1 coordinate 1,150,251, forward strand.
GTTTACTGCTCAGCAAGCAGTTACTAGGAATGATTCTTCTGAACTAGGATGTAGCTTTATATCCTGCCTGTAGGAGGCAGAAGTAGAGAACAGAGGAAGAACTGAGTGTTGATCTGTTAAGGAGAAGGAATTTAGAGCTGCTAACCTTTCGGTCTGAAGTGGGAGACAGTTAAGTGTAGGGATTGTGACAGACAAAGCACACTTGAGACTTGTGCTTTGGAATAGCAGTTGCGGGGACCAAGAAGCAGGACAGACCAGGGACCCCTGGAAAGGTATTCCAGGGCACATTAGTTCACGTCAGGGGAGAGGCCATATTTTTATATTCATATTTTTATATTTCATATTTCATATTTTTAGTGCCACCAAATAGAAGGCAGGTGGTTGGGTTGAACTCGAGTTAGGGATACCTTCTGTAGGTGGGTGCCTGTGATTGGAAACATTTCCTATACAAGGCCAGATGGTACTATAGGTTTTCATATATTTTATTTCAAGGCCGTACATCTCTGCCATTATAGAAAGAGGTAATCATAGCTAATACATAGATGAATGGATATGGCTATGTTCCAGTCAAATTTAATCTATAAAAACAGGTGGCAAGCTGGATCTGACAACTGTGGTGTATAGTAGAAGGTATGCTGTATATGACTTTTTGTAAAACTACAAATTGTATATAAGCTATAAATAATTCACTTTTGCAGATGATCGATACTGAATTAGAATTCATTGCTAAGTAAATTGATTAATGATAAATACCTCCAAAAAAAAATAGACTGAGGGAGTAAAGACACAGCGCAGTGAGTAAGAGCCCTTATGTGAGCAAGGGGGTGTGAATTCAGATATGTAGCACCCACACAACAAACTGGGCCTGTCTACAACATGCCAGAAGCTCCAGCATTGGGATGCTGGAGACAAATGGATGCAAAGCTCACTGGCCAGCCAGCCTAGCTGATGGAGTCAGAGACCCTGTGTCAAGGGAGTAAGTGAGAAGAGTAGAGGAACGCGGGCTGCTGTCTTTCTCCAGGCGCACCACATACTGCACCCCCATACATACAGATACAGGTTTTTAAAAGTAGATTCAGAAATTAGAGGTTTTGATTGGATTTGTTTCTATTTTGACCTAAGTAGCCACTTTCCCACCCTCTGAAAACATATTAGTTGTTGACTCAAACCTGTGGCTGCATATTATATTAATATATAGGAAACTGAAAAATTATTGATACTTGGGTAAAGGCTGAAAACACTGGCCTTAAACTTATTGTATTGGGGCCTACAAGTGCTGCTGTAGGTTGTTTTAATATTTGAGCCAAGGTATCTTGTAGCCCAGGCTGGCATTGTAGATAGATGATAATGACCTTGAACTTGGGATCTTTGTACTTTCACCTCCAAGTTATAGGTATGTACTGGCACGCCCTGTTTCTGTGGTGCTGGGGATGGAGCCCAAGGCTTTGTGCATGGTACGCAAAGACAATAGAGTGTGACATTGGCTGTGTTAATACACGCCTGTAATAACAGCACCTGGAAAGAAGAGGTAGGAGGATCGGTCGTTCAAGGCTAGCCTGGACTATATAGAGTAAGTTAAAGGTTAGCTCAGGCTGCAGTGTGAGAATGTGTCTTACAAAGAACCACTACCACCATCACTTCCATGTCAGAAACAGACCAACAAGAACCTGGAGCGTGATCGCTGACTGACAGTGTTTGCTTGTTAGAGAGTCTGCTTCTTTGTTTAGTAGTTCTGTGAGTCTTCCTGTTGATGTGATCAATGGAAGGAGGACTAATGGCAGTTTCTTTAAACTTTAAAAAAAAAAACAACCAAGGATTCTGAAGGTGACACCCCTCTCCATGATGCCATAAGTAAGAAACGGGATGACATTCTGGCAGTTCTTCTGGAAGCTGGAGCAGATGTGACCATCACGAACAATAACGGCTTCAATGCCCTGCATCATGCTGCACTAAGAGGGAATCCCAGGTAAAGGTCCTCCTCTAATGTTTTAGGTGCTACTTAAAGATGGTGTCCTGTTGGTTGTCGTAGTCACTTTCCTGATGTGATGAGGACAGATTTGGCTGATTTCAGCATCTCAAATGATAAAGCTCTGTAGAAAATATGCCTTCGTCCATCAGGTACATGTCTCTCCAGTATGAGTATTACGAAGCAGTCTATTGGATGTAGATATCAAATAGCTAAAGGTTTTAATTAAATGGGTCTTACGGTTCTTTGCTTCTTCAACATCCTTCTCAAGGAGTCTTCTGATCTCACATCCATTTTCATGGTGTTCCGTATTTATGATCACTGTAATACTGGGTTATTTAGATATGTAAGACCAAGGAACTTTAATTCTGTTGTAGGAGTGGGTGTTCTCCTAGGCGAAAACGGTTTGCTGGTGACAAAAGCAGAGGCTGCTTTTGGATACAAATACAGATGATAAGGTTTTCATAAACAACTCATGTCCCTACAGTTGAGTAAAATCCTATAATACACTGACTAAGAAAATGTTCATTTTGATGTTTGGTAATTTTATCTATTGTGAATTCTTATTCTTTGGAATTCCTTAATATGGGTGTGATTTTTTTTTAAAAAGATCTTCGAATATTTTCACATGTTCATCCCTCACTAATGTATTTTATATTGTATTTCAAGTTTTTTTGTTTGCTCTGTTTAAAATGTCTTAGGATGACTACTTGAGGGTACTTACATGAGACAACACGGTTTTATTGGGACTGCTGTTTGGGGTGAATTGAAGGGCCATATTGTCCAGTACATGCTGAATTCTTTTCAGATTACAAATATTTCAACTCTTCATACATTTGCAATGTAAAGGAGACAGTAATAATTATGTCTCCACCCTTAAGAGACATGAGGACAGTGCTGACTGACATCACTGACCACACAATAAGCCTTTTCTAGGCACATCACATACATCTCTCAGTTCTTCTAAAAGCCGAAGTTTTTTTTGTTTCCTTATTCATATATTTTTTAAATTTTTGGATATTTACTTTATATACATTTCAAACGTTTCCCCCTTTGCAAACCCCCTATTCCACCCCCCTCCCCCTGCCTCTATGAGGGTGCTCCCCCACCCACCCACTCCCGTCTTCCCTCCCTGGCATTCCCCTATACTGGGGCATCTAACACACTCAGGCCCAAGGGCCTCTCCTCCCCCTGATGTCTAACAAGACCCTCCTCTGCTGCATATGTGGCCAGCACCATGGGTCCCTCCACGTGTATTCTTTGGTTGGTGGTCTAGTCTCTGGAAGCCCCAGGGTTCTGGCCAGTTGACACTGTTGCTCCCTCCATGGAGCTGCAAACCCCTCAGCTAAGTTTTAAAACCTTAATTTGATGTTTTGCTCGCATGACTAGGGATTGTATTTAGGCAGCTTTGAGAGAAGCACTGTGCCGTCAGTCTGTGGTCTCAGCCCTCTGACCAGCTTTTGACTGGGTGTGATAGCCTCATTTATATGGCTGGGGTTGCCTTCAAGCTTATAGCGTTTTCTTTTTCAAGATAGTTTGATTGTGTAGCTCAAATGGTGCTGGAACTGTCGTCTTCCTGCCTCAGTCTTCTGAGTGTTGGGATTATGGGTTGAGTATCTAGAGCCCTTCTCTCTGACTTTTCTTTCACTAAGTAAAATCTTCCCGCCTGCTGTGCCCTTTAGTTATGTTGCTGTCTAAAGTGGGCTGTCTTCTCTCTAGCTCCTGGCTCTTAAGCGTTCTCTTAGCCGCCATGTTCTCTTAGCCGTCTTTCCCTTCTCCCACCTGCAACTGCTTCCTCCTTTCCACTAGAGTTGTGTTGTGCTTGTTATTCACATGTGTGGCCTGCTTAGTGCAGTCTGTTAACTGTGTGCATTTTCATATTCCTTTTCCCTGAGGAGTAGGCATGTTCATATTCTTGTGTATGTCCTCTACACTTATATAGCAGACATCCAGATTAAAAGTAAAGACACTACACGATTTCAAGAAGATAATGTATAAGTAATTACAGAATTAATTCTTGTGTAATTCTTGGATTTTTCAGAAAATATGTTAACAGTGACTCCAGCTAATTTATATCAGATGACATTAAGAAAGGAAAGGAAAGGGGCTGGAGAAGATGGCTCAGTGGGTAAAGGTGCTTGTTGCCTGATGACATGAGTTCAGGACCCAGGACCCAGTCAGAGAAGGGAAGAAGTGACTTCTGCAGGTTGTTCTCTGACCTCTACATGATTACAGTGGCACACACATACACCCACATGCATACAGATAAGCATTTTTAAAAGAAAGGAAAATGTATTAATTTATATAACAAAATGGCTTTGGTTAAAGCTACCTGACTCTCTTATATCTTTTTCTTTAACATATTTTGGGCAGCCGTGACTGTGGTTGCCATATACAGATTTTATTTGAAAACACTAAATGTTTATATAAATATATGTATCAATTGTAATAGTATGTTGGGGTGTTTTGAGGTTTTTGTTTTGTTTTTTTCAAAACAGATATTTTATTAAAGTTAACTCTTCTAGACTTTGGGCCTTTATTCTTACTTTAAAAAAGCAGATATGGCACATTATTTCCAAGTGCTAAAATTTTCCTTAAGATATACTATCAAATATTAACAAATGTGCTAACGTCTTCCCTTTCTTTGAGCGTTTCTAGTCTTACTTGTTACTGTATCTGTCATCCATATGGTAACGTTTCAGCCTGTTTTTGTGATCATGTTTTGACACAGTCTGAAATTACTTAGTATGATTGTATGCTGGACTTCCGTTCCACTTTAATGATAACTAGGGATAGTTCTTTAATTATTACAGTTCTCTGGTGTTTTTGAGAGTTTTTCTTTTTTCTTTTTGGAACATTTGTACTTTTTCCCCCATTAATTTTTTTAAACATTGTATAAGCTTGTCTCAGGACAAGTTTGCTTATAATCATTTCCATTTATTATAATTGAAAATGTGGAAAGTGTCCATAATTTGCATATGCACTTGTGTGCGTAGGTGTGTGTGTGCGTGTGTGTGTGTGGAAACAGTATGCTTCCTGCTTTGCTTTTAGTTAATAGCAGTAATTTTTCAGCAGTGCATCAGCAACATCATATATCTGATAATCATTCATGTGCTTTTCTGAAGAAAAACTTTTATTTTCCTGGACTTGAAAATATGTCTAGGTGCATTATGTTTAATGGAAGATTTGCTTTGAGACCTGGACTTGAAGATGCAGGTCAAAACAGATTGTAAATTTAAAAGCTGATCAGAATAACAGTGGCCATGTTTTCTGATGCTTGGTGTGCCTGTTTTTGTTTATGCATCGGGGTTACTAGAAATTGAGCCAGGACACTGTATATGCAAGGTGCTCTTGAGCACACCTCCAGCCAGAAAGTTCAGAGGTGTTTCCATCCCTCTAGAGCTTAGTCCTGTTATTTTATCTCCATTGGTAAATCAAGATTGATAAAAAGTGAAAGCCAGATTTATTTGGAGCATGTAGCCCAGGTTACTCAGGCACCTGCCTTCAGGCCTTCACCATTGCTGAAATGTGTGCTTAGTAAGCAGTGTTAGCCATCTGCAGTTCTCTTGTGGTTACTGAGAAAATCGGGTGGATATTGGTCTCTGGTTTTGTCTTCTTCAGTTTCTTTCCACCTAGAGACTTGTGAGGAAAGTTTCTCTGAAGGACAAAGACAGAGTGGCAGCATGTTTATTAGTGAGAGTAGAGACTCTTTGTAAGTAGTAAGTGGTAATGTTTTACCATTTTCTTTCTGTTTTAAACATTTACAAAACCTTTGCTTCAGGTTCAGGGTTAGAAGAATTAGATGTTTATTGTTAAAGTCTTTCCCTGGACAACATTCTGCTAAAACTCAGTTAAATTGTGGCAAAACTGAAGGCTTAGTCCTATTGAAGATTAATCACTGCATTTCTGGAGTATTAAATATTATTCTAGTTTTCCATAACTTAAAACATACATACCATGTACTGGAGAGATGACTCAGTAGTTACAAGCACATTCTGCTTTTTTTTAACAGGATGTTAGTTCAGTTTCAGGCACCCATGGCAGGTGGCTTACACCTATCTGTAACTCCAGAGGGATCGGACACCACTGCCCTCCGTGGGCACCTGCACGAATGTACACAGGCCCACATACAGACACATACAAATATACATTAAGTACTTTTTAAGAGTTAAAAAAATAACTTTTAAATTATGTATGCCCATGTGAAATAGTGTGATATTCCCATCATGTTTTTAGATGAGTTTTCAGTGAATTTCTCAAATATTTTTGCCATTTTCATTAAAGAGTACAGTAAGCATTTTATTATCACTTTCAGAAGAAGAAATTTAATAATGTGACTTTTAAAATTTGAAGTGCTTTTATAATAGTATTTAAATTTTATTAATTAAAATGAAAAGTTAATACCACAACCACAAATAAATAACTTTATTTGAAATTCTTTTTATTACCCATTTTCATAAAGCTTTTAAGAACCATCTTTAATACCAGTTTAGTTCTTCCAGATAAATCTGACAGTTGCTAGTTATTTGCTTTTAATTACAGTCTGTATGAATTCAGTAAGTTGAAATTAGTTGAGCTGTAATTCACATTCACAAAATGCTGGCTGTCCTGTGGTAATCAATGCATAGCTACAGCTGGTTGAAGGGGACCAAATCCATTGAAGAGGCGATTTGGTTCCATTTTACCAGCTTTAGCAAAGCATTGCCGCTGCTGGTTTATGATCCAAACAGGTTAAATGCTCTTTTGTAGAAATGTAACATGAGAAGTATTAGAGGTTCCCACACTAGTGTTAGTTGTTAGATAGGAAATCCCCATTTTTAAGCACATGTCCTACTGCTTGCTATTCTTGCAGCTCACATTAATGTGCATCATTAATGCTTAAATGCACACAGTAGCCTTTCAAACCAACATTTAAAAGAGCAAACAAATCAAAAAGTATTTCAGAGTAACACTTCTAAATTATCACCAGGTTGGTTCATTCATTCAGGTCTCTCTGTGTAGCCCTGGCTGGCCTGGAACTCACTATGTAGACCAGGCTGGCCTCAAACAGAGATCTGCCTGCCTCTGTCTCCCAGGTGCTGGGATTAAAGCTGTTTGCCACCACGCCTGCAAACCAGGTTTGTAAGTAATTAAACTAGAAGTTGAAAAGGGCTCATGTTAGCTACATATTTTTGTACTGCTTCTGTTTTGGCATGGTAGCTGAGGGCTTAGCAAGTTGCTGACAGGGAGTGGAAGGGTATGATGACTGGCCTTCAGAGAATAACCGACATCACACTCGTCTTCAGTTCATTCTTTGCTTTTGCTTATTATATTGGCATACTAACCCTGAGTTCAGAGATTAACCTTTTTAAAGATCTATTTTCTTGACTAAATTCTATGCTGTTTCGAGTATAGATTGTTTAGTTCTTATTATTAGGTTAGTGATACATTGATGTGTGGTAGTTGACTATAATTCCTGAATTTTGAATATTAAAACCTACCATGTGATACGTTAAATCCAGCACTTAAGCACTTGTTAATGTGATTCTGTTGTAGGTTTACTGTCTGAAGAGGATGTCTTCTGACACGTACTTATACAATAAAAGTCTGATAAATTATAGTTTGTCTGTAAAATAATGCTGATGAAATACCATATATATTTATTTTTTAAACCAATATGGTAGAAGGATAGCACGATCTCAGACAATATGCGAATAGTTTCATATTCTATTCTACATCTGTTAATTATTGTGCTTCTGGTGAAATTAATGTAATTTTAATTATTTCCACCATTTTTTTGCGAATAGTGAAACAGGTATTCAGTTGCTCAAGTGCTGAAGATAGCACTTGCCTGGTTCTATTTTTAGTAGTTACATGGCAGCCATTCAGCAAGTCCAGTTGTTCAAGTGTGCTTTTGGGTAGTTGAGTTTCGTGTACTGGCCATATCAGGACAAGGAGAGGCCATGGGAAAAAATAGTACAGCGACTGATAGTGTCAGCATCTGTTGTCCCTGTCAGGGGGACAGTTGAAGTGTTTGAGTTGTAGCAGTGTCAGCAGATGCCCCGAGTTTAACATGTACTCACTTCAAAAGGGACAGCTGACCTAAGTGCTGGATGTGACATTTCAGAGTGATTCAGAACACTCCTAGACATAAGCTGAACTTGGAAGCAACAGAATCAGTTTTCAGTTTTACTTTTTAAATGAATAGCTAGTGTTATCTAAGGGTTGTAACAAATTCTTAGTTGTGAAAATGCTTCTTAAAGAATTATCAAAACCTTCCAGACCTGTGGAATAACTCATTGTGAATTATGTTCATAATTCACTACGAGAAGAATAATGCCATCTGATATAAGCAAGGATAATACAGACTCACATTCTTGACAGCCTGTTGCCAATAGATCCTGTTTACATTTTAGTTGTGACCTAGGGTTTGGTCATTTTTATCATTCTCTCTCATGCTGCTATAAGTATTAACTGCACTTAAAAGTACAGATTGAGTTCAGAACTGACAAGCTGGAGAAGGACAAGGGCCAGTGATTTCATGTATGCAGATAATTTTACTTAAAAGATAGTCTTTAAGAATTATAGTTTCAATAGCTGTCAGAAAAGAAAATAATAAAACCAAAAAATTTAGCTTAGAAAGTCCTCTGATTTTAATAGGTTATACGTTTTTCCACATGTGAAGAATAGCTGTTGAAATATGAGTAAAATCAGCTTTTTGGTGCTTTTTTTTTCTTATTAGATTTGATAGATGTGATACACTAAAATAAATCTCCAATTGTAAAGACAGATAATGGTTGATCTGTGTCTCACGGTTTTGTGCTAGCAATACTATTTTCTCTCTAGTAGTCAAATTTTAATCATGTGAGTATTTAGTATAGAGTGTAGTGTGTTTTAATGTAAAAATTAAAATCCACTTCCATGGGACTTTTCCCTTAAGTATAATTTAAGGGATATTAGCTTGCACCTGTAAATGGCTGGTACTTTTGGAATGGAGCTGTTAGTATTGTCAGTGGCCATTTTCTTGACAGTAGGTTAATTCGAAGTATGAAGGTCATCCTCCTAGAAAGAGTTTTCTTTAGCTTCAGCTTAGCTGCTTCTTGGCAGACATTACCTACCCAAAGTCCATACTTCTTTACATTCCATAGCATTGCATGTTCATATGGGTACATAAAGAAGTATGTGCTCTGAGTAGGCACTACTACGCTGATAGTTGTGAACGCATGAAGCAGCCCATTTCTCCCATTTCTGGAACAGCAATGGATCATGAGCAGAGATTAGCTTATCAGAGACTGAACTTTACAACAGATTTACCTGATCCCATCAGTGCCACTTCTGCTCTTTGTTCTTTAAGCACTGCCATGCTTTGCCCTGTTTCCTTCTTTTTCAAGAGATGCAGAGTCAGCAGAGTTCTAAGTGTGTTCAGAAATGTTAGCGCGCTTGCTGCTCTCTCCATCACATGTCCCTTTTCTTCTTTAAAATTTGCTTCTAGATCCTTTATAGACAGATGATGATCAGTTTAAGTTATTTTTATAAACCAGATACTTCTTCTTAAAACTTATTGGAAAAAACAAGTTATAGTTAGTACAGGCTTTGAAAATCTGGACATTTCATTGTGTGGGTGAATTAATGTTCTTAAATGGAAATTTATTTTCAAGGTAACATATTTATAAAAACTCACTATCATTTGGCAAGTTTTTGTTGTGCTTCTCTTTGCATTGAATGCAAATTCAAACAGTTATGTGCTTGGTTTGTATGAGATTACTTTTTAAAAATGTTTTTTAATATAATGGAAAAGTACTAAAATAACTTTTCCAAAGTCTCCATAAAAGAGCAGAAGCACTTTCGTCTGTGAATTCTGTGGGTTTTACCTTTAATATTCAGCACAAAAGGAGGCCTTGAGAAGCTTTGGGATTTGGTAAACTGCAGAAAAGGGAGTGCAGGAAGGGAAGTGGGGGATAGGGTTTCAGCTTGAGAATGGCACCATGCACTGTCATGCAGATGGCTGTGACCCGAATAGGAAACAGGGGAGATCGTTTATAACCTAAATCTTGAAGTAGTTTTTAGAAGCTATTGTGCTCTGGAAGCAGGGATGAAGATTTACTAGAGAAGTGAGACTCGATTGAAACAGCTGTTTGAAACAATAAAGACTACATCTTCAGTGGTGTAATATCAGTGGTAGATTTTTGAAGTTATCTGGCATTTTAAAAACTAAATTATCAATTTGAGCTTTGAAATTAGCCCATGCCCCGATAAAATTAATTTAACGAGAATGTATATCAGTCAATACTAGATAAGCATGCAGAAAGTCAGAAGCATCCTTATGAGTTGGTTCTCGTGCTTGGTTACCTGCAGCATTTAGAGGGAAGAGATGTAATGACCTAGAGTCACAAGGCAGTCACCACATCATGACTGTTCTTTCACACTGCTGCTGATTCAGCACTTCTTTTATGAGCTGGGTGGTAAGCAGGTGTTATAAGTGAACGCAGAACCTTACCTTGTAAGATAAATTTGAAAGACAAGTTAAATATACAAAAAATACATAATTTACCTTTCTCCCTTGTTCTTCTTCATAGACATAGAAACACACACACTCTCTCTCTCTCTCTCTCACACACACACACAGGTGTGTGCATGTAGGCACGCAAGCACACATACACACACACTCTCTAAAATTGAATCAACATTGGTTATATGATTTGGAATGTAACATATCAATCATTGCATAGCTATGTAGAGAAAGTTAAGAAATGGGGAAGGCTGCTACAGTGGCAGAGAGAACGTGCCTAGGGATTTTGTTAGATGGAATGATTCTCAAGAGGGAAAAAGTTGCAGAGGATGTTAATTTTGTAATATAAGATTAAAAAAACCAAAACTGCACGCAAAACCCCAAACACCTCACACTCCCCCAAGTAGCTGTAAACATTCACCCCATTTCCTGTGCCCACCAGGATATACTGGTTCTTCTGATGCCCCAGGAAATATTCTGCATCATTCTTGCTTTTGGATTCTTTTGGAAGAACAGGAGTTTGAGTTTCCAGGGTTAGTGGTAGATCTGGAATGAAGCTACCTTGTCATATCCAGAGGTCAAGTCTGCAAGCGAGGTCACCACAGAGGCCAACTTATATTCTTCCCGACTCAGTGGCCACAGCCTAGGCTGATAGAGCTTTATAGGCAGCTAAGCATTCGAAACATGCACTCCCAGGCAAACAGGCTCTTGTGCCTCTCTCTTCCCTGACCATATTTAGTCAGCCATAGCAAAAAATAGTCTCTCAGCTGTCGATTGTCGATCTAACAGCTGAGGAGGCTCTATCTTGCTTTCTGCCTATTGATTGTTCTTCCTGTGGTCCTAACACTGCTTTGCCATTTGTCCTGCAATTTTTTTTTTTTTTTTAAAGTACTGCCAAATAAAGCAGTGTCTCGTGTTTCCACTTACATTTCCCAGATTCTCCCTGAGCTTGTGCTGAGACTAGGAAAACCTCACGCTGCTGTCACTATACTTAGAAGCACTGCAGAGAAAAAGGGCGGGGAGTGGGGGAGGACAACACATTTGCCCTGCCTGGTAGCAAGACAGCCTTCAGGCAGATCCGCAGGATGTAAAAATCCCTCTGCTACCAAAATATTTCATAATCTGACTTTTTTTGATGGTTAAAAATGTTTTGTTTAGTAATGGATTACACAGCTGTTGGCCTGTAGGGATTTTGTACAGTTATATTTAGGGCTAGTTATTTTTATTTTTTTAAATTTTTAAAAATTATTTTAAAAAATAATAAATAGTACTTGAATGGAGAATAGAAATGGTGAGTAGAAACTATATAGTGACCATGAGATAAGATCAGTAAGAAATGTGTATAAGGGATTCTTTGGAAGGATATTTAGAACCTTAGTTCGTGTCCACTTGGGTGACTTTGTTGCAGCACTAGTGAGAATATGGCAGGAGTGCCTATGGGTAATGGTGTGCTTTGAATGTATGTACATGTAAGTCCAAAGATGCCTTGTAGTGTGCATTAAACTCTTAAACCTACATCTGAAGTGATCTCTTTCTTCTCTTGAAGCCGTGACTCTGATGTTCTAAGTGCCATTTAGGTATAACCATCCACAGGCTAAAATGGTCATGAATTTGGCATAACTTTGCTATTAAAGTATGTGCCTTAAAAACAAGAGATACTTCAGAGTTCTCATTTTTAATAGTGCATTTAGGTTAAATTTAAATATAGACATTTATTTTTAACCAAAAAAAAAAAAAATGAGTAGTATTAAAAACATCAAACCCAGCAAATCCATAAAGATAAAATTTAAATCTCAAAAGCCTGAAAAACTGGGCAAGAAAAACCAAATGTATCTTGTTCTTAATTCAGACATACTCTCTTAAGTAGCTATTGAGCTAAGAGTCAAGTAGAACTACATCACCTCAGACAGTCAGGGAGGCTGTCTTCACAGTCCTTTTGTCTTCACGGTTAACTTGCTTGGAGTGAGGGTTTTAAAGGAATACTTTGTGGATACTGTTGAATTTTAGAAAACTGTACCTTTACCAGATGTTCAGAATTTATGTATATTAAGAGATGATACATGTCAGATTTTAAAAGAATTTAATTTTCAGGTCCTAAATTGCCCGACCTTGCTTGCTGTTCAGTAGCAGTGAACACTGTGCCATGTTCCTGTGCTGGGTTGTGATATTGAAATGAGTCAGAATTCCTGCTCCTGTGCTCAGCAATCCATCAAAGATCTGGTATTACTAATACCTTGCCTGGATGCTCAGACTTGATGCCCCGTGTTTCTTCATTCTTTCCACTCAGCAAAACTTTGAGCTCTAGTTTCCCTGTGCAGAGAATCTCCTCCTGTATACAACTGGGTAATAATGTATGACATGACTCCAAAACTTTTGTTTGGGTTCACTTTCTTAAGTTTCTTCGTGGGCTCTGTCCTAATCTGCTTTACCTACTACTAAGGGATTCTTAAATTAACTAAGCAGACATTTATTGACCACCCAGTAAAATGCTGTTCTGACATCTTTCTAGAATTAAGTGATACTAATATGCAAGACTTCTGTAGTTTGCCTGCTGGATTTAAGAAAATGTCCCCTCTTGCTGAAGAAAGGCATTAGGAGTAGCATGGCAGGCCCTAGAGGTTGGCCTGGTACCATTTGAGCACTGCATACCAGTGTAGACAGCTGCTTGTCCCTCTGCTTCTTGGAACTCATTTGTTCGTCATTCAGCAAATGTCTGAGCACTGCCATGTGCCAAGGATTAGGCTAAGCACCACTATTAGTTGTTCTGGAACTTAATGCTTTTTTGGCACTATTGACAAATGCCTGCTTAACTGGTAGTAAGATCTTATCTCTAAAGCATCCGTGTCCTTAACCTGTTGGAGGTGAACTAGTTGATAAATGGAAGCGTGTGTCCTTATTGGGAAAAATAACACCAAATCTTAAAGACTGCAGTTGACAGTCTGTTGGCTTACTAAAAGAAATTGACTTATTGAGCTAGTAATGGTGTCTCTCGTGCAGTTTCATAGCCCTCAGTATTTGCAGCATAGCAGCAATAGGCTCTCCTAGTGACTAGCTGGAAGTGCTACAGAGAAGAGCCTGTAGCTGCCCTCCCAGGTTCTATGGTGTGTTCCTAAAATTGCCTATTCTGTAGAAAGAAGAGGGCAGTGTATGGAGGTGAGGGGACAAGGGTCTCTTCCTTTATTTTCTCCAAGCTTATACTTCAAGTTGGACCTAAAGATGGTTTCTGTTTTCAAGGTCATGTGTTGTTTTGTTTACTTTTCTAAAGGGATTGATAAGTTTCAAATTATGATCTCTGAAGAGGGAATTGGAGAGATGGCTCCACTGTTAAGAGCCCTGGCTGTTTTAGAGGGTCTGGGTTCGATTCCCAGCACCCAAGTGGTAACTCAAAACTGTCTATAACCCCAGTTCCAGAGGATCCAAAGCACCAATGCCCATAAAATAAAAATAAATAAATCATTAAAAACCTTACTCATAGCCAAGCAGTGGTGGCGCACACCTTTAATCCCAGCCCTTGGGAGGCAGAGACAGGCGGATTTCTGAGTTCAAGGACAGCCAGAAACCCTGTCTCGGAAACAAAACAAAACAAACAAACACAAAACTTTACTCATATATGTATATATGTATGTGTATGTATATATGTATTGTATGTGTATGTATATATACATATATGTATGTGTGTATTATATATATGTATATATTGAAGTAAAAGTGAATTCCCCATAGCTCCAGTGTAGAATGTGCCTGTTAGCCTGTGTAGATGCTTCTCTCAGACAGGGAACATAGTTTTGCACCCTTGAGCGTGTCAAGAGGGTAGAATAGACAGAGACAGTGTACACCAGAGAGCTATGACAGTGTACACCAGAGAGCTATGACAGTGTACACCAGAGAGCTATGACACACACTCCTCCATGCAGGCGTCAGTGGTCTACACTGAGTGGTAGGTCATGTGGGTAGTAGGTGAGAAATGATGAAAGGTCCTACCTATGTAGTTACTCTGCCACGGTCCCCTAGTCCCAGACTGATCAGAGCATCTAGTTAATACTCCTTAGGCTTCTTAGCTTTTTTCAAAAACAAAAGTAAAACTGTCACAGCTTAAGGGGACCTTTCAGAGATAGGATATAATGTGGTTTTTAAAGCAGAAAAAAAAAGGAACATTAAATTAAAAAAAAGTAAGATGTTTTAAATTCTAGAGAGCTAGGAGTCTAGCTTAGTGGCAGAGCATATACAAGGTTCATCTATCTCCAGCACCACAAAATGAATGAACATTTATCTACTCAATGTCGCCTCGTTGATAGTTACTTAGTTTGTACTTTTTTAAAAAAAAAATTGTAATTAGTTTTTAAGAGACGGGGTTTTAATTTCACCTGAGCTTGCTTACGTTGAATTTATGATCTTGTTGCTTCAGCCTAAGTACTAGGATTGTAAGTATAGGCTTGCATCTCCATGACCAGCTTTCATTGGTTTTGACTATGATCTGTCTGCAAACATTTATTACACTTGTTTTATTGTTTTGGAGATTATATTGTTTTCATTGTTATTTTATGTATATGGGTGTTTGCCTGCATGTATGAGCCAAAAAAAAGGACAGATTCTCTGGAAGTGGAGTTACAGACAGTTGTTAGCCACAAGAGCTTTAACCACTGGCGGTCTCTCCAGCCCCCTATATTGCTTTTAAAGAATACTTTATTTCTTCTTGAAAATGAGTTTAAATTTTATGTATATGATATATATGTGCCACATTGTATTTTGTTCCTGAGGCGGTCAGGAGAAGGCCGATGGACTGGAGTAAAGACAGCTGTGAGCCACTATGTGGTGTTGGGAACCAAACCAGGCTCCTCTGCAAGAGCATCAAGTGCTCTTAACTTCTGAGCCATCTTTACATCCCCATAGCATTTTATTTTTCCTAAGTTTTCATGATTTATGTGTCTTGTAATCTTTGTAGAAAGCTATAAATCTCTTACGAGATTTATTTTCTCATTTTTTTTCTGCACTCTTTGATGCACAGAGTGGTGGATAGTATATAATATGGCCATCATGATGTCCATATGTTTTGTAGTATAGTAGTCACTAATGACTTCACATAATGTGGTCATGGTTGGAGGCTAAGGCAGGAACCAGCTTTGCCTACGTAAGCAGCAAGACTCTAAAGCAAACACTCTGATAAACTTCAGCACTTGGCAGCGTTCGTGTAAGTTTAGAGGTTCTTGTTCCTCCAAAGCTTAAATTTTAAAAACAGTTATTTATCTATTTTGGGTGTGTGTGTGTGTTGTGTATCTGTGTGATGAGCTTATGTGCGTGTGCATGTAAGCATGTGTTCACATATGTGCATCGATATTCAGTGATGTACATACTGAGGTCAGAACACATCTCACAGGAGTGGGTTTTCTCCTTCCTCCTTCCTCCTTCCTCCTCCACCAGATGAGTCCCCAGAATCAAACTCAGGCTCAGCCCCATGCACTTTTACCTCTTGAGCCATCTTACCTGCTCCTTCAGAGCCCATTCTTAAGACGCTTGGAGCTTCCTTCCTACATGGGATTCATAAAGTTCTGTCATCAAAGACATTGGCAGCCAAGTCCTCTGAGATCCTAGTGTCAGTGTAGAGGCTGATACTTCCATGAGTTTTACATAGAAAACAGTTTTGTGAGGAAAGGTTGCCAAGAAGCAGTTATTTCTTAATTTGGTTCTCTGGGTCTCCGGGACTTCTAAGTCTTTTATGTTCTTTAGGATGTCTTTGACTTTTTTGACTTTTTAAAAATATTAATAATTTTAGAAGTGTAAATACTGAATTATGATTACCACTTGATGCATCTCACAAACAGAATTTTAGCCCTAAACATAAATCAGATTTTAATTCTGCTATTCCTAACAAGCTGCTGAGTGTGTGTGATCAGTTCTGCTGTCTTGCCCTTATTACCTGCTCTTATTTGTTATTTCTTTTATGGTAGAAACTACTGAAGGTGAACCGTGCAGGCTTCCTCAGGCCACGCTGTTTGCTTTCTGTCCTTCCTCCTGGCAGGTTTCTTTCTCTACCACAGCTTTCCTCTGTAACACTTAGGTTCTGTGCTGGCTGCATTCTGCAAATGCTGATAGTTTGGCTCTCAAAATATCACAAAGCGAAACATTGGAGAATTATGACAGTAATTTCTGCCTGTGTGTAGAAACATTTACTTTTTTCATTTTTTAAAAGGCTATCTTCATTTGATTACAGGGTTTCTTTTGAATATTTTTCTAACAAAAACAAAGATCATATTATGCAAATGTGAATCTTTTGAATATTTTTCTAAAGAAAACAAAGATCGTATTATGCAAATGTGAATTTGCCTTTCAGTGCAATGCGCGTTTTACTCTCAAAATTACCAAGACCATGGATTGTGGATGAGAAGAAAGATGATGGTTATACTGCCTTGCACCTGGCTGCCCTGAACAATCATGTGGAAGTGGCTGAGCTGTTGGTGCATCAGGTAGGAGAGGCAGTTTTATGCTTTAAAACTTAGCATAGACATAGAACTTTCAAATTCTTTAATCTATTTCACAAAGTGGATATTAAACTGCAGATTTAGGCTGCATTAAAACCCCCATGATGATGAAAATTAGCTCAATGTATGCTCTGCTTTTTAACACTGGTTGTTTTTGTTTGCATGAAACTAACCGTCTTGATATGTAGCCCAGTCTTAACTAAAGCTCAGTATCCTGCCTCAGCCTCCTGAGTGCTGGGGCTGCAGGTACACACCAGTCTTCCTGGATAACACTGGCTCTCCAACCACCTCCTCTCATTTGTGTTTGCACCATGGTGCATGTATAGAGGTCAAAAGAATAGTCTTCAAGAAATGATTTTGTTCTTCCATCATTGGACACTTGGAGATAAAACTCAGGACATCAGGCTTGGCTGCATCTTGCCAGCCTCTCTCTAATACTTGCTTGTAATCTCCCTACTGTTCACATTTAAATAGATGTAACAGGTGATCTGAGAATCAGGTACCTTGTGACCAGTCAAAGAATCATAATTAAACGTGATAAAAGCCAACTAGAAACGTCCATCTTCCAGAGTATGGCATAGCTTGCTGGAGTTTCATCTCTGGCCAGCAGTCTGTGCATGGGCACAGGTGGCCATCACAGTTGTGATTAGATGGGTTTAACCTAGCAGTGTAAGGTGTTTCTTTTGAAGCTTTGACTCTCTTCTTAATTTTGCTTTGTTATGTCAGACATTGTGCTAAGCAAATTTTTGTGCTGTGTTTCTTAATCTTTACAAAAGCTCCGTGAAATAGGTCACATTATTTTGGAACTGAAGAAAACAGGTAAATAGCGAAATGCTTACAAAAGTTTACATGGCTTGTAAGTGGCAGAGCTTAAGACAGTGCCTTGATTCTAAAATCAGTTATTTTGTCCATAGACTGTTTCCCTTGTGTATAGTAACCGCTTTCAGAATCCATTGCTCGTTCCTCTCCTGAGCATGCATAGGACTTCCTGCTCAACCTTTACTAATTTGGTTAATACTCAGGTCACCTCCTCACTACTTTTCACTGAGTTGCGGAAGAGCTTGCTTATGCAAGAAAAGGAAGTGAACTTCAGGTCATTAAGATTACTCTGAATCCTATATGGAGACACAGTTGCTTTTCAGAGATACTTACAGCTTATAAGAATTACTCTCAGGGGGTTAGTAAAAGAGAATACTGTTCAGCTCCATACTGTACTTTGTCCCTGAGCTGGTTTGAGGTAGTCACTGTAAAGGAAATACTGATGTTTACATTAACTCTTCTACCTGTAGGTTTACTGTCTGTCTGTCCAGTTTTGACTATCTGTATGAGAACTGTGTCAGGGCAGCTTCCAAGGAAAAAACAGTGGTGGGCAGAGCTGTGTATTCCTTGTAAACAGCTAACAGTTTGCATGTTCTCCTCTGTTGTTCAGATATAACCATTTAAACTCTGTTCACTGTTAGGGAAATGCAAACCTGGATATCCAGAACGTGAACCAGCAAACGGCCCTACACCTTGCTGTTGAACGGCAGCACACCCAGATTGTTAGGGTAAAGTATTTATTCTTGTTAATATCGGCTTATAATAGCTTTTTAACCATGCTGAGGTTTAGAGCCTTTTATCTGTGTCTATGGGATAAGGAGTTAATATCTAGTTTAAAGTCTTCAGCATATTGTTCTTAGACTTCTCATAATGTTAGTGAGAAAATTTAAAGTAACAATTTGAATAATTACATCCCTCTTAAAATGTGTAGTTGATAGTAAAATAAAAGCTTTGCCTGGGATCTTTGCTGCAAATTGATCAATTGAACTATATATTTTTATTAATTTGGTGATTTCAAACAAAATACCTGAAAAAATTATTGCTTTAAATATTTTATGGAGCAGTGACTCTCTGGCACAGTGTCACCAGGAAATGTGACAGCAGAGGTCATTCTGTACTCTGCCTCAGAGCAGCAGAACTGGAACTGATCCTTTGTTAGTAGCTTTTCTCTTTGCTGTGACAAACTAGTTGGCAGAAGCCATTGAAGGATGGGAAGGGTTGGTTTGTCTCACAGTGTGAGAGGATGCAGTCTGTTAGGATGGGGAAGCCATGGCAGTTGGCTACAGTGTGTCCCTGTCCCTTTTATTCAGTCTGGTATGCCAGACCATCATACAGGGCCACACACATTCAGTGTGGGTCTGTCTTCCTCTGTTAAACCTCTAGAAACTTCCCCAAAGACACACCCACCCAGTGGTGTGTTTCCTAGGTAGCTCTAAATCTAGACAAGTTGACAGCAAAAATTAACCACAAGTTTGAAAAATAAGTCTTAGAATTATATTTTACATAACTTTTTAGAACAAAAAAGAGACAAAACAATACAAAGGTATAATTTGCCAAGACAGGTAAGACTGTACAGAGATCAGGCTCTGTGGATGCTGTTGTTTAGAGCGCTTTAATATTTGTAGGAAGGATTGGGAAGATTGTTGAAACACCATAAGGACAATCTAAAGTGAACTTACAATTTAAGTTACTGTTCAAGGCACGTGATGAAATAATCAGTAACTCACTTTGCCAAGTGATTGGGTTTTAGCAAACAATGTTTACATTTATTGTTATTTAAAATTTCAGATAGGTCCAGAATGCTCACTGCTGATAGGCTGCAGTTTCTTGCAGGTATGGGCACTAGCCAGATCTTTCTTTCTCTCAGCTTTTGGTCCGTGCAGGTGCTAAGCTAGACATCCAGGATAAGGATGGAGATACTCCTCTGCATGAAGCTTTGAGACATCATACTTTGTCTCAGCTACGTCAGCTACAAGACATGCAAGATGTGGGCAAGGTAGATGCTGCCTGGGAACCTTCAAAAAACACAGTGAGTTAAGATAATGTCCTCTCTCTACTAGTGGAAGCATGTTTTATATTTACTCTGTATCTGATTTACAGTGGACAAAACATTTTATCAGAGATGGACTTGGGTTTATCAAACTTAATACTACACTAGTGAAGTGCGTTTGTTCTGCATGTTATCAAAAGTTTTTGGCTTTAAAACTACAGTAGTACAAATGAGGTGGAGTAAGTATCCGTTATGGCTTTAATTTGAAATCCCTAATGCCTGTTCATTTTGACCTGCTTTCCATTTGATCAATCCCACATGTATTTGAAGAGCTATCTGCTCAAATCTTTTTCATTAGAATTGTAGAATTGTTTGTTTTCTTGTGGTTTTAATTTTTGAGGTGTTAGGGACTGAGTCCTAGGTCATGCACACCAGGCAAGCACTCTCTCACTTCCCAGGTCTTTTGTTTTCTTCTCATTATCAAGAGTTGTTTATATAATGTGAAAACAAGGTCATATCAAGGATGTGATGCATACTTACTTTTGCTGCCTGAGGCTTGTGTTGCTACTGATGCAGTTACTGCCTTGTCTTCTCTGTGGGGTGATCATGCAAGGTAATGACTGGTGGTGCAGTGCTACTGCATAGGAACGAGCTAACTTAGTATGAAATGTTTTTGTATGGAAGTGATAGCTTATTCAAGAATAGTCTATGATGTTTTCCAAGAATTAATATATGTAAAGACAGACATGCTAACTCACTTAGGCTATGGCAAGATTTGTGACCAGATTGTGCTTTATAGTGAGTTCTAAGCCCGCCTAGGCTGGAGTGAGACCCTGCCTCAAGTAAACAAAACAACAAAAGCGTCCCTGTATAATTTACATATCCTATAGTTTCCAGACACTTGACACATACTGCACCCTCCAGGTGTACCAGTTGTGTGTACAATGGCTGGTGTGATGCGTCTGCACCTCCTGTGTCCTCAGGAGAGAAGATCCAGTATGGACAGTTGGGCCTTTGTGCCTTCTCAAAGAACTTTTCATTCTTAGAAAACTGTAGAAGATGGAACTGCATTTGATCTGGTGTTTCCCCCAAGATGCTTCTCTAAATTCTGAGGAGCCTACACGTCTAAAATCAGTCTGTTGATGTTCTCCTTGTCAGTAGTGCCCTGGGATGGCAAGCAGTGAGTTGTGCTGCATGTTCACGTTTCTTTCCCTCTTGACAGTGGTGTTTTGTGATGAGGCCTCAGTCTATTCCAGTTGTCCTCAAACTCTTGTCCCTCCTGCCTTGACCTTTGAATGGCTGGGATCACGGTGTAAGCCACCATGCCCAGTTTTTGGCAATGCTCTTGGAAGAACAGAATGTCTTAATGTTGAAAAAAATGTAATTAGTTTTTTCTTCTATTATGTATGCTTTATGTGTCCTAAGAAATCTTTGGCAAAATGAAGGTTATTCAGACTTCTTGCTATAGAAGCTTGTGAAGCTGAGCTGTTGCGTTTAAGTTCAAGTGAACTTTTATATAGTGTATGTTATAGGTTGCAGTTCATTTGTCACTGATGGATGGCCAACTGTCCCGATACCATTTGTTAAGTAGTGTCTTTTTCTGCTTGAGTGCCTGCTGCCTTTATCCAACATCAGTAAGCTATTATTTATCTGGAGGTTTCCTTTTACATACTGCACCATGTTCTTTTCCTCCAAGTTCTTTCTTAGCTGTGGGATACCCACTCAAGTGTCTTAGAGCTTTGTGATTCAACATTTGTCTATATTGAAATCAGACAATGGAAGTCCTCCAAATTTATTTTAAATGATTAGCTATTTTAAGCCTTTTCACTTTCAAATGAATTTTATTATCATTTTAAAGAGTATTAATGAATCTGAGACCCAAATATTTGTGAGTTGTTGTCTTGTAAGACTCTGAGTATAGAATTTTTAACTCCTTTGTGCCTTTTCTTTTTCCCTATTTTAAAGTTGAGAGGAGCATACTTCTGTCCATGAGTTGTTGTGTGAGATCATAAAAGTACTTAAAACAGTACTTGGCCTCAGTGAGTCTTGATACTTATTTTAACAATTTCAGATATATTTGGATCCATAGCTCAGATGATGTAATCAGATCCTGGTTCTTTTCATTCATTTAAGTTTTGCCTTGATTCAGAAGCATTGAGAAGCAACCCCAGAGCTCAACTGAGTAGGAACAAAAGTGCTATTTCTTTTTAACCAGAAACTGTACTTGAGTTCCTCAGCCTTAATCGACCATACTTTGGTTCTGTGTAGTTCCTCAGTCAGTCCTGTAGGAGGCAGGCTTGTGGGAAAATCAAGGAAAATAGGGATTGGGGAGAGATGAGTGTATTAGGACCTGCATGTCCAGCACACACAGAATTGGTAGGTTTCTGTAAGGGAAATCATGACTCTTTTCATTTGATTTCAGTTAATAATGGGACTTGGTACCCAGGGGGCCGAGAAGAAGAGTGCAGCATCTATTGCGTGTTTCTTGGCAGCCAATGGTGCTGACCTCAGCATTCGAAATAAGAAGGGTCAATCACCACTGGATCTCTGTCCTGACCCAAGTCTCTGCAAAGCTTTGGCAAAATGTCATAAGGAAAAAGTCAGGTTTGTAGTTTTTGTCAAGTAATGTACTGTTCTGTCCATGAGATACTGTGTAGCTTCGTAAGGGAGGACCTGGGACTTGCGGGTATCTTGATCTTAGCAGGTCTTAGACCTTTGTGTTGTCACTTCCTTCCTTGGAAACCTTTCCTCTGTGTAGTGTGTCTCGTTTCATATTATAGTCCCTGCATTATGTGTACTGCTGTATGGGTAAGCTTAAGAAACTTCTCTAAACTAGTTTGATCTTCTAGGAATCCTGCATGCTCTGGGAATTTGTAAGGAAAAGCTATAATAGTAAAAAGCTCTGACTAACGTTACAATATTTTCCTGCAAAGGTAGTTTACTCTCTGTGAATAGAGTGAATATCATGCAAATACTTATGCACCTTGAGCCAAGACCTTGAAGACAGTTACTAGCAATAAGGGGTTAAAGAATGAACTAAGGAGCTGCCAGGTTGATTGGGCATTCCCTAACGGTGATTGTTTCACACATTCATATGTGAAACGTCAGTTTAATTTTAGTTAAAACTTCTGGCATACATTTTTTTTTTTAAACGGAATAGGCATACAAAAAGTACAGATCTCTTTTGTCCTGTGGAACTCTTGTCAGTGACTATGTTGGCAGTCCTCCCTTCACTTTTGTATTGTCTCACCTCTTTTTTCTTTTAGAACATGTCACTCCTTTTTTTAAAAATTGTTTTATATATATGAGTACATTGTTGCTGTCTTTAGTTAGACACACAGAAGAAGGCAGCAGATCCCATTACAGATGGTTGTGAGCCACCATGTGGTTGCTGGGAATTGAACTCAGGACCTCAGGAAGAGCAGCCAGTGCTCTTAACTGCTGGGCCGTCTCTCCAGCCCTTTCTCACCTCTTTTAAAATGTATTTGTAACCACTGGGCAGTGGAGGCACACACTCCTAATCCTAGCAATCTGGAGGCAGAGGCAGGTGGGTCTCTGAAATAGAGACCTGTCAGGTCTACAGAGTGAGTTTTAGGTCATACAGGGGAACACAGAGAAACCTTGTCTCGAAAAAACCAAATAAACAAGAACAACAAAAAAGTATATGTAATGATGAAATGAGATTACTTTGGATTTCATGAACAGGACTTGCGTGTGTAAGAGAGAGAATATATTGAGGATATCTTTTAAAGATTCATTTTAGTTATTTTTAATTTTGTATCTGTCTGTCGAGGCAGGAGGTTTCAGATCCCCCTAGAGCTTGGAGGTATGGGAGATTCTAAACCATCCATTGAGGATGCTAGACACTGACCTGGGTCCTCTGAAAGAACAATATATTCTCTTAACCACTGACATGTATCTTTATCTCTCTTTTAATATAAATCATTTAAGTGGGAGCCTGAGCTAGTTAAAAAGTTAAAAGCTTGCTATTCCAGCTTTTAAGTATTTTAATGTATATATTTAAATTATGTACGTATGTATGTATGTATGTATATATATCTTTTAAGGAAGTTAACATTCTGAAGACAGCACACTGTAGCTGTCTTCAAACACACAGAAGAGAGCATCGGATCCCATTACAGATGGTTGTGAGCCACCATGTGGTTGCTGGGAATTGAACTCAGGACCTCTGGAAGAGCAGCCAGTGCTCTTAACCGCAGAGCCATCTCTAC
This sequence comes from Rhynchomys soricoides, assembly GCA_019843965.1. NCBI lineage: Eukaryota > Metazoa > Chordata > Mammalia > Rodentia > Muridae > Rhynchomys > Rhynchomys soricoides. The sequence goes on from JADRCH010000086.1 coordinate 1,174,222, forward strand.
AGCCCTTGGTGGTGTCTTTTAATTAATACAGTAATATAGTGCTACTTGGGATTTTTGTTTCATTCCTCTTGCTTCTTCTGTTGTGTCTATGTAGATAGAATGTGTTCTAAATGAAATTTCACTTACATTAGTTTTTGTTTGTTTATTTTGAAATAGGGACTCACTATGTTGCTCTGACTATCATTAAACTCACTGTGTAGACCAGGCTGGTCTTGAACTCACAGAGACCCAGCTGCCTCTTCCTTTTGAATGCTGGGATTAAAAGCATACATCACTACACCCAGGTCATTAAATTAGCTTTTGCTAGTGTTTTTAGCTCTTTATTTGTAAGTTTTTTGGTTTTCTTTCCATTGAGTCTTAATTTAATTTGAAGCCTGACTGGCACTAGAAGATTGTGGACGTGCAGAGGTTTATAAATAGGAAGAGGCCCTTTTTGGTCTGTGCTTTTGAGCAATAGAGATGTGAAAATAAGCAGTTATAAGTTAAAAAATAGAAAAAGATTTTACATAAAGGTGTTGACATTTGATTGTTAATATAATCTGTTTTGATGTGTGCTAATGACACTCTGGATGTTAAAAATTAACATATTTATTTAGAATATTTGGATGGGCTTGATTTGAAATATTCTGTTTTATTAGTGGCCAAGTGGGTTCTCGGAGTCCGTCTATGATTAGCAATGATTCTGAGACCTTAGAGGAGTGTGTGGTGTGCTCAGACATGAAGAGAGACACTCTTTTTGGTCCGTGTGGACACATTGCCACGTGTTCTCTGTGTTCCCCTCGTGTCAAGAAATGCCTCATTTGTAAAGAACAGGTTCAATCCAGGACAAAGGTAACAAACTGGCCAGTATTGTGCTGTTGTGTTGTATTGTGAAGTTCTGTGGGACCTAATGCTTCCCTGTGTGATAGTATTTTATGTGTTCTTACAAGTAAGTTAAATATCATAATGAATAATTTATACATTTAAAGAGATTAGGTCAGAGTTTCTGAATTGATTTCTAGTCTAATCTTACTAATGTTCCTTGCCATGTTCATTATTACCAGAATTTAAAAACCATACGTGGTTTTTAAGTCTCAGTCTTTTTAGTTTATATTTCCTTTTTATATCTAAAGTACGGTACTTAAAAATTAGTCTCCTGTTTTTCTTTCAAGCCTTTTATAACTTCGGTACATCGAATTCTACTTTGTATTATGTACTATGACGTTTTCAAATCAGTGGAAAAATTAAAAAACAGACATATCTAACTAATCAACAGATTGGCTTGGTTACTAGCTAGTTTTGACCATGAGGAAATAGTGACCCCAAGTGGTTAGAGGGGAATCAACAGTTTCATTGATTAAAAATCCTAAAACTAGTACTGAGTGGAAAGGGTGTTTTTGAGGGCTCGTCTGGGTTCTCCAGTAACGAGGGAAGTCTGAAGACACTGCAGATTAATACAGACTTTTTGTTGAATTAGGAATTATAAGGTTGTTTTCTTTTAAGTGCTAACAAAAAAAGTGGGAAGTGATTGCTTTGTTAAATATCATTGCTACATGCTGGGAGGACATTGTCTGCTCAGAGTCACAAACTGCTTTGAGTCCCTTGTCCCATGCACTAGAGTGTAACTGAGAGAGTAGTCCAGAAGGGGGGTATCGGTGCTTAGAAAGACTTTTCCTTTAAATAGGAGAAAGGACAGATAAGTGATTATTAGGTCAATTTTAAACTCTTTACAATTTTAATAATAAAATATTAGGTAATTTATTAGTATTGGTGGTGGTTTTTAAGTTCAAGAATGTCAGAGAACAACCAAGTTTTACTGCAGTAAACTCGTATGACAGGTGTGCAAACCCCACGCACATAAATAGAGCACACTTACATGAGAGCAAGAACAGTGCTTTAGTGTTTGATCGTGTTATAGGGAGAGGCGGTCATTTCTGGGTAATACTTCTAACAAATAAATGGTAGTTAAGTGTGGCTGTGCTGAGGAAAGGCAGGCTGTTTGGAAAACCAATGTGTGTCTAAGGCAGTGTACAAGCTAGAGGAAAAAGGACCCACAGGCAGGGCTGTCACAGTACAGCACATTGTAGACGCAGTCAAATCAAAATTCTAAGTCAGTTGTGGACAATTTAAGGACTTAGTGATGGGGTGGGTGAGGAGTGACCTAAACACACTGGGCTCTAAGAAGCATGGGGATTGGCCAGATCCTAAGGGGGGCTTTCAAGAAGAATTCTTTAGACAGAGGCGATACAAACACCTCTCTTGAACTTAACAGTTTGGCTACTCTGGGTAGGATTGTGTTATTAGTCTTCTCACAGTCATTTATTTTAATATTTGTTTATTAAAATTTCTTAAAGTTTTTGAAGAAAAAAAAAAAAAAAGGAAACTAACATTTAGCTCCTTGTCCCTGACCTCAGATGAAATGAAATCTTTCTACACAGCTCTTGGTGTCAGGTAGAAGAGGAATGCAGAAATAGCCCTGTTAAACTAGGTTCCTAGTGATGTGAAACTGAGCAGGCAGGAGAGCCAGAGAATGGGGCTTCTGGAGTAGGGAAGGACACAGCAGCACAAGCTGCTGGGGTGACATGATTTCTCTGCACTTGTTCACTCTGCCTTTTCTTGCTGTAGATTGAAGAATGTGTGGTGTGCTCTGACAAGAAAGCGGCTGTTCTCTTTCAACCTTGTGGGCACATGTGTGCTTGTGAGAGTAAGTAGCCTATTGGGAACCTTCCCAGTGTTGTCATAGAGACAAAAGTAAACGACTACATCTTTGATGATTGTTTGTTTATTGGATAACCCACCTACAGAAAAGCTGGACAAGCATTTAGTACCTTTTTGGTCTTTACTTTTGAGTGATAGAGTATACTGAATAATTTGACTACTGAAATTCTATGTTCTATCAGACTGGACTCTTTTAAAATTCATTTTGGCTTTTTCTGTGTGTGTGTGTGTGTGTGTGTGTGTGTATTTGTGTGTATTTACTTATTTACTTTTGAATTTTTATTTATTTTTGTATTACCACAAAAGGATCTCTCACATACAATAGAAACTTACTTCTAAAACTATTACAACATCTAGTCCAACCTTTTTGCATATAACAGAGGTTGGTATGTGCCAGGGCGCCTTCATTTGTCTTCACCTTAGCATTGCCTTCCCTGTGTACCTACCTGACTCCTCGGGCTCTTATGGCTCTCCTGTTTGGGGCCGTAGTTTTGTTATGTTAACTGTTAGGTTAGGAGAAATTTAAGAAATCTTTTCTTTGGGAAGAAAATATTGAAGCTTTTGAGATGCTTTAAATCAGTGGTTCTCAAACTTCCTAATGCTGTGACCCTCTAATACAGTTCCTCATGTTGGGATGACCCCAACCATAAAACTATTTTTGCTGCTTCTCCATAACTGTGATTTACTATTGTTAAGAATCGCAATGTAAATATCTGATGAGCAGGATATCTGATACGCTAGCCCTGTGAAAGGGTAGTTCAACCCTCATGGGTCACAACCCGTAGGTTGAGAAACTGCTCTAACGTCTCCCTTCAGGACATTTATCTCGAAGGTCTTGGCTTTGTATATCCCTCTTATATCTTACAGGGTTTGAAATTCTCTTTCCTTTGCTCATTTTTTGTTTGTTTTGTTTTACTTATCAGTAAAAGGTCTCAGAAAGTTTAATACTTTAGATGGTATTTCATATTATAAAATAGGTTACTCAGGAAGTATTGGTTTCTAATGTTACCTAACTAGAATAACAGGCAGTTACTTTGTAATTGAGTCTCATTAGTGTAGATGTCTTCTAAATGTTGGGTTTAATTATTTTCTATTTATTTATTTGTGTGTATATCTGTAGGCTGTGTATGTACTTATGGGTCTGTAACTAACATGGTGTGTGGGGGGGAGTCGGAGGACCCTTGAAGGAGCTGGCTCTCTCTTCTACTATAAGTTCTGGGGCTCCAACTCTGACGGTCAAGCCTGGCCACAGGCAGCTTACCCACTGAGCTGTCTTATAGGTCTCTGGAATACTAGCATTTTGTTTTTTATTTTTGTTTTAATTTTTTTCATTCTGATAGACAACTAGATAATAGATAAAGGATTTGGACTGTTGACAGTCTAACTCAAGTAATTTTTTCTGTTTACCAAAGCAGGTGTAAAGGCTGTCATCAGCTGTCCAAACAACATAGAAAGACATTCCATCTGTTAAGTAAACTTTTGTAGACCAGAGGTTGACAAACTTTTTTCTGTGTGAGAACAAATAATGAATTTTTTTGGCTTCATGTGCCACATGGCTTTTGCAGTAATTACTCACCTCTTGTAGCTGTCCAGTACTGCCATTGTAGTCCAGAAATGACCATGGGAACTGTGGAGCTGGGTTTCAGCAAAAGCTTGTTTCCGTGAACAGGCTTGGGGCAGTGATGTGTAGAGCCCTCCCTGCTGTAGTCCAAGTGATACCTGTGAGATACAAGATAACTGTAGCCACTGGTGCTGGGTGCACAGTCCTTGAGCCTTAATATTTTATTCTCCCCCAAGGATTTCCAAAAACTTTTACGAGGCTCTTGCTTTGTAGTGTACGAGTTAACTTTGAACTTTGAGTTCTGAACTAGGCATTTTACTCTCTTCTTAAATGTATCATAATTTAATCTTAAGCACAATCATAGTTAGGTGGGTTTTCTATGTTTTATTTTATTTATGGTTCTTGGGATCATTCCTGTGACCTCTTGCATGTTCAGCAAGTGTTCTGCTTCAGAGCTACATCCCTAGCCCTAAACTTTTTCGTTTGTTTTTTGGACAGGGGCTCACATGTAGCTCAGGCTAACCTTGAGCTCTGATCTTCCTGCTTCTGCCTCCTAAGTACAGGAGTCGCATGTGTCCCCCACACTGCCCAGCTCCCAAACATGCTCTTAAACACTCACTTATGGCTCAGGCCCTTTCATAGTGAGTGTATGCTACTCATTAAAGTGTTTGGTTCAGAACCTATGCCACAGTGACGTTAAGCAGAGCATTGGAGTCTTGAAGAGTATAAAGTACCTTGACCAGTCAAAGGAAGAGTTATATTCTTTTTGAAGAGGCTGATTATTTATGTCTTTGTTTGTTTGTTTAGAAAATTCTATTGTTTAGAAATACATAATTAAACAGTTATAGGAAGTCCATGTAATTTTGATGGTATGTTGATTGATTAGTATATAATACATTAATCCTTTACGAAAAAAGTCTGCCCCCAGAGTGAAGTCGAACCTCAGACTAGATTTGTTAGTGTCCAAGGTTAGCCTGCATGTTATATCACCAAGTGTTCTATGTTCATGTTTTGGTGTCAGGCTTGCTAATAATTCTACACCCAGTGTGTTGCCATTAGAAGTATATAAGCCACTCTGCCCACATCCACAGTTCCATGGCTTGATAAAGTTTGAAATGAGGCATACTTATATGGTAAATGCTGGTAAAAAAAGAACATGTTGACTTACTACTGTTTCTTATTTTATAATTAACAAGTTCAAATGTAAGATGATATGAGTAACCAGTAACGTGTATTGTACCTGCATAGTTTTCTTTCTCTAAGAGATTTTAAATTCGTACCCTATGTATTTGTTTTGCCCAAATGTGTGACGGTGCACCATTAGGAGACCAGGAGAAGATGCTAGCTCACCCTGGACTGGAATTGCAGATGGTTGTTAGTTGCCATGTGGGACCTGAATCTGGATTTTCAGGATGAGCAACCAGTGTTCTTAACCACCCCTAAGCCATCTCTCCAGCCGCAAATGAGAAAGGCTACTCAAATACAGTTTTTGAAAATTTATCATGGAAAAAATGGTCTTGTGGAAACATTTTCCTAGTTACTCTGAAGCGGTGCATCAGATGACAGAAAGGAACCCAAGGGAAGAGAAGAATAAACTATGTATTATAAAATATGTTTTTAGGAAATTAACATTTGGCCATCATATTTTAAGGAGGCAGAGGAACTCTTGAGTGAGTGATTTAAGGGCGAAGTGAATGTGTCATGTTAAGTGGGCACGGCCATATCAAGAGCCCCAGAACTTCAGACTGATGGGAACAGCAAACGCATATGCTTACAGCATGTGCAGTGTGCACTGTAGCTTCCTCCTTTCAGATGGGTGCATCTGGGTATGGCACTCACGGGTCCACTGTTCACTGAAATGTGTCAACAGTATTTCTGTTCTCTAAGCCTTAACATAGTTTTTTCTTTTGCTTGTTTATTTTATTTTTTTTTTTTTTTGGATTTTTGAAACAGGATTATAATTGTATATCAGCATTCCCAAATAAACTTTATGATTTGGAAATGTTTACTAGAAAAAAATTACTATTCAGTTACATTAGGAAATGTTTTCCTAATAGGTTCTTTGTTCCAGTGGACAGTTTTCATGCTTAGGTTAATAACATGGTGTTAAAGTGGGATTTCATTTTATAACTTGTTGTAGCTAGGATCTGGTATGTTTCTTTAATGCTTGCTTCAGTATGTGGTTAAATTATAGAAATATACCGAGAAAGGCAACGTGATTTACGTTGTAGCTAAAGAAGTGTTCTTATTTTTAGACTGTGCCAGCCTGATGAAGAAGTGTGTGCAGTGCCGGGCAGTGGTTGAGCGGAGGGTGCCTTTCATCACCTGCTGTGGTGGCAAGAGCTCAGAAGACCCCTCTGATGAGATCTGTGAGTATCCTCTGCTGAAGGGTTCTTAGTTTGCTTTCTTGTTGGATATCTCTCTCCATTACACTATGCTGTGGCCTTGTTCAGCCTAAGATGTGTCAGGTGGATTGACAGAGGAGTAGGTATGGTTTTTTGGTGCATTGGTTAGTTATAAGAAATGTAAAATTGGAGTTTTACTTAGTTTGTGTTATGCTTATAGACTTTGAAAATGTATGTGTATGTGGTTATGTGCATGCCTCAGTAAATGGAAATCAGAGGACAACTCTATGGAATTGGTTCTCTCCCTCAAACTTTACATGGGTTCTGGGGATCTAGGTTTAAGGGGCAAGCACCAAGCATTTTTACCACTGAGCCAATCTTGCCAGCCTAACATTATACTTCTGAGGCTTTGCAATATGAAGAACATTATATTCTTTCTTAAAGAATACTTGCTTTTTGTTTTAAAGATGAAATGTAGTGGCTGTGCTTGTATATTTCTGGGAGTCGGATTAATTAAGCATATACTAGACCAATGAACTGTGTACCAGACCAATTTAGTGTACCTGGAAATAGGGCGCTGAATTCCAATTTAATTTTTCTTTTCACTTTACAATGTATTAACTTGGTCCGTTTACATAGTAGGCTTGCAAAATCATCTAATTTGCATGTATTACAGTTATTAGGGGCAGAGTAAGCTGAATTATAACACAGACAAGTAGAGAGATGAAGATAATTAACTTTCCATTTTTTCCTTTTATTCCATGGTGTTGGCAAAATCAAGTCATTGCTCATGCTTAGCAAGCAGTTACCTGTTGGCTTTTATTCCCAAACCCTGCCTCCTACTTTTTTCAATCATACAACTGTTTAAAATAATTTTTTTTTTTCTTTAGGGTCAGTGTCTTAGACAGTGTAGAGACACTATTTCCACGACAACTGTAAAGGAAATCCTTTAATTGGTGCTTACTTACAATTTCAGAGTTAGTTCATTCCCATCATAGTGGGGAGCAGGCTGCATGCAGGCAGACATGGTGCTGAAGAAGTAGTTGGATCCACAGATAGCAGGAAGCGACTCTGGGATTGGCTTGGGCTTTTGGAACCCCAAAGCCCACCCCCAGTAACACACTTCCTCCATCAAGGCCACACCTCCTAATCCTTGTCAAGTAGTGCCACACTCCCTGTTGACAAGCATTCAAATTGGTGAACCTATGGGAGCCAGTCCTGTTCAAACCAGCACAGTCAGTGAGCTGGCCCAGCAGGTAAAGAGCGTACCATGTAAGGCTGACACCCTGATCCAGTCCCTGTACAGGTACCCGAGAGTTTGATTCTTGGATTTTTAAACATGTTTTGTAAATAGAGGAGGAAGAACATTGCTGCATACACCTCTCACCTTTTTCACAGAGAGAAGAATAAAATTCTTAGGCATGGGTATTAGCTGGAATAAAAAGTCAAGGATATTCAGAGCCCGGCAGGTAAAATCAAAGCACTTTTATTCACAGCTTTCTGAACGTTTCAGACCAGATTGTTAACAATAAGGAAATCTTGGCATAAAGAAAAGAGGGTCAGGCTCGGATGGCTCGTGTCCACTCCTCCATTTCCTTGCAGAAAACGGCAGCCCTCTGAGAGATACCAACCAGACATGACTTAAGACTAGGCACAAACCCTCACATCCAGTCTGGTGAGGCAACCCAGCAGGAGCAAAAGGCTCCCAGGAGTTAGCCAAAGAGTCAGAGACACTCCCAGTCCCACTGTTGGGAGTCAGGGAGAGCATAGAGCTACACAACCGTAACATATATGCAAAGGGCCTTTCTTAGATCCATAGAGGCTCTGTGATGTCACTTCAGTCTCTGTGAGCCCCTGTGAGCCCTGCTTGTTGATCCTGTGGGTGTTCTTGTGATGCCCTCAGTCCCTCTGGCTCCTACAATTTTTTTCTCCTTCTTGTATGGGGTTCCTTGAGCTCTGCCTGATGTTTGGCTGTGGGTCTCTTCATATTCTCCTGCACATCTTAGCACCTGGGAGACAGAGGCAGGCAGATCTCTCTCTGGGTTTAAGGCCAGCATATTCTGTGTAGTGAGTTTCAGGCCAGCCATTTACGTAGTAAGAGACTGTCCGAATGATCATCGTAATCATTATAGTGAGTTCGAGACCCGCCAAAGCTATATAGAAAGACCCTATCTGAATAATCATCATCATCATTGTCGTTGTCGTCATCCAAGTATGGTGGGTGCCACCTGTAATTGAGCTCAAGGCCAGTCTGGGCAACGTGAACCTTGTCTAAAAAGGAAGATACTTTTTTTTAAATCACCTAAGAGACTGATTATCACTCCTTTAGTAGCTATTTTGCTATGATTATAGTGGCCCATGAGCAGAGCAAAAGGAGTGCATGTTTTGAGCTTGCTAGAGGAAGCAAGTAGAGCCCTTCAAAATTGAGAAGTTCTGCTTTGCTGCAAACCTCTTTGTCTCCCCACCTCTGCCTTTTGTTTTTGGACAAGGTCTTGCTGTATGGTCCAGGCTGACCTTGGCCTAAGGGCCATACTCCTGTGCTCAGTCTGCGAGTGCTGCAGTTGCAGTCACACATTCCCACGTGTGTGAGGGATTCCCACGTGTGTGTGTCCTCTGTTTCTTTTTAAAAATTATGTATGTGTAAATGTATGTGTGGGTGCCCATAAAGACGAAGAGGCATTTGAGTCCCCTGGAGCTGGAGTTTCAGGTGCTGTGAGTCATGAGACATGGGTGCTGAGACCTGAACTTGGCTCTCTCTAAGAGCATTGTGTACATTTAGCCACCAGGTACCCTCTCTAGCCCCCAAACCTTTTAACTCTTTAAGATTATAAATGAATGTTATCTACTTGTCACTACTGTATCTTTTCTCTCAGTATGGAACAAAATTTTGAAGAAGACCCTAAATGTTAGCCTCCTCCAGCCCTTTGTTCTGTTGTGAAGCTTACAGAACCCATGGCATGAAGGCATTCTCCTACCAGCCATCCTCAGCCCCACAGTTTTGTTTTTTAATAATTAAAAGTTTAGAAATATGGCATTATGTCAAAACAGTACAAACTAAGAAGTTTTTTGTTGTTGTTGTTTTGTTTTTAATTCTATTGTAGCAAGTGGGAATATCCCAGTGCTGCAGAAGGACAAAGACAACACCAATGTCAACGCAGATGTGCAGAAGCTGCAGCAGCAGCTTCAGGACATTAAGGAGCAGGTAATGATTGCATCCCAGCACCCAGTGCCTCTTACTGTGCCACCTCATTTGGCACTTGTCTTGCTTGTCTCTACGCACGACTCATAGGTCGCTTTTCAGGTTCAAATGGAGCAATGGAGTGTCTGACCTTGAGACAGAGTCAGACATTTTCCAAAACATGGAACCCAGATAGCAACAAACGTGGTTGGACAATACCCTAAGACTGCAGTGAGGCGCCTTTCAAATACGTGACAGCTGTGCAGATAAATGTTGGTGCCAAGTGGAAGCGGAGTGTTCAGCAGTAGCACTCCTACACTGCTGCTGAGAAGAGGTGCTGCTGTTAAAACTACCGGGACCCTGACTTTGTCCAGTAAACTAAACAGGTGTTGTTTACGGCTACAGACCTGGTGGAAATCAGGGTTTAAAGGCTGGGTAGTGGTTTTCTCTGCTATGAAGAAGCAAAGGGCCTAGAACCTAGTACAAGAGTCTGGGCATGTTGTGGACTCTATGACTTGTGTACATTTCTATGTGTATATACTTTAATACGTGTGTGTTTGTGTACAAAACCGAGAGAAAAATGAGTGCAAAATTGAGACTGATACTCATCCATGAGAGGGGGATGAAGGGGAGAGGGGGAGAAAACAGCAAAAGGGATAATAAAGCAGATCCTCTCCTGTGACTCCGGTGACCCCTTGCTACTTGACACAGGGATTTAATTGGTTCAAAGACAAGCAGCAAGAATGTGGTCTGAGGTTGGCAGTGGTAACACTGTCAGCAGCCAGTCGTAGCATCCTAGATCCCAAGTTTACGACATGAATTTACCAGAAATAACCTATAGAGCAGTGGTTCTCAACCTTCCTAACGCTATGGCCCTGTACTAATACAGTCCCTCATGTTGTGGTGACCCCAACCGAGAAATTGTTTTGTTGCTACTTCACAACTGTACTTTTGCTCCTGTTATGAATCATAATGTAAATATCTGTTATGCAGGATATCTGACGTGTGACCCCTTCACAAGGGGTTGACCCTCAGAGGGGTTGTGACCCACAGGTTGAGAACCATGGCAATAGCAGGTGGCCCAAGATAATTCATGACCATAGGAAAACTAGTTTAAAACTGAATGCATGTATTTACTAAGCCTTTGTAACATATCTGAAGAGAGAAAACTCTTTTTATTGAGTTGGATTTTTTCTATAGAATCAGCATTTAGCAATATAATTGTTATATAGTGACCAAGTAAAGATAAATAAGGATTCAAAGATGTTCTTCTCCTCCTCATTTGTCTTCCCCATACCCTGTCCTATTGCATGTGTTTGTATGTGTGGTGTCTGCACATGTTTGTAAGTGTGCAAGCACATACGCAGGGTTAACAAATGTTTTCTTTGGTAGCTCTCTGCCTTCCTTGTTAAGGCAGCTACTCTCCTGGACCTACAACTCAATGTTCTGGCTAGGGTGGCCACCAGCATGCTCCAGGGATCCCCTGACTGCCTCCTGTACACCAGGATTACAAGTGGGCCATTGTACTTACCTGGATTTTAAATTTACATGGGTTCTGGGGTTCTGAACTCTGGTCTTCACTTGCTCAGAAACCATGACTATTGAACCATCTCTTTGGCCCTTGTTTAATTTTTAAGTTGGCATACAGATCGATGGGCTTCATTACGACATTTTTACGAATACATGGTATTCTTTGTTCTTATCTGTAGCCCTCCCACACCCTCAGTCAACCTTCCTTTTGTTGGGTGTCCCCTGTCCCCTCCCCTGCTTCAGGGTTTCTTACTGCTTTTGTGTCTCGTGTGTTCCATTGCACTCTTGGCTACCTGCCTTCATACCATCTCCACCCCTTCTTATATCCCTCTTTATGCTTCGTCAGTATGGATACACGCACACACGCATTGGTAGAAATTTAAATCCACATTCTATAGATGAGAAATATGGGAATATTTGGCTTTCTGAGGCTGACTTGTTTCATGTAATGTGATTTCTAGCTCCTTCTATTTTCCTGCCAAGGTCATGATTTCATTCTTCATTATGGTTGACTTCCATTTTTATGGGTCACATTTTCTATTTGTTGATGAGCATCTAGGCTGGTTCCCCTTACTGTGAACAGTGTGACAATGAATGTGGATGTGCAAGTCTCTGGTGTAATGATGTAGAGTCCCAGGTGTGGGATAGCTGGATCTTAACAACAGTTCTGGTTTTAGCTTGCTTAATTTTGTTTGTTGTTTTGTCTTGTTTTGTTTTTAAGAATCTTCATACTAATTCCTGTAGAGGTAGGTACGAGTTTGTGTCACCTCATCAGGGTCTCTTTCCCTACAGCCTTGCCGGCACTTGATTCTGACAGCTGTTTCCACTTGAGCGAGATGGAAGCAGTTTTAATTTACATTTCCCTGATAATGAAACCTTTTTCAGATATTTTTTGACCATATATTTCTTCTTTTAAGAATTATTTATTTGATTCATTAACACATTTGTTGGTTAATAATTTAATTTTAATATATATTTTCTATATATTAATCTCCTGTGTAATGTAGTTGGTATAAGTAGTCTCCTGGCTAATTAGTTATGCAGTCTGTGTGTTCATGAGTGTGCATGTGTGTGTGAATGCACAGTTGGAGGTCATCTTCAGGTGCTTTATTTATCTCCCCCCCCCCCCCCCCCCCCAGCACAGGAATGTGCTGCCATTAGCTACTCCTTATGGAGTGTTGAGGATCTGAATTCATGTCCTAATACTTGTCCTAACAAGTACCTTTCTGGTGGATCAATCTCCTTAGCTGTAACTTGATAGCTATAGTGTTTTAGACTTTTAGGCCTTCCTTTGTAACCATGGGTGGCCTGGGATTCATTGTGTAGACCAAGCTGGTCTCAGACTTGTGATCTCCCTGCCTCAGCTTCCAGAGTGCTAGGAGCATGTGTGTCACCATGACTGTCTCTGCTGACAGTTTCTTTTGCTGTGGGGAAGTGCTTGGTTAAGAGCACTTGGCTGCTTTTCCAGAGGCCCTGAGTTCAATTCCCAGCAACCACATGGCAGAGTAAAATGGGTTTTTATTAGTGTAAACTATGTTTATGAATAAATAATGACTTCCTAGTCGAGTGGCTGAGAGCATGCTCCTACTGTTTTCCTACGTCTTGATAACGAGTAGTGCTGCAGTGTTTGAGAGCAAGAACTCGGCTAAGAGCTCCAAGCTGACATGTCTTGAAGAGGCTTTGAACCATGGTGAGCCAGTTTGCTTTTCAAGTGTACTGGCTGTGTTGTGCCTAGTGAGGACTCTCAGCTGCATGCCTGCACTGCACACTATCCAGTGACACAGTCCCTGCAGGGGACATGTCTTCAGTGCAGTGAGGCTGCCTTTTATCCATTGCTCACGCTCTGTCTGTGGTTTTATGTAGTAGTTACTTTAGGGTTATTATCATTATGTCGTATATGTTTGGGTTACAAGGGTTTAGTGCATTTCATAGATGCAGAAGCCAGCGGAGCTCAGATGCCTTGGAACTGTAAGCCACCATGTGAGTGCTGGGAACCAAACTCAGGTCCTTTGCAAGAGCAGTAAGCATTTGTAACCTCTGAGGTAGAGCTCCATTCCTATCATATTTGTTTTATGTGCTACCTTTATACTACTTTATTTCTATAAGAATAACTAGTATCTATTCTGTAGGGATGACATTTCATTGTAATAATTATTTTTGAACAACTAATTTATAAATAACTAACATATTTTTAAGCTGGGTGTGGTATCACATGCCTTTAATTCCAGTACTTGGGATGCAGAGGCAGGTAGATAGATATCTTATAAGTCTGAAACCAGACTGGCCTACATAGTAAGTTCACCAGCCAAGGTGATATAACAAGACCTAGTCTCAAATCTCCTCTCAAAAAAAAAAAAAAAAAATCTAAAGAATTTATTTCTGAAAAGCAATAGATTGCTTGACTAAACCCAGAATAGAAAATTAATGATACAAAAGACTGACATAAAATGGGTCCCACTTATTCACTGTCTCATTGCATTTCAGACAATGTGCCCTGTATGCTTGGATCGTCTGAAGAACATGATTTTCCTCTGTGGCCATGGAACATGCCAGCTCTGTGGAGACCGAATGAGTGAATGCCCAATTTGTCGCAAGGCAATTGAACGAAGGATTCTTTTGTACTGATTAAGAAACACAAGAGTGTTTTGTTAGCTGAAGTATGTGATCATGAGATCTTAGTAGGTTCTAAAACTAGTTGGGAGTTTAATCTAATGGGTTAATTTGTAATTTCATAATTTCTTTATTAGAATGTAATTAGACTATATATGGACCACCATCACAAAAAAAAAAAAAAACATACAGTGTTTGAAATTGTGTGTGTGTGTGTGTGTGTGTGTGTGTGTGTGTTTTCCTCCTGAATTTAGAACATCAAATCCATGGTAACTCATAGAAAATTTGCTTTTGGCTTTGAAGGGGAAACTCCTTTAAAGACCTCCTTTCACATTTTTCTATTGCATTTTTCTTTTTTAACATGTACACATATGTTAAACCTTCGACGTTGGCTTACAAGGTCAGTATTCCACATGATTATCATGATTTCACATGGTGAAAATGACACACTGTTCCAAAAGTCACAGGGGAGGTGAGTGGGACAGGTGCTCGGTGACAGAAGTATAGTAGAGATGTCCTGGCTAAGGCAGTCCTGAAGGAAACATTGTATTTCAAGATAATTTGAAGTTATGCAACTGATTATTTCTGAATTTTTAAGTAAGTGAAAGTATGGGGTAAGAGAATAATGACTTTACCTTCTTTTCTAGACTTAAAAGGAAAATTGACTAACTTAAGTAAATGAATGATTTTAAAATCACCAGTAGACACAAAAAGGCAAACCACAATTGTAGTGAGAACTGAAGGCTAGCTCAAGGGTGAGAGCACACCTCTGCCTGGTCGTCACTGCTGCACTTCTTGTGTTAACTTCTCCCTGTTTGCATCGGCCATTTGTAGAAAAAGATCTGTGAAAAGTAACTTCCGGTTTCCCTGTGAACCCTGACCTGGCTTGATCTAATCAGTACATGCACACCATCCTTTCTGTGCCTCTGAGGTCTCTTCAGCTGGGTGGTGCATTGTTAGAGGCAGCAATCTTCTCTGTATGTCTGTTACTTCTGACAGTGTTACGGATTCTACCTTCATCAGAAGCCTTACTTCCATTCTCTCTCGGATAGTAATTTTACTATAAAGAACGTAGTTTTTCTTCAAACCTACAGATGAACATTCTTTAAACTGCCAACATTAACTAAGATACAATAGCTTAGTGTCAGATACTTTGAAAAGAAAATGCCAGGGCATTTGTGGAAAAACATGGAAAATACATGTTGACTTGGTTAGGAGGCTAAGCATTTTGTCTCCTTTAAGTGAGTAATCTCTGTATGTAGCCTAAATATACACACATTAAATGTTTTGAGGTTCCTCACTACTAGATTGTTTAAAAAACAAAAAACAAAAAAAACAAAACTATCAGTTATTTATGATAATGTCTACTCTGTGCTGTGTAGAAGCATATATTCCTAAGGATAATGTTCTCTTGAGGATAGTTTCCCCTGCTTTTGAATCTGGCTAGCTTGTGTCTGGTTTTGTTTTTTTTTGTTTTTGTTTTTTTGGTGTTTTTTGCTGTAGCAACTAAATGTGGGACAGCAGTGTCCAGCCTGGCTATACTTTGTTGCTGGTGGTTACTTGCCACTCGCTGCCTTTGCCAGGCCTCATGGTGAGCGAGTGAGTGGAGCTGCTGGCTGCCTTGCAGACTCAGCAGTTCCATGTCTGTGTTTAGCTGAGTAACTGCTTTGTTTCTTCTTTGTGTTTTTGAGGTAGAGTCTCACTATGTATTCCAAGCTGACCTAAAACTTACTGTGTAGCTCAGGCTGGCCTCAACCTCATGATCTTCCTGCCTCTGCCTTCCAGTTGTGAGATTATAGGCTGGAGATCCCACCATATCTAACAACTGTTAATCATTTTGGAGGGTACAATCCTTACTGGTTTCAAATTAGGTATATTCTAGTGTAAGGAAACAATGAAGCAATCTTCCGAGTATAATTTGAAGGGTTTCTTGGTTTTTTTAAAGATATATCTGATGATATGATGTTTATATAAAGAGACAGACTGTTTTCTTGCAGACTTGGAAAGAGCAGAAATGAGGATCTTTTTTTCCTTGCCATAGACTGCCCAGCTCTTTCCACTTGTCATCAGGCAAGGAGGGATGGCTGCTACACAGTCTGCCAGCCCAAGAGCCTATGCACCACAGCTGCACCCCACTTCATTCCTTTCTCTGTCTCCCAAGCTGCAGTGCTGAGGCTTACATCCTGTAAAGCTTCTGTCTGTCAAGGGATAGACCTGACCAGCTCCATCATCTCCTCCATGCAGAGCACAGCATACTAGCTCAGGAGAGAGAAGCCATCAAGTCTCTGTAGTGCTGGGGACTTAGGCTTTCTCTTTGTCACTTGGCCGTTTATGGTATGCATACTATAAACAGATGTACTTCTGTTCAGGTCTGCAAGCATCTAAAATTATTGTAAATTTGTCTGGGGTTTCCAGGAGACAGTAAGAGCAGGAACTGAATGGTGCCAGTGACTTCCTCCTGCACTCTGAAACTACTACCTCTTAGTCCATTTACAACACTTGGCCCCTTGCCGATCTTGTTACCCAAACCTCTTTTTCCTGTACCTCAGAAGAATTCTTACTTTTTCTTAGAATTATTTTTACAGTGACATGCATTCATTTTTTTAAAGTATTGGACTTGAGGGGCTGAATGGGGGCAGGAAAGAAGTCAGTGTCTTGGCACACTCAGCGTTTACGCTGCAGTTGTGTCTTTGCAGCTGTCTGTGGACAACAGGATGGGATCCTGAGGAGTGTTAGTATTCCTCACTGCTGTTTCAGGAGAGCTGCCAGGAGCAGTACTGGATTCCCTCTCTGTGCCCCTTGGCCCACCACACTTTGTCATTTATGCACTAAGACATCAGCTTTCTCGCTCAGCACACAAACAACTTAGCAGGCGGTGCTGTCACAGCAGCTCTTGCTCACAGAGCGTAACCTTCTTTCCCGAGCTAAACACATACAGAATTTTATTGGGAGCAGGGTTTTCAAGAGAGTATAATTTTATATTAGTGTAAGAATATTATACTAGGCAAATGTTTAGTTTAGTTACCTGAATTGTGCTTAAGATATTTGTAATTTAATAATGGCAGGTTAACCAGAAGTCTGCTGAAACATAAAATTAACTGGAAATAATTCCTTAAATTTATATTTTTGATGACTGAAGCCTGAAAGAACATTTTATTTTAGAATATTGAAAATGCATGCTGCTTAAGATTTGTCTAGTTCAAAATTCAAACCTTGCTGGGTCGTTATTACACATGGACATCCTGGTACTCATGTATTGCCTGATGGATGGTTTTGTTTATTTTGAATTCTGGACAGTTTTTGGACAAGGAATAGTTAAACTTATCAACTAGGACAAGGCTGGATGGAGCAGAGCTGGCTTGGAGGATTGGGGTTGCAACAAATAGGAAACAAAAACCGTAAGCACAGAGGAGAGGGTTTGCCATGGTTCTAGTGAGGAGGGCATATTTCACTAAGCATGAAAAGGGTCGGTAAGGTCAGTTCTCTAAATGGCTTGTCAGCTGTTTTGTAAATTACAGATTTTAACACTACTTAACTCTTTAAAGGAAGGAAAGGTGTTTATCCTTTCACAAGGAAATGTTTATAGTGATAATTTGTATAAAAACACACTCATGGATACATTTTTGGTATTTTTTTTTTTTAATTTCAGTGAGAACCACATATCATAAGGTTTGTTGTCCTGACTGCTGTTAAATAGGCAGTTCAGAAGGGTCGTTTCCAATCAGTTTGTTGGGGAACAATCATAGAGCTTCATCCTGCACCCATCAGATGTTCCCTTCTTTCTTCCTTCTGTGCAACAAGGCTCTGACTACTTATAACACACTCAGATTACTGAGTAGAGTCATTTGTGTTTGCAAGATCCAAACCTAGGTAAACATCAGGTTCCTGAGATGTGAGGTAGGGCATCTTTCCCTTGCCATAACTGCTATTTTTTACATGTATGTTAATTGAAAGTGTTTATTATTTCGTTTTGAGCCAGAAGGGGTAAAACACATTTTAGATGTGGGAAATAAGTTAGCTTTGGTTTTGTACTATATTGGGAAGGTAGTAGATTCTCACAAGTAATTTGTGCCTTGTTATAAATGTCAATTGTCATTGAGTCTACCTGTCAAAGTCACAGAATACATTTTTCTTTCAACATGGCAACCTAATTTAGCTTGCTTGAATATTACAATAGAAATGCTTGCTGATACTACTTGATAATCATGTATATTCTTTTGACTTACATACACAAACACATATTCGATAGCAGTATTGATAATTACAGTTGTATGTCTTTAAACACTAAACATGAGGAAGCTTTTTAATGTGTGTGTGTGTGTGTGTCTGTGTGTCTGTGTGTCTGTGTTGCTTTACAGCAGTGAGGGAGAAATCCTTTGCACTGAGCTTCAGTGGCTGATAAGTGGCTAGCAGTGGGTAAAAATAGGAGTGGATAGTTAATAAAGTTGCTACCTTGGCATTTTCTACCTCCTTTTCTACCAGAATACTGCTTCCCTCCCACCCCCCAACTCCGGTGTAGCATCTTGTCTTATTTGTGGGAGCAAAGGAAACAACCTGAAGTTAGATGTTCTTTTTTTGAGAATTTAAGCAATAGATACAGGAAAAGTGACCTGTCACATTAATCTGGTGCCTAAATGCAAAGGTTTGCATTGACATATACCACTGTCTAAAAGGAGAGTAGTGCTGACGATTTGGACTGTCCTGTATAGTTCTCTCGATTTTATTTCATAAACATGACTTCTGTGGTTTTCTAATCTTTTATGAAATGAGCAAATATGCCATCTTGTCTGAGCACAGTGTCAGGAAGCTATTGAAGTTCTGACTCAGGGCTTTTTAACACTTAGAGCAATTCTTAGTATATTTTGGAAACTCCATCTGCATAATTCTTCAGTGCCTTGATTAACTTGGCAACACTTAAAAAAACTTTGTATTAGGCAACCTTCAGTGCACCAATCACGATATGCACGTTCCTAATCATACTGCTAAGCATGTGGAAGAACACTTCTGCGTGCGCTGGCTTTGCATAATTCTTTAAGGGAAGTGTTCTACATTTGCACTTGATACTTGTTTTTTTGATTCTGTTTTTTTACAAACTGATTATTCAAGGCCATGGCACTGTTACCAGAAAAATGGTGTTTGCTGTCTATCTGCAAGTCACCTTAAATAGCTGTTGGGGAGGACAGAGCTCATATACTTTGTATTGAGTACAAAAAGATCAGCTCAGCAACCAGATCACCTTCCTCTCAAGTGGAAACCAAACCAAGCCAAACCCTTTGTTTTAGTGGTTCAGTTAAATAATTAGTTGAAAGGAAATCATGAATTGCATGTCATCCTTAATGCTGATCTGTAGACTAAATGCATGTTTTTCTGTCTCCTTCAATGTGTCTGCCATTCTAAGTACAGTATATTCAAATGGTAGAAAAAAAGGCTGACTCAAATGGTTTTTGCGCTTTGTAATTTTTCCAGTTCTTTTTAGCTTTCAATGTTGGAATAAATTTAAGTCTTGTTTATGGATAAAGTTTCTGTATGGAAAAATGATTCTTGCTTATTAGTTTTTGTTTAAGGAAAAAGCTTAGTACAAACTGAGCTTTTAAAAATAAATGCAAACATTTACCATTAATAAAATCTGTGGTGTAATAAGTTTTTCTCTGACTTTTTGGAAGCTATTCTTTAAAATAATATAAATGAATTTTTATTTTTAAGGCATTTGAAAGCAAATCTCAATACATCCAAATATCCTATTATTGGAAAGAAAATTACCATATCTTTGAGAAACAAGGACATCTCTCCAACTCAATGTAAGAAGTAAGCATCCACATCTAGAAGGTTCTTGTTGTGAGTGCTCACGTGTCAGGAGCCTGTCTAAGGGACAGAGAAGCTTTCATGCTTTAGTGCCTACTCTTTCAGGACTGAGGTGTGTTTGGAAAGTAACCGAATAGAACAGACTTGGTCAAAGAAAGCCAGACAGGAAGGACTCAGTCTCTCTCTCCGTAGATAACGTATATTTTTAAAAAGGTTATTCCTCTTCAGAAGACGTGTGTGTGTGCGTGTGTGTGTATAAAATTTTTAGAAAGTAGATATTTTACAGCAATGATGTATCTCTCCTTTTCAGTGTTTTGTGACTAATCAGTCATTGAATAGTTTGGAGGTATTTTGTTTTTAAAGTTGCTAGACATACTTTGTAAAGTCGTTGAGAGGTTTTTCTAATTCTAGTTTAAAAGATGCATATCTGAAATGTCTAAAAGAAAATCCATTGAAAACAAAACCTTTTGTTTAATTGATAAAAGCACATGTGTTCCTACTTTAAACTGAATTTATTTTGGATAACCTCTAATTATTTGTATTCTGTGTTTATTTCTGTTACTGTATAAGTAGATATCTCATGGTCATATTTTTTATTAAACTGAAACTATAGGTTTAATAATAAAAGACATTTTAGAAAATATGCTTTATATTTTATCATTGACAGTTATCCTTCATAGAGATTAGATTTCACTGATATCTTATGGCACAGCATATCCCAAACCTTGGATAATGCTTTTTAGAGCAACAGTAGATGTTCAGAAGATGCAGCAAAGTGTGAGATAAGTGGAAAGCCCACAGTTGCTGTAGCCTGAGCCTTGGCTAATAGTTTCCCCATTTACAACCAAAACAATAGTTGATGAGCTCACTTTTATTCTCATGAGAACTACTACTACTACTAATGATAGATGTAGTAAGTAAGTATAATACAAACCCATAAACTAATAATGATAATAATAATAGTAGTAGTAGTAATAGATGTAGTAAGTGTGTGTAATCCAGACCCATGATAGAGGCCATGAGTGGATGAGTGACATGTCAAGGAGACTGGTTGGTGGTGCAGCAGCTGGATGATGCCCTGAGGAGAGGTGCTTTCTTTCAGTGTGTTCTTGATAGGCCTTGCATTCATTCACAGAAAACTTTCTAAAAGACAGAATTTTAAAAACAGTGCAGCCTGGCAGTGGTGGCGCACGCCTTTAATCCCAACCCTTGGGAGGCAGAGGCAGGTGGATTTCTGAGTTCGAGGCCAGCCTGGTCTACAGAGTGAGTTCCAGGACAGCCAGGGCTACACAGAGAAACCTTGTCTCGAAAAACCCAAAAAATAAAATAAAATAAAAACAATGTAAATAGTTTTTATTGTTTCCCTCTCACCAATTAGTATTAGTATTGAGCAGGACATTAACAAACAAAGTGCTGTTGTGGACAAATCTGAGAGGTGGAAATTCAAGGGAGGGCCTCATATACGGTGAGCTCTTCCTTCACCAGTAGACTGGACTTGACCTGTGTGAACCCAGGCTCAGTGCCCAGGACTGGGAGGAAAAAACCTGAGAGACAAGAGAAAGCATAGCTTTAGTCATCTCAATAGAGTTGACATAGACACAGTAATTACTACCAACAGCAAAGTATAGATAATTCTCAAGCTCATATGGAACATTCAGTAAGGAAGAAAACATTTGGGGCCTTCAAATATACTTAATGTTTCTTAAAAGAGTGATATACCATATTCTCACAGACCATGATGGGGTTAAACTAGAAATCTAAGAGGTGGTTTAAAAAAAAAAAAATCGCAGTCATTAAGTTGTTGGTAACTAACTGACACAGGTAAGTAGCACAGCCACAGAAATCTCAAGAAGGGGAGGCTGCTGGGTATGGTGGCTTATACTTAACGTTCATAGGATTTGGGGGGTGAGATCAAAAAGATGTCAAGCTAGGCTGGCTAGGTGGTTGGTACACACAGGCACATGCACAGAAAGCACGCACCACAAAAGAAGCTGGTGACATTAACAGTGTATAGTAGAAAAGGTATAAACTTATCAAGCCTCTTTAGGAAACTAGAAGAGGAATAAATTAATCAAAAGAAATAAAAATGGTAGCAGAAATTGGAAGGGAAAAAAAAATAATCCAAAAGTATAAACAGGAATTTACTGGAGGAATATTAAGAGCCAGATCTTGAAATGATCAAGTAAAGAGATTAACCAGGTTAAATAGGCAGTTATAAGATAAGGGATTGCTGATGCAAGGAGTATCCAGGGTGCCATCACTACAGATCTTATGGGCATTAAAATGTAAATTATATGAAAGTGGGTTATGGTGTTCACTTCCAGCCCTGGCATTTGCATAACGGAGCCAGAAAGTCATCCTTTACTGCAGAGAGAGTTCAAGCCCACCTGAGCCACATGAGGCCTAGTTTTAAAAGGAAAACATAGTATTACAAACAGTTCTATCCCTGAGTCTTTTGTGCTTGTTTTATTTTATTTACTTATCATACCACCTTAATGGTTGCATTTCCTGAAAGGTATTCCCATCAGAGAGAACTGAGGACCTTGGCAGGCTATCAAAAACAGTGCCTTTAAAACCATTAGCCTTTAGAAACAAAGCAGTGTGAACAAGATGACTTCATGGAATGTTTATGGAAGAAATTATGCCAGTTACGTATTGTCTCTTCAGAAGATAGAAACAGAAAGAATGCTTCCCTAAGAGAGAGATACCAGGCTTAGAAGTAAAAAACAATATTCCTTAGGTCTTTTTTTTTTCCTGAATTTGATCTATGAATTCTATCTGTAAAAATACCACCCAAATGTACTTTGTGAGTATTGACAAAGCGACATGAACGTTTATATGGAAGGAGGAAGTTTGAGGATTAATACTCCCTGAATATGACTTAAGTTGTATATAGCTGAAGGTCCATAATTAGCCAGATGCACACCAGCAGATGAATGAATGAAGAAATTTGGTATATTGGTACAATCAGCTGTAAAGAATGAAATGTCATCTGACTCCCCCCCCCCAAAAAAAATGGTTGGAACTTAGAGATCATCATATTCATTGATTTAGACAAATCTTGCAATGTGATGGTTAATTAATGTGGTCAACTTGACAGGGTCTAGACTCCTCTAGGAGACTTCCTGTGAGGGTTATTATCTAGATTAAATTATCCTCTGGCTATACTTGTGAAACATGCTTTAGACAAAGGTACTTGGAGTGGGAAGACATACCTTAACTGGGTAGCACTACTCCATGGACCAGGATCTTGACTGAAATGAAAAGGAGGAGCACTCACCACTGTCCACCTCCAGACCAGATACAGGGTGACAGCCACTTCAAGCCCCTGCCTCCGTGACGTTCCAACTATGATTTGACTTGCACCTGTACTGCTAACCCAAGTAATCTCTTCTTTCTTGAGTTGCTTTTACCAGGTATTCTCTTGAAGTAATCAGGAAAGTGATGGGATCAGTACTGAGAAATGAAACTCTTGCTGAGATAAACCTGCCAGTGTGATTCTTCGGCCTGTGGAACTGCTTTGCAGAAGGGGTGTAAAGGATTGAAGCTTTGGGCAAGGAAAGCCCTTGAACACTGTAGGCAAAGCCTAGTAGGCCATTTTGATGGAATTTAGAAAACATAAATGCTGAGAGAAAGAAGACAGTGGAAACTTGGTCTCTGTCTTGTGAAATGAAAATTATTAGGAAAGATCATAAGCCAATAATGGAGTTCCTCAGAAGCCACTGCCTGGGCAAGAGTCTCCCTGAGATCAGCACACAGAAGCAGATGCAGCTTGTGATCCAAGGGATTCAAGGCCCCTACTAAGGCCAACCATGAACTTAGCCTCATTTGTGTGGTAGCTTTTTGTAGGTATGAAGGGTTATGGAGGCTTGCATCTCAGCTCCAGGGAGCTGCTACACCAGGCAAGTTGGAGCCCTGCAGAGAACCCCTGAAGCCTAAGCTACAACAGAGACTCAGAACCTGGAGGTGCCAGGACCATGTGAGGAAAACTTCAGGCATGGAGCAGAGTTGACCCAAGAGACACTATATGCTCTGGGTGGCACAATTCAAAGAGTGGAAGTGCTCAAACCATCTGGAGCACAGAGATCCCATCGTAACTCCCAGATGCCAGACATGGAGTTGGTGTTCACTCTGCTGAGTTTTGTTCAACTCTTTCCTTGCTTTGCCATAGGAATGTTTGTGCTGTGCCACTGTTTATGTATGTAACTTGTTTTTTGTTTTACAGAAGTTCGTGGCTCTGAGTTTAGATGAGACTTGGAAGTGTTAAAGATGACTTGATTGTGAGATGGCCTTGAGCCTGTGGGGATAGAAGTGTGGGGCCTTGAAAGTGATGCGTTTGCATATCCAGTTGACAAAGGGTTCAGTTGTGATGGTCAATGATTTCAAGTTGGCAGAATTTAGAAGATGCCTCTGAGTATGCCTGTCAGAGATTGTCTAGATTAGGGTAATTGAGGTTGGAAAAACCATCTTAACTGTGAGTGGCATCATTCCACGAAATGGGTTCCTGAACTGAGCTAAATGAAAAGGAGAAGGCAAGTTGCCTCAGCACTCAATTACTGTCTGCCTCCTGACTGTGCAAAGGGCCCAGCTGCCTCAAGTTCCTGGCCGTGATAGATACATGTTACCCGTTAGCCATGAGTGGAAATAAACACACCTTTCCTTAGAGTTACCCTTTTCTCTCATGTGGCATCTCAGTTTAAATATGAATATGTGCATGCAAGCGCAGCATGGAAACAGGAGGGCTGAGGAGAAGATGTCCAAGAGGACGGAAGAGGAACAAGAGGGTAATGTTATGTAGGGAAGCCAGAGGGGCTTCTGGGAGAAGGAAACTAAACAGGTGTGGGAGGGCAGGGCAGACAGGGCTGACACCTGGACAGAGCGTGGAGATACTGTGTGTGTATGAGGTGTCACAGGGAACACATACTGGTATACATCTGTAATCCCACAACTTGGAGGCTGACACATGCCAGCCTGGGCTACATGGACCCTGTCTTACACATGCTGATGAAGTACCTCCAAAAACATGCAAAGCACTTTTAATATTGAATAGCAAAATCTAATTTTAAAATAGGCAGAAATTGGGCATAGAGGTATGCATATATTCCCAGTACTCATGATTGGGAATGACATTACTAAGAAAAATAAAAAGTGGCAGGGGGATTGCTCTGAATTTGAAGCCAGCCTGGGCTACACAATGAGTACTGTCAATAATAATAATAATAATGATAATGATAATAATAATAATAATACAAATAAGGCCAAACAAAACATCTCACTAGAGAGGGGCATATGACACCACTACCATATGTCATCAAGGAGCTAACACTTAAAATATTGATGTACAAACTCAATAATATGTAAAAACCCAACAATACCAAGTGCTGATAAAAAACAAAAAAAAAAAACAACTAAGCTCTCTGCTTCCTGGAGTACAAAATGGTAGTACTCTGGAAGATGGTTTGGCAGTTTCTTAAAGAAGCCAAAATTACCCACAAGACAGCATATGAATATTTAGTTATAATTGTCAAAAACTGGACATTCAAGTGATGTTTGTCAATAGGTCAAACAAGTTAGTAAGTGTATACAATGTAATAATCAGAAATAAAAGGAAGTGAGCTATTTGGACATACAACGTATAAAAGACTGTTAAACACATCAAATGAAGGACACCAGGTTACAAAGTAAGACACTACATGATTCTAGCTCTCTGGTACACAGGAAAAAGTCTGGCTATAGAGATAGTAAAATATCCTTGTTTGCCAAAGTTTGGGTCATAACCTGGATGAGTAGGCAGAACACAAAATATTTATGACAGAGAAGTTACTTAGTACAGATATTGTAGTGACTTGTATATTACATAGAACCATAAAGTAAAGAGTGTCCCCTTGGCTGTGACATCTCACCCCACTGATTGACAGGCTTGATTTGGCTGACTTGGCTAGCTAGGTGAGTGTCCCCTTCCCTCACTGTTTCATGAGTCCTTGAAGGTTCATACTTGATAGATGACAGCCTTCCCTGACATGAGAGGATCATTTCAATCAAGGGTATGTGTAGCTGTGCTCCCCTGCTAGAACTTCCACACAGCTCTCAAGAATGAGCCCTACTTTAGACTATGGGCTTCCACTAACAGTAGTGTATTAGTATTTTAAGCTTTATACCACCGTACTGTCTCAACCCACCAGCTCCTGAGTAATAACACAGACACTTAGATTTATTTATGAAAGCTTAGGCCTTAAGCTTAGGCTATTTCTCAACAGGTTTGTATATTTTAATCTAAGTTCTTCCATACAACCAGTTACCTCTCACTAAGTCCTAGTATATCCGACTTTCTCCATGTCTGGCTAGCAGATCCCCTCCTCTGGCTCTTTCCTAGAGTACCTATCTCTGCCCGAAAGTTCTGCCTTTCCTCTCCTGCCCTGCTGTAAGCCGCTCTTTATTAAGCCAATCAGAAGTGATCGAGTTGTTTACAAAACACAGGTGATGTGCCATAAAAATAACAATACCAGAGTCGTCCTATACTCAACTCTGCTGATACAGAAATCAGTATTTGAATAATACAAGACAACCTTTACACAGTGCACAAGAGATTATCCCAACGATTTGATTGATTGATTGATTGATTGATACTGTGTCTGTATATGAGCATGCTGGGGCCAGAGATAGTGGAGATAGTGCTCTCCTTCCACCTTTATATGGGAAGAGAACTCAGTCAGGCTTGTGTAAAAGTGTGTTTACCCACTGTGGTGGTTTGAATGTACTTGGCCCAGGGACAAGATGTAGAACTCTCAGCTCCTCCAGCACCATGCCTTCCTGGAAGCTGCCATGCTTCCCACCATGATAATGGACTGAACCTCTGAACCAGTAAGCCAGTCCCAGTTAAATGTTGTCTTTTATAAGTGTCATGGTGTCTTTACAGCAAAATAAAACCCTAAGACACCCACTGAGCCCCTATTATACGAATTTTGATTCATCAAATATACCAAATATACCACATTATTGCAAGATATTAGTAATAGCAAAAGCTGCATGTGAGGCAGTGTATGCCAGCTGTTCTGTCTGGTCAACTTGTTGGTAAACCCGTAACTTCTAAAAGTCTGTTTTAAAAATTCAAGAGTAGTTTTAATAATGTCTGCCTTTCATTTAAAAAGGTATGGAGCTGGGTATGCTGGTGCCCGTCTTTAGTCCCAGCACTTTGGAGGCATTGGCCCAGTGATCTCTTAATTCAAGGCTAGTCTGTTCTACATGGCAAGCTCCAGGACACCCAAGGGCTACGTAGTGAGATCTTGTCTCAGAAAAAGAGACAAGATCAAATCCTGGAGTTGGAGTTAAAGACACTTGTGAGCCATCATATTGGTACTGGGAACCAAGTTTTTTGAGGCAGTCTCACTATGTAGCTCTCGTTGGCCTATAACTTACTGTATAGACCAAGCTGCCCCTGAACTCAGAGATCTGCCTGCTTCTGCCCTTAAAGAGCAAAGATTAAAGGTGTGCTCCACCAGACCTGGCCATTGTATAGTATTTAAATCATATGTAGAACTAAGATGGTTAAGAACAAGAATGTAAAAGGTGAGGGAGGTGCTGTGGTTTGACCATTTGAGCGTTTCCTTATGACTTGGAGTGTTGATGTTTAATACTGCCCGTGGAATGAGGTGAATACTGAATTCCATTCTGATGCCTTAGAGGTGGCGCCTTCAGGAGGTGGCTAGGGCTATGTGAGGTCTCTCTGGTGGGATTCCAGGATTTAATCCTGTTGGCCTCTTAAGAATAAGGAAAGAAACCAGACAGTGCCTGTGTCTGTGTCTAACTCTGTGATGCTGTGTGCCACCGTGGAATGCTGCCAACAACAAGGACATGAGGAAAAAGCTCCAGACCGCACACCTGCAGGACCAGGAGCAAAATCCACTTCTATTTTAGGAAGTAGCCTGTCTTGGTTACTTTGCTATAGTAATGAAAACGAACTAATACAGAAAGCAGATAGAACATTTCATTTCTAAATGAATAGTTATTTAAAGAAAGTGAAGTAATTACTTTAGACATTAAGAATTTAGAAATAATATCCAGAAGCTGGAAACAACCCAGATGTCCCTCAACAGAGGAATGGATACAGAAAATGCGGTACATTTACACAATGGAATACTACTCAGCTGTTAAAAACAATGACTTCATGAAATTGGCAGGCAAATGGATGGAACTTGAAAATATCCTGAGAGAGGTTTAACTCAGTCACAAAAGAACACACATGGTATGTACTCACTGATAAATGGATGTTAGCCCAAAAGTTCAGAATACCCAAGATTCAATTTACAGACCATATGAAACCCAAGAAGGAGGAAGAAGGAGGAGGAAGAGGAAGACTAAAATGTGGATGCTTCAGTCCTTCTTAGAAGTGTGAACAAAATACTCACAGAAGGAAATATGGAGACAAAGTGTGGAGCAGAGACTGAAGGAAAGGCCATCCAGAGACTGCCCCACCGGGGTATACATCCCATATACAGCCACCAAACCTGGATGCTATTGTGGATGCTGGGAAGTGCTTACTGATGGAAGCCTTATATGGCTGTCTCCTGAGAGGCTCTGCCAGAGCCTGACCAATACAGAGGCGGATGCTTGCAGCCAACCATTGGACTGAGCACAGGGTCCCCCCTGGAGGAGTTGGAGAAGGGACTGAAGGAGCTGAGGGGTTTTGCAGACCCATGGAGGGGGCAACAGTGTCAACAGGCCAGATCCTCCGGAGCTTCTGGAGACTGGACCACCAACCAAAGAATACACATGGAGGGACCCATGGTGCTGGCCACATATGTAGCAGAGGAGGGCCTTGTTGGACATCAGTGGGAGGAGAGGCCCTTGAGCCTGAGGGTGTTTGATGTCCCAGTATAGGAGAATGCCAAGGAGGGAAGACAGGAGTGGGTGTGTGGGTGGAGGAGCACCCTCACAAAGGCAGGAGGAGGGGGGTTGGGATAAGGGGTTTCCAAAGGGGAGACCTGGAATGGGGAAAACATTTGAAATGTAAAAAAAAGAAAATAGCCAATTAAAAAAAGTTTAGAGGTGGGCAGTGGTGGCACACCACTGATAACGATGCTTGATATAGTAGGTGCTCAATAAGTAGCTGCTGAAGAAGGAAAGAACAAATCAAACTGGAACAGCCCAACTTAGACATACTGAGCTTCCCTAGAAAGGATGCAAATCTCAAGAACGGACCCAGGTTGAGTTGTATAGAACTTGCTGATGCACAGCTATTTGATGGGTCAGGCTGTGAGGAGGTGGTCCCTGACCTGCCCCATAGAGAGAGTTCCAGGATTTGTCTCTCTTGGTGGAGCTTTCTAAGAATTCTTCAGGTGTGTTGGTCTATTAGCTACTTTTTGTTTGCTATGATAAAATACCCAGCCAAAAAAAGCAAGCTGTTGGGCAGTGGTGGCACAGGCCTTTAATGCCTGCACTCGGGAGGCAGAGACAGGTGGATTTCTGAGTCCAAGGCCAGCCTGGTCTGCAGAGTGAGTTCCAGGACAGCCAGGGCTATACAGAGAAACCCTGTCTCAAGAAAACCAAAAAAAAAAAAAAAAAAAAGGCACCAGAGCTAAGGTCAAGCCAGGTAATTTTTTAAAAAGAAAAAAAGGCAGGAGACCCCAATTTTAAGTTTAGTCAGTGTCCATTACTGTTCAGCCCACATCTCCCCTCTGGGAAGGAGAGGTGCCACCCAGACCTCAGTTATCAACCTGGTGCAGCAAGTCTTCTGTGGATGTGCACCTCACACCTCTTCCAGAGTTTTGACAGTAATGGTGTAGTGAGAATCTTGGTTTCCTTAAAAACAGTTATATTATGTAAATATGGTTTTGTTTTAATCCTAGGTGTGGGATACTGGGCTGCTTCAGATTGTCCACAACCACTTATAATGTTTGTTTCGTGCTCTAGGAGAGGTGTGGTCTTTGCCAGCTGCAGATAGTTTATGTTTGGAATTCTGGGGACACTTGAAAGGTATAAATGCCAGAGCCCTGAGAAGATCTGTGCTGGCTGCTGTTCCCCTACATTTGTTAGTGCTAGCTTGCCGTTTTGCAAGATTGATGCTTGGAGACTGGATTTCCCCCAGGACCTTGATACCCTTAATCAGCAGGAAGTAATCTAAAAATGTCTAAAGTCCCTTTTCCCTTCTAACCTTTCTCTCTTACCTAGTTTTGGGGGGTTGTAGGGTGGTAGAACCCAGTAAAGTAGCCCCAAAAGTACACTTCCAGATGGGGACCATGAATGTGAGGGTCTTTGAGTTTTCTCTGTCCTCTGTGAGAATACAGTGGATCTGAGGACTACCCTCTGACTGCTGAGGAGAAAGTGGTGCACTGCGGCTGGTCCTCCCCTCTAAGATTCAGCCCCTCAAGAGGGGCGCCCACACGAGAAGTGTTCCCACCTGTTTCTCTCACTGCCGAGAATCATGAGGTCTCTAGTAAATATGACACTATCATGTTTAATGACAGCAACAGAGCCACTTCTTGGTACCTGTACCACACAGAGAGCTTCATATGCAGTCGGTTGGTCAGCAGTGCAAGACTCAATGATCTGTGAGGGTGAAATTATGTAGTTTTCAGTTGTTAGTAGTTGTACCTAAAGGCCACCTAGTTTTCGTTACCTTTGTTCATTGGGGAAAAGTGGGAGGCAGGGACAAGCTTTTATATAGCCCAGGCTAGCCTTGAAGTTGCTCAAGCTGAACATGACCTTGACTTCTGAGACTCCCTCCTCCACGTCCTGAGTAGAGAGGACAGCACCAAGCCTGATTTCCAAACTACTGTTTCCTCTTTCTTCCCTCCCTTACCCCCCCCCGTTGTCCTCTCCTTCCTCCTTCCTCTCCTCCTCCCTCCTATTCATGCCCCTGTTCCTTGCCCCTTCTCCACCTCCCCACCTCTTACTCTTCTTCCTGTTGTTTCAAAGCTTCCATTCCTGACAAAACAGCTTCCCTTCGAGTTGTGTCCAGAAAGACATTAATCCAAGAATTCGCTGTGAAAAAAAAAAAAAGCTTCAAATTGAATGGGAAGAACCAGAGGGATTTATAGCTTACCTTGATTTTCTTTAAATTTTCCAGATGAATATCCAGGAAAATGGTTTCTGGAGTCCATTAGCTGCATTGTATTTACACCACTAGAGGGCAGTAAAAGTCCTAGAGAGTCAAATCCTGAGGCTGTGTTAAGGGCCCTGGGCCTGGACTAAAGTGACTTACCCTACCTGCACTTTTCTGTCCTCACACAGCCCTCTGGTGGGAAACTGGTAAGGGAGCAGTGCTCAGTCTTTACTTATCCGTAAGTGATGTTTTAGTTAAAACTTGCTGCACGTAAAGTATGGTAACAACCAATTAAAACAAAACAAAAAAACTGCATCTAGGGTTGGTGGTGTGGCTCATTGGGTAAAGGGGCTTATCACAAAGCCAGATGACCTGAGTTTGATCTCTGGATCCATATGGTGAAAAGAGAGAACTGATATTATTAAGTTGTCCTCTGTCATGCAACACAGATACACACTCTCACACACAATGTAATTGAAAGTATAAAACCCCTCTGTATCTCACAATTATTGTGTTTAAGGGTTTCAAACAAAAGGTAATATGTCTAAGGCAACAGTAATAAAATGGGCTTGATGGAGCGATCTAAGGGGCAGAAACCATGGTTCAAGCATTGCTTGACTGGCAGTCTCTGCCTGGGAGCAACATAACATTGTCTCTCCTGGATAAACAAACTCCACGTTCTCCATATTCCCAGCAGGGCCACTTTCCCGTTCTATACACTGATGTGCATGATCAAGAAGAAAAGTCAAGACTGTGGGGCCAGGAACTCACACGATGGGAATTCTATATTCGGAAAACAATAGAAATTAAGAAATATAAATATAGATGTGAAAGTGGGTTTTATTTACAAAAAGTCACATCAAATTACAGTTAGAACAAAGATTGCACATATTCCCAATTTTCCAAAAACAGGATTTTGTTTTTCTTTTCGGAGAAAGGGTTTCTCTATATTCATGGATGTCCTAGAACTTGATTTGTCGGCCATGCTGGCCTCTAACTCACAGAGATCTGCCTGTCTCTGCCTCCCGAGTGCTGATGTTAAAGGCATGCACTACCACGCCCAGCTAAAAAGAGGATCTTTAAAAACTCAACTCCCTGATAATCTTTCTCCCTTATTCTTAGTTTAAACTCCTGATCTTTCCGTGTGTCTATGATTTTATTAATAGACAAAACAGAAAGATAGCATGGTCCTTTCACATGGTCCTCTACTACTCTTCCCTTCCACCTCTCTCTCCCCTTTCTTCCTTATGTCTGTCTTTCTTTCTTTCTTTCTTTGTTTCTTGAGATGGGGTCCCTTGTAGCCCAGACTGCCCTCCATCTGGCTGTATATCTGAAGATGACCTTGAATTTCTGATCCTTCTGCCTCTGTCCCTTGAGTTCTGGGATCACATGTTTATAGGATGTTGATCTAATACAGGGTCCCATGTATACTAGACAAACCCCTTACTTGTGTGTGTGTGTGTGTGTGTGTGTGTGTGTGTGTGTGTGTGTTTGAGACAGACAGTGTTTTACGCTGTAGCTCAGGCTGGCCTGGAACTTGTGTGTCCTAGGTTGGCCTCAAACTTGCAGCAATATTCAGCTCCAAAAGTTACATTTTGTGTATCCCTTTAAAAAGAAAAGTGATCATCAAATGTTGCTGGTCTAATTGGATGTCTGCATGTAGAAGAATGCAAATAGATCCATGTCTATCCTGGACAAACTCAAGTGCACATAGGTCAAAGACCTTAACGTAAAACCAGACACATTAGTAGGGAACTGCCTGAACACATTGGCACAGGAGACAACTTCTCAAAAACAGAACACTAATAGCTCAGGCACTAGGATCAACAATTAATAAATGGGACCTCATGAAACTGAAAAGCTTCTGTAAGGCAAAGGACAACGTCAGTAGGACAAAATGGCAGCCTACAGAATGGGAAAATATTTTCACCAACTTCATATCCAACAGACTAATATCTAAAATTTATAAAGAACTTAAGAGACTAGACATCAACATACCAAATGCAGATTCCAGGAAGATTGTCACTGCACTAGATTTCCACATTGCCTCCCAAATGCCCCTACTTTTAAAAAATTTTAAAATGGGGTACAGATCTAAATGGAGAATTCTCAACAGAGGAATCTCAAATGGCTAAGAAACACTAAAATGTTCAACATCCTTAGCCATCAGGAAAATACAAATCAAAACTACTTTCAGATTCCACCTTACACCAATCAGAATGGCTAAGATAAAAAATACATGTGACAGCACATGCTGGCAAGAATATGCAGCAAGGGAACACTCCTCCATTGCTGGTGGGAGTGCAAACTTGTACAGCCACTTTGGAAATCATTATGATGGTTCCTCAGAAAGATGGGAATCGATCCACCTCAAGACCCACCCCTGGGCATATACCCAAAGGATACTGCATCCTACCACAGGGACACATGCTCCACCATGTTCATAACAGTTTTATTTATGATAGCCAGAAACTGGAAACCACTTATATGTACCTCAATCAGAGAATAGGTAAAGAAAATGTGGTAATTTACACAAAGGAGTATTACTTAGATGTTTAAAAAGTGACATCATGAAATTTGTATGCAAATAGGTAGAACTAGAAAAAAATATCCCCGAGTGAGGTAACCCAGACCCAAAAAAGACAAATATGGTATGTACTGATTTATAACTAGCTTTAAAGTAAATAATCATGCTATAATCCATGGCCCCAGAAGCTAAGTAGCAAGGAGAGCTTAGGGGGAGTGGGAACACATGGATCTCCCCAGGAAGGGGAAATAGATGCCTGCAAGATGTGCTGGGGTAATGGTGGTGCAGAACGAATGACTGGCCCAACTTGATGCCCACACCATGAGAGGAAGCCCATGCCTCACAGTGCCTGAGTGGTGAAGAACCAGAGGCTGGATAGCCCAGGGACCTAGGATAGAACCAAACATGATTGGAAAAAGAAAAGTCAGTGAAATGATTCTTGATATTTTGATATTTATAGATCAGAGCCTATCAGAGAGTTTCCATCTAGCAACTGGTGAGAGCAGATGCAGAGACACACAGCCAAACAACAGGCAGAGCAGAGACACACAGCCAAACAACAGGCAGAGCAGAGACACACAGCCAAACAACAGGCAGAGCAGAGACACACAGCCAAACAACAGGCAGAGCAGAGACACACAGCCAAACAATAGGCAGAGCTCAGGGAACCCCATGGAAGTGGGGACAGAAGGAGTGTAGAAGCCAGAGGGCAGAGACACCATGAGAACACAGTCAACTTAGCTGGGCTCGTAGGGGCTCACAGAGACTGAAGCAAAAATCATGGATCCTGTATAGGTCTGAGCTAGGTCCTCTGTGTACATGTTATGATTGTGTAGCTTGGTGGCATTGTGAGAGTGGGGATGTCTGTGACTCTTTTGTCTGTTCTTGGGATCCTTTTCCTCCTACTAGGTTGCCTTGTCAAGCCTTGATATAAGGGTTTGTGTCTGGTCTTATTGTAACTTTTGTGCTATGTTTGGTTGATATCTCTGAGAGGGCTGCTTTTTCTAAAGAAACAGTAGAGGAGTGGATCAGGGGAAGAGGGGAGGAGGGGCTTGGAGGAGTGAAGGGAGGAGAAACCGTGGTTGGGACATAACACGAGAGAAGAAGAAATGATAGGTAGGTAGGTAGGTAGGTAGGTAGGTAGGTAGATAGATAGATAGATAGGCAGGCAGGCAGATAGATGAAGAAAATATGATGCATGCCTGTAATTTCAGCACCTAAGGAGTGAGGACTGCTGAAAGTTTGGGGCCAGCCTGGGCTACAGTTTAGAGTAAGACCCTATTTTAAAAGGAAAGAGGAGGAAAAGAGAAGGGGTGGGAGGAGAAGAGGAAGGGGAAAACACATCGCCAGCTCTACGTGTTGCGGTTTCCGCAGGGCGTCTCCAGTTTGGCCTGTGGTTAGTGCAACCTCTGATGACCACTTTTTAGCCCCACCACTGCACCGATCACATTTGTTTTGAACCCTCTTTGTCCTCCTCAGCCTGAACAGTTCTGCCAGACATCTCAGGACATAGCATGGTGGTGACCACCTCCCTTCCATCCCAAAACTAGACTGCATGGTATAAAAGCTTTCTAGACCAGGCTATTTTAAAAATAACTTAGGTTTACACAGAAATATCTGTGGGCTTCATTGATGCATCTAATTAAGTCCCAAATCAACATGTCTTTGACACATCCTTATCTGGCTCAGCTCAGAAATTCCTATGAGTGGTCTCTCTCCTGCTGACAGAAAGAGTGTTGAAGAGGGCCACGTAGAGTGTGGCCCTCAGTTTGTAGAATGCTTGCCTAGTACGAATGCACGAAGCCCTGGGTTCTGTTCCCAGACACCCATAACCAGCTGGGGTAGCCCAAGAGTGGAGAGGTTTTACCTGCCACGGGTGGATGGTTTTAATCCTCAACTTGCAATAATCTAGAACTGAAATGAGCCTCAGAGCAGGCTGGCCTGTGAACAAGGTTGTGGATGAGTTTCTTTTTAGATTTTTATTTATTTTATGTGTATGGGTGTTTTGTCTGCGTGTATATCTGTGCACCTTATGCATGCCTGGTGCCTGAAGAGGCGAGAAGAAGACATTGGATTCCCTGGAACTGGAGTCAGTCGTGTGATACTATGTGTGTTCAGAGAGTTGAAGCAGCACACCCTATGTGGGCTGCTCTCTGAATTTGGGTCCTGGGCTGTGAGTTAAGCACTAACCACACACGTATTCACTTCTCTCTGCTCTTGACTATGGATGACTTATCTGCTTCATGATCCTGCTTTGACTTCCTACACGGACAGACCACACCCTGGAGTGATAATCCTAAACTGATTTTTATCAGGATATTTTATCACAGCAACAGGAATTAAACTAGAAGATCAGTGAAAATATATTATTTGTACTTATTTTATAAACAGTATGCTCACATGAATACGCTACCGAGAGAACTCAAGCCCTGGAAAGGGGCCTGTGGCTTGAGCTTTGTCAGCTCCAGAGTAAATCCCCTGTACACATACTTAAGGAGCCTGTGTGTGCAGCAGCCTTGATACTGTTCAAAGTGCCAGTAGCCAGCAAAGACAAGCTCACACATACCAATAAGGACAGATGTCTATCTACCAGTGGATCCTCCAGCTTTAGGCAAAAGTCACAATGCTCCCATGTCCCCTAACATTTCAGTCTCAGCTTTGGGTCATATGCAACATTTTGGACACTAGTTACTGTGTCACAACAAAGGTCAGGGGACATAGATATCATAGGAGCCATACATAGATCAGCCATCTCCCCAGTACTTGGGAGACTGAGGCAGGAAGTTCTTGAGTTCAAAGCCAGTTTGGACTACATGAGTTCCAGGCCAGCATGAGCTAAATAACACAACCCTGTCTCAAAAAATCAAAGACAAGTGTGGTAGCTAGCACTTATAATACAGCACTAAAAAAAAGCTGAGGCAGAAGGATTGACTTGAGTTTGAAGCCAGGTTGGAAGAAGATCCTGTGTTTTTTAAAAAAGAAAGAAAGGAGAAGACATATTCAATAAATTATTAACCATAAGCATCCTCTTGAGCTATAAAGACGCAACACTAGAATATATTATCTCATTGTATTATTGTGACCACAATCTAGCCGCTCTCCTCCCCTACCTGCTTCGTGCCCTGCCAACCCCTGTCTTGACTCTTCTATGGGACCAGCTTATGAGTGGGGGTGAGCACTATTATTAGCCTCTCTGATGGCTTCCTTCATAGGTTTACCCATGTTCTCACAAATGGCAAGATTTCCTTTTTATGAATGCATAACATCCTGTGGTGTACTGGACCCCGTGCTTCCTACCTGCTCATCTGTTGATGGACACCTCGGGAAATTCTGTATCTTGGTTATGTTTCATAGAATAACATGGAACACAGGAACACAGATGATCTTTAGCTCACTGAGCTCATTTCATTGATCAGATGGATCAAACAATTTTAAATTTGCTTTCTTTTATCTATTTTAATGATTTATTTTTCATTATCATTATTTTTGTGGTCATTTTTGAGACAGGGTTTCTCTGTGTGGCTGTAGTTGGTCTGGAGCTCACTCTGTAGACCAGGCTGACCTAGAAATCACAGAGATCGGCCTGCCTCTGCCTCCTGAGTGCTGGGGCTAAAGGAGTGCGCCACCGTACTGGCTTTATATGCACGTGTAAGAGCTTGTGTCAGTTTATGTGTGCCACTTGTGTGCAGGATCCTTTGGACGCCAGAAAGGGGAGGAGTCAGACCCCCGGCCGGAGTTCCAGGCGGCTGTGAGCATCCAGGGTGGCTGCTGGGGACCAAATCCAGGTCCTCTGCAAGAGCAAGTTCTCAACTGCCAAGGCTCCTGGCTTAGATTTTTTTGTGGCAGGACCTTACTCTGAGGTACAGGGTGGCCTTTGACTTATGGTAATCCTCCTGACTCAGACTCCTAAGGTCTGGGTATAGGAAGGAGCTATTATACCTTGCTGTTCTGAGCAGTTTTTGAGTGACCTCCATACTGTTTCCCATGGTTACACCGATGAGTGGAAAGCTTTTTCATTCTCTTCCCCTCTACACCACAGCAACTGTTTATCTTTTGAAAACGGCCATTCTTACTGGGGCAAGGAGTCTTGTATTTTCCCTGACGATATGTGACACAGAAGGAATTTCCATGCACCTGTGTATCTTCTTCTGAAAAATGTCTGGTTTTTTTTCTTATTGGATTATTCTTACTCATTTTTCTGTTGACTTGTACGAGCACCCTGTATAGATGTTAAGCCCTGTGTGTATGGATGCTGTGCGCAGACTTCCCTCTCAGGGGATGATTGAAGCTAGGCTACACACTGCACCCCCCATGATCGAAGCTGGGCTACACACTGCCCCACCCCCATGATCGAAGCTGGGCTACACATCCCCCCCCCATGATTGAAGCTGGGCTACACACTGCCCCCCACCCCATGATCGAAGCTGGGCTACACCCTGGCTCCAGCCAGGAGTCTCTCCTGCAACGCTAAGGCCACAGATCTATCTGAATGACACAATTGCAAAGACCCATGGCTAGCCTGCAGTTAGATTGAGGCATAGCAAGTTTCTTATAAAGCATTTTCTGTGAGTACATCTCTGTTATATAAACAAATTGGTGACCGGGACCAGAACTTTTCACTGGCCTATCGCAGTTCTAGCTAGGTGTGTCAGCACAGAAAAAAAAATGCACGTTGATGGATACAGCTCTGATTCCTCTCAGAGGAGCAAACCTCTTGGCAGCTTCCGCTTACGTAGGCTGAAGAGGCCCTGGCTGGGTGCAGATGGTGGGGTTATCTCCTGCACAGACTGTCATGGAGTCCGCCAAACTTTGGTCATGGGCTCTTGGCCAGCCTTTCACATTTAAAGTGATTATTTTTCTTTCCTCAGTAAATTGATTAGACATCTTGATATTTTTCTTTTATTCTTTAAACATTGTGTGTGTTCATGTACGTGTGGCCAGAGGTCATCATTAAGTGATTCATGAATTGCTCTCTAACTTATTTTTTGAGAAAGGATCTCTCATAGAATTTGGCATTCACTGATTTGGGTAGACTAGTTTGTCAGTGAGCCCCAAGGATGCTCTTGTCTCACCTCCCTGGCACTGGAATGATGAACAATGCCAGCAAGTCTGACAGGACACCGACTCGGGTCCTCATGTCTGTGTGCCTAGCACTTTACCACTGAGCCATTGCCACAACCTCAGAATTCTTTCTTGGAGCACAAGGAATAGAACCCATAGCTTTGTACACACCAGGCAAGTGAGCTGCCATTAAGCTCCAGCCCGTCTACCGTGGTTATTAACGGTTAATAACCTAAGAGTAGTCACTGGCCCCATTCTCACTCCAAATTCCTTACTTAGGAATTTACTAAATTTACTACAATTTAGGCTTACTAAATTGAAGTGGTGTTTAAGCTGGATCGAAGCCAGTATCCCATGATGCAACTGGGCATGCATGTCCTGTGCCTGCTTCTTCTTTCATCCTTCTTTGGTCTTGCTGCCATCCTGAAGCCATGTGAGGAACAGGGAGAGGAGAGGACTTGGTTTGTCCTTCTACTGGACTCCAGGCTGGCCTTGTCCTCCACATCATCTCGTCCTTTGGAAACTGGGACTTTACTAGGGCCCATCACTTTGGTGGTTGTGAGATTAGAACTCTTTAAGACAGTGGTAACTGGGCTGTTTGGATACATCTCTTCTCTTGTAGTCTTCCTATTCACGGTAAACCAAGCAACAAATGCAGACATGGTTGTGTCCTCTGCCCCAGACAGGGTTCTGTAACCTCCGGCCTCCTAACCTCGGGGCTCCAGGGGCCAGGGCTGGGATGCAGTGACAGCTATAATACGTTTTGGAAGGAGTGGTCCTGGGGGACCTGGAGGGGCATGACTGTTTATCCCTGGAATCAAACAGCAAATCGTATTTGGACAAAAGTTGCATTATCTGATTTTTTTGAAACTTCAATTTTTTCACTAATTTTAATGCTTATTTAGTATCAGGACTGTGTTTCTGAGACCTGGCTCTTTGTCTGATTTGGGGGAGGATCCACCGGATCCTTACTGGTGTCTTAAGGCAGTGAGGGTCCTTTTCTTTGTGGCTAGTAGGGGAGCCTGTTCTGCATCTATCAAATGGAAACATTAGTGGCACTTGTCTAGAAGGCAGTCTAAGAAATATCTCATGTCATTAAGCAGCACCTCCTCCTTTCCCACCGCACCCCCTCCTTTCCCACCGCACCCCCCATCCAGTTGACATTTTTTTCCTCTTCTTTTTTCCTTCTCCTCTGAACCTAACTGTCAACTCTGCCCTCAGGATGGATCTAGAAACACAACTCCCACTAAGATCTGGGACAGTGTCACCTTTCTGCCTGGATTTTGGCAATGCTCTGCAAGGCACCCTGTTTGTAAGTCAGATGGCATCTCTCCTCTCCCTGCATTAAGCGGTACAGCTGTACAGCCTCACAGCATCCTCTCTGACTCTCACTGAGCCCTGCTGGGCCCCTTCCTGCTCAGCCATTTCACCTTCTCCCCCCTTAATGTTCTTCTTATATATTGTATGGCGGCAGGAGATAGGGGCTGTGCATGCGCCAAGGAGTGTGTGGACATCAGAGACAAACTTGTGAAGTTGGTTCTTTCTTTCTCTGTTTTGTGGTTTCCAGGGGGTTAACTCAAGTGGCCAGGCTTTCTGAGCAAGTGCTTTACTTGCTGAGGCATCTGGCCAGCCCTCCTTGCCCTTTCTTGTGCATGTCTAGTACCTTCTTTCTTCAGGTCTTCCTATATATCGCCCCTTCTACCCAGAATGACCTTCCTCTAGGTATTCACAGGACCCATTCTTTTGTTTCTTTCATGTATTTGCTCAAACGCCACTGTCTTAATTTGGATTTTATTGCTGTGAAGAAACACTGCAATCACAGCACCTCTTATAAAGGAAAGCATTTAATTGGGGCTGACTTACAGTTTCAGGGGTTTAATCCATTATCATCATGATAGGACGCATAGCAGCATCTAGGCAGGCATAGTGCTAGGAAAGGAGCTCAGAGTTCTGCATCTTGACCTACAGGCAGCAGAGGAAGACTGTGTGCTACACAGGGCTAGCGGGAGCATAGAAGACCTCAAAGCCTGCCCCCGAAGAGACACACTTCCTCCAACAAGGCCATGCCCACCTCCTAACAGCACTACTCCCCATGGGCCAAGCATTCAAACACATGAGTCAGTGGGGGCCATTCCTATTCCCCTGGAAGCCACAAAACATGGAAAGAAAGAACCAACTTCACAGCTACCAAACCACTCCACATAAGGCTTCCCTTCCTCCAGACCTCAGCCATGACCCTATCATAATTTCTTATGCTTTTAAATTCTTATCCTTTTGAGATCATCGTTGTGTCTCCTGCACTGTTGTGTTTGCAGTGCTTGAAACACATCTCTTGGCATTGTGTTGATTTAACATGTGTTGGAGGACTGGAGCAAATACAAACCTAGGAGAGATGGAGAAATATCCTTCAAGAGCTGGTGCTTGCCTTTAATCCCAGCATTCAGGAAGCAGAAGCAAGTGGATCTCTGAGTTTGAGGCCAGCCTGGTCTACAGAGGGAGTTCCAAGACATCCAGGACTACACAGAGAAACTCTCTGTGTCTCGACAAACCAAATACCAAACAAATGAACCTCTTCAGATATTAAAGGAAGCACACAGGTGAGCTGTTTACTCATGCCCTCTTTGGGAGCTGGTATTTCTTCTTTGTTTGTTTGTTTGTTTGTTTGTTTTAGCTGAGAGTTGTGGTAGGCTTTTCCTGGTTATCCTCATTGAGTCTTCATGGCAGTAATATGAGTGTGCTGGGAACTGTGTTCATCTCATATTATTAACATTTTAAGCTTAGTGTTAAAGAGGAGCTGAGGGAGTGATGAAAAAGAAAGAGTAGCTATCCCCTGGTTAGAAGGGCCTAGCAACCCATGATTTCTTTCTTCAGAGACTCAAAGTTCTTGTCATACAGATCTTTCACTTGTTTGGTTAGAGTCACACCAAGATACTTTATATTGTTTGTGACTATTGTGAAGGGTGTCATTTCTCTAATTTCTTTCTCAGCCTGTTTATCCTTCGAGTATAGGAAGGCTACTGATTTTCTTGAGTTAATTTTGTATCCGGCCACTTTCCTGAAGGTGTTTGGCAGGATTAATATAGTAAATATGGCCATCTTGCCGAAAGTAATCTACAGATCCAGTGCAAATCCCCATCAAAATTCCAACTCAATTCTTCATAGACTTAGAAAGAGCAATTCTCAAATTAATTTGGAATAACAAAAAATCCAAGATAGTGAAAACTATTCTCAACAATAAAAGAACTTCTGGGGGAATCAGCATCCCTGACCTCAAGCTGTACTACAGAGCAGTAGTGATAATAACTGCATGGTATTGGTACAGTGACAGGCAGGTAGATCAATGGAATAGAATTGAAGACCCAGAAATGAACCCACACACTTATGGTCACTTGATCTTTGACAAAGGAGCTAAAACCATCCAGTGGAAAAAGACAGCATTTTCAGCAAATGATGCTGGCTCAACTGTCGGTCTACATGTAGAAAAATGCAAATTGATCCATTCCTATCTCCCTGTACAAAGCTCAAGTCCAAGTGGATCAAGGACTTCCCCATAAAACCAGATACACTGAATCTAATAGAAGAGAAAGTGGGGAAAAGTCTTGAACACATGGGCACAGGGGAAATGTTCCTGAACCAATGGCTTATGCTCTAAGATCAAGAATCGACAAATGGGACCTCATAAAATTACAAAGCTTCTGTAAGGCAAAGGACTCTGTAAATAGGACAAAACGGCAACCTACAGACTGGGAAATGATCTTTACCAATCCCACATCTGATAGAGGGCTAATATCCAATGTATACAAAGAACTCAAGAAGTTAGGCTCCAGAGAACCAAATAACCCTATCAAAAAACAGAGATAAGCAGAGAATTCCCAACTGAGGAAACTCGAATGGCCTAGAAGCACCTAAAGAAATGTTCAACATCCTTAGTCATCAGGGAAATGCAAATCAAAACAACCCTGAGATTCCACCTCACACCAGTCAGAATGGCTAAGATCAAAAACTCAGGTGACAGCAGATGTTGGCGAGAATGTGGAGAGAGAGGAACACTCTTCCATTGCTGGTGGGAATGCAAGCTGATACAACCTCTCTGGAAATCAGTTTGGCGGACCCTCAGAAAAATGAACATAATACTACCTGAGGACCCAGCTATTCCACTCCTGGGCATATACCCAGAAGATGCTCCAACATGTAATAAAGAAACATGTTCCACTATGTTCATAGCAGCCATATTTATAATAGCCAGAAGCTGGAAACCCAGATGTCCCTCAACAGAGGAATGGATACAGAAAATATGGTACATTTACACAATGGAATACTACTCAGCTATTAAAAACAATGACTTCAGCCAGGCAGTGGTGGTGCACGCCTTTAATCCCAGCATTTGGGAGGCAGAGGCAGGTGGATTTCTGAGTTTGAGGCCAGCCTGGTCTACAGAGTGAGTTC
This sequence comes from Rhynchomys soricoides, assembly GCA_019843965.1. Classification (NCBI taxonomy): domain Eukaryota; kingdom Metazoa; phylum Chordata; class Mammalia; order Rodentia; family Muridae; genus Rhynchomys; species Rhynchomys soricoides. Next base: position 1,217,020 of record JADRCH010000086.1, read on the forward strand.
CAGGACAGCCAGGACTACACAGAGAAACCCTGTGTCAGAAAAAAACAAAACCAAAACCAATGATTTCATGAAATTTGCAGGCAAATGGATGGAACTTGAAAATATCATCCTGAGTGAGGTAACTCAGTCACAAAAGAACAAACATGGTATGTACTCACTGATGAGTAGACATTAGCCCAAAAGTTTGGAATACCCATGATTCAAATTCACAACAACTGTTGGACTGAGCATGAGGTCCAGGATGGAGGAGTTGGAGAAGAGACTGAAGGAGCTGAGAGAGTTTGCAGCTCCATGGGGTGGGAGCAACAGTGTCAATTGGTCAGCCCCCCCCCCATGCTCCCGGAAACTGCACCATCAACCAAAGAATACACATGGAGAGACCCATGGTGCTGGCCACATATGTGGCAGAGGAGGGCCTTGTTCACCATCAGTGGGAAGAGAAGCCCTTGGGCCTGAGGGTGTTAAAGGCCCCAGTGTATGGGAATGCTAGGGAGGGAAGTTGGGAGTGGGTGGGTGGGTGGGGGAGCACCCTCATAGAGGCAGGTGGAGGGGGGATGGAATAAGGGGGTTCCAAAGAGGAGATGTGGAAAGGGGAAAACATTTGAAATGTAAATAAAGCATCAAAAATAAAAAAGAACAAAGAAAAGCCTAGCAAAGCCACACCTGGAGTGTCTGCACCTTAAAAGGCAAACAAACAGCAACAACAGACCCAAGGCGCTATCTTGCTGTCTCTCCCCAAACTTCCTACAATGGCAGTACAAGGCCAGGGTGAAAGTGAAGGAGCCACTCAAAGTGTGCTGGCCTCTTGTCCCTGTGTGGCTTCCTCCTAGTCATCTAGTAACTCACTCTGTCAGTCCAAGAATTCCTGAAATTCTGAAAGGCCCTTGGGGTCATAAGACCTCCTGATTCTTCAACAGAGGTCTCAACAGGTAAGACAGTTCCCTCTCTCCCCTCCCCCTTTCCCCTTCCCATCTTTCTTTACTTCCTCCCCACTGCCCTGCCTGATTTGAAGATGATGTTCTGCTCTGTTGCCTGCATTGATCTCAAACTCCTTTGTGTTTTGTTTTTCAAGTGACCTTAGTCTCCTGAGTAGCAGGCCCGGACTCTAGGCAGGCGCTGTAGAGCCTGCTCTTTCATGTGCATTGACCTTTGTATACAATTTGATTATTTAGGGAGCATTTGATTGTATTTGCTGATTTGTTTATGAAACAGGATCTAACACTGTAGCCAAAGCTAGTCTGGAACTATGTAGCCCAGGCTGGCTTCACTGTGCCTGGTAACTTACGCTTGTATACTTTTTTGCTGACTTTTCCTGCAGAGCTGACTCTAGGTATTTTACTAGAGTCTTAAAAGCAAGCACACTGGTGTCCTGACAGCAGTGAGACACAGCACACTTGCTCTCGCGCCAAGCGCTGACTCCCACCACCCAATGCTGGGACACCTCTTCCAAAAGACTGCTGTGGGTCCCATTATCACAAATCAGAAATCCCTGGTCTGTGGTGTAAAATATTCTTGAAAAGACTGGCAAGAGGAGGGAGGAGGCAGCTTTGTTCCGAGAGGTAGGACAGAATTTTCTTCCTCTTTATTTATGAATTATAAGAAATCAAGAAAGGCAAAGAGTGAAGCGTTTCCATAACCACTTTTTCCTTTCAATTTGTCTATGAAATACGTTTCACTTCAAAATATGCGCTTACTATTGTTTTTGCTTCTCCAGTGAAAACAGAAAATGTGTTGCCACTCCAGCGTTCTTTCTCTGATTGCCAGAAACAGGAAAATAACATCATTTCCCGTGAAATGCCAGTATCAGCATGACCTCTTAGTACCATGCGGTGCCATTCTGCTGTGGTTCCGGGGCCTCTCGCTCACATGCTACTTTTCAAAGACCTTCGGGTGCTTCTGATGCCAAGTAGGTGCTGCCTTGATGCTTCAAGATGATGAACGGTCTTCTAAGTGCCTGTACAGAGCTTAAGAGACAGAACACCGCAGCACGTAAAACCCGTGCCAGATCGCACACAACCGCCAAATCACATCCGCCCATATCTCTCTGGACGAACCTCCTCCCACCTCCAAATCTAGGTCTGGCATCTTGCCCTGAGCCTCAGGAATTTGCAGACGCTCAAATTTTCTTTTAGATACCAGAGGAAACAGCCTTTATATTCTCCACTTTCTGATGTACAGAACACGGGCACTGCCGATAGCTAGTCTACTCTGGGCCTAACAGTGTGCTTTCTAGGTGAGGTGCTAACATGAAGGGAAGCGAAGGTGCATAAGAGCTAAAACAAAACAAGTCAAACAAGCAAAAAGCAGGAGAAGGGGCTGGGGCTGCAGTTCAGCTCAGTGCTTGCCTAGTGCCTAGTTCACAGGGAGCCCTGGATTCCAGCCCCAGCCCCCAGCATGCCTGTAGTCCCACAGTCCCAGTATTCTAGAGGTAGAGGCCCCAAAGTCACCTTTGGCCACATAGTTATTTCGAAGCTAGCCTAGGCTACATAAGACTCTGTCTTGAAAAAAAAGATAAGAGAAAAAAAAAAACAAAAACAAATGAACAAGCTGTAAGACTCTGGCTAGTCGTAACTTACCTGAGACCCTCCAAGTGAACGCATGGAGTTGGGGATGGATGCAAAATGCAAGAGGAATTTATTGATTCAGCATGCTGAGGTCACTCTGCATACCAAGACGGGAGAGCGACCATGTGGAGCCCGTTCAGGCACCTTATACACGGATTTTAGAGCAGCCGCCATTAGGCACAAAATGATTGGCAGAATAGCGTGACTTTTAAACTGATTGGTCTTTGGGGAATTAGGTAGCAGGGGCTTAATCAGCCCCTCCCTTCCAGCCTGTTTCTTCCAGGAGGGGAGGGGTGCCCATGTGCTCGGAGGGGGGAGGGGACCCTGGTGGAATATCTCAGAGTTCCCGAGCTGACATCTCAACAGAAACACAAGAAGGGCCCAGAGTAGAAAACGAAACCCACACTGTTCAGAGTTAACCTTGGGTCTGTTTTCTTTAGTGATTACTGCAGGGTTAGCTTCCACTGCGTAAAGGGTTTAAGCCAACTGCTGAGTTGCAATTCTTATCCTGAGATTTTGAAATTAATATTTAAGGGGCTTAGGTTAAATGCCTTAAGTAAAAAATTGTATATATAAAAGTCAAATGTTATACAGCCGTGTGAGTGAGAAGCCACATTATGGTCTGACAGGACACGGACCAAAGAGCTGAGAAAACAGGCGATGCTGATGGGCAAGAGGGAGACAAGCAGAGGTGGTGACTAGAGGGGCTTTGGACATCCTCTTTTAATTTTCAGTTGAGAATATAGACCGTTCTTGTTTTTTGTTTTTTAATGAAGTCGTGTTCTCTCTGTAAAGCCAGTGTCTGAGCCAGGATGCATCTCAGTGGGTACAGTATTTGTCTGGCTTGCAATGAGGCCCTGCTTCAATCCCCAGCACCACATAAAGCTGGCTGTAATGCATAGGCCAGTAATCCCAGCACTTGGGCAGTGATATGTTAGTTCAAGGTTATCCTCAACTATCCTAAAGGTCACTTGGGTTTGCAAGAGCTCTATCTCCAACAACAAGCAAAAAACAAACAACAACAACAAAACCAAACCAAAACCAAACCCAGACAACTGTAAGTTAGAAATACTGTGGGGAGAAAACACCTTGACTACCCCAGGCTGGCCCAACACCTTCTCTGCCGCAGACACTGAAGGGTGACAGCTGCCTCCCTATAGCACAGACTGACAGTGACGCCAGCCTCTGCTTCCTGGGGCTAGAAAGAGGATCAGACTCCAGATCAACATCCCAAGGAAAGATTACAACCCAAGGTCGGGCTAGGTGACGCAGAGGGTCAAAGTACTTGCCAGGCAAGCCTGCGGCCCAGGAGTTTGATTCCTGGAATCCACAGCGGAAGAAGAAAACCTACTCCTGAAGTTGTCTTCTCAGCACCATATGCCTACTGTGCGCGCACACACACATGCACATGCACACTTAAATTTAAAATATAATCCAGAGGCCCAAGTACAGTTTCTAAACCATCATAAACTAGAAAACCTTGGGTTCCATTCCTCAGGCACTGTCCACTTTTTTTGTTGTATTGTTTTGTTGTTTCTGTCCCTTACTGACCTAGAACTCACCAAGTAGGCCAGGGAGTTCCAGGAACCCTCCTGTCTCTGTCTTCCCAGTGCTGGGACACACTCATGCTCCATCACACCCAGCACACATGTGTGCTCTCTCACACCCAGCCTTTCATGTTGCTGGGGATTTAGCTTAGACTCTCACACTTGCACAGCAAGCCCCTCACTGGCAGAGCCGTGTGTCTCGATGAGCTTTCTGCGTTCTGTAATTGTTTTATAAACTGGAGTAATAGAGAAGTCTGCCGAAGAAATCATGCCAGCCAGCTGAAGAAGACAGTTCTGTTGTTGTTGCCCCACTGAAGACAGGGAGAAAATCTCAGAGTATCTTATCAGGTTTTCAAGTAACTTGCTGAGGTTAGCCTCAGCTCAGATATGTCAGAGCTGTCAGAGGCTAGCCCTGAGATTTGTAAGACGTTATACACTGGGAATCTGAAGGAGGATGGTAGGAAGTCTCCATGCGAATGTCACACACACACACACACACACACACACACACACACACACACACACGCACTCTGCTCTTTTTATGCTTGTTTATCCCAAAGACAAAGTCAAGATTCCCAAGTGACCTTTCAGACCTCCTTGGAAAACTGGCGCTGGTTTTGTTAAGTGACACAGGGGAGGCCTGGGCATTAGTCATTGCCTGAAGCCTTCTGAAGTGAGTATGCAGCCTGGCTTGCTTGTTTCTGCCTGGGAAACTGTATAGTTGGAGCTTAAACTAAGACAACCTCTCAGAATACTGCCCAGCTCCAGAGGGTAGGAACACCATACATGTGATAAAAACTTGCTTTATTTTTTAAAGTAAATTTGTGGGCTAGGCTATATAGCTCCACTGGAGAGTACCATCCTAGGATGGACATAGCCTTGGGTGAGTGCATGAGCACGGATACTGCTCGGTTTCCAAAGGCTGCCAAGGATCCAGTGCTCACAGATGTGCCATTCACTCCCACTAAGACCACACTTCAATCCATGTTTGCTGGTTGGCCCCTAGAAAGCCTCATTTAGGTGGCTTGGAATGGTCCCTGCTCTGAAACAGAAACAAAACAGTCTGTCTCCGCTGGGAGTAATGATTCAAGCCTGTAATCCCTGAATGGGAAGGGTAAAATGGGAGGATTTCTCTCAGTTCCAGGCTAGCCCTGGCTACAGAGTGAGATGTTATATCTAAAGGCAAAATCGTCATCACCACCACCACCACCACCACCACCACCACCAAACCCAAATGCTAAGCCCAAAACAAGTATTTTTTTTAAATCGATCTATAATCCTAGTGTATAATATGTTGTCATAATTACCAAGCATTCATTTTTTTCTAAGCACTGATATGATTCTTCCATTTCCAATTGTGAACATCTTCTCTCTTCCATTCCTGGTAAAATCCTGGAGAAGCAGAGACCTACAATGTTGTCCTCCTGCAAAGGCTAACATATTAAAGGCTTGGCCTCTAGGGGTTTCTACTAGGACGTGGTGTGATCGTAAAGAGGTAGAACCTAGTGGAAGGTCTTTAGGCCACAGGAATGAGTCTTTGTGTCCTTGCATGGACCTATCGAACCCTGGCTTTTTTGTTCTCTTTCCTTTTGCTTGGCTGCAGGGTGAAGCTTTCCTCTGCCACGTGCTCTGACTATGAGGTGCTGTCTTGTCCCAAAACAATGGTCATCGGCTGAAGACTTTCAAAGCTGTGCAGCAAAAAGCAGCTTTTCCGTCTGAACTTCATTATTTCTTTGTTACAGTGACAAGAAGCTTCCTTTTCTTTTCCTATTCCCCGAGTCTGTGGCTATTTGGAGCCGAGTGAATTAGGTTCTGTGACCTGATCTTTAGCTATAGAAAGACACATCATGATTTATGCAGTAGTTGAGCCAGAAATGTGAGTTAGCTCCTCTCTCTCTCTCTCTCTCTCTCTCTCTCTCTCTCTCTCCCTCCTTATTTCCCTCCCTCTGTCCCTCCTCTACCTTGTCTTTCTGGTTTTTCGAGGCATGGTTTATCTGTGTAGCCCTTCCTGTCCTAGATCTCACTCTGTAGACCAGGCTGACCTTGAATCTGCCTCTGCCTCCCTAGTGCTGGGATTTAGGTGTAAGCATGCCTGGCTCAGCATTTCCTCTGTGCCAAGCACTTATACATACTAAATTGTTTCACACATCATTGCTATGTGCTACTTTATTATCCTCATTTGGCTGATTAGGAAAATTGAAGATTAGAGAAGATAAGTGATGTATTCAAGCTGAAACTAGAATTCTTTCTTAATCCATTCCTCCTCTCTCTCTTAATAAGTTCTCACTGTGTAGCCCATGTTGGTCTGGAACTTGCTTTGTATCCCAGACTGACTTCAAACTCACAATCTTCCTGCCTCTACCTCCCCATTGTTGGGATTGTAGATGTGCACCACCATGCCTGGGCAAAGTAAGAGTCAATCTCATTCCATGGATCTTGGTACTCACTACCAGGTTCTTGAAGAAGCCTTAGATAACGATGCTTGATATAGTAGGTGTTCAATAAGTAGCTGCTGAAGAAGGAAAGAACAAATCAAACTGGAACAGCCCAACTTAGACATACTGAGCTTCCCTAGAAAGGATGCAAATCTCAAGAACGGACCCAGGTTGAGTTGTATAGAACTTGCTGATGCACAGCTATTTGATGGGTCAGGCTGTGAGGAGGTGGTCCCTGACCTGCCCCATAGAGAGAGTTCCAGGATTTGTCTCTCTTGGTGGAGCTTTCTAAGAATTCTTCAGGTGTGTTGGTCTATTAGCTACTTTTTGTTTGCTATGATAAAATACCCAGCCAAAAAAAGCAAGCTGTCGGGCAGTGGTGGCACAGGCCTTTAATCCCAGCACATGGGAGGCAGAGGCAGGTGGATTTCTGAGTTTGAGGCCGTCCTGGTCTACAGAGTGAGTTCCAGGACAGCCAGGGCTACACAGAGAAACCCTGTCTCGAAAAACCAAAAGAAAAAAAAGCAAACTAAGGAAGGAAAGATTTATGTTAACTTATGGCTCCAGAGGCATTGGAATCCTTCAGGGCAGGAAGGCACAGGAAGCTGAAATTGAGGACAGGAAGTGGGATGAAGTTCTAAACCTGCAAAGCCCACCCCCAGTGAAGTATTTCTTCAGTACCTCCTAATAGTTCCAACCTTCCCCAACAGCATGCCACCACAGACCAAGGATTTAAAGACAACAGCCTGTAAGGGGTGTTTCTCATTCCGACCACCACAGGTGACCTTGCCATGGGCAGTTGAGGGTTCAGAGATGCCTCTTCATATTTTTCAAAGAGCCCATGACAATTGTGAGATTTGGAGAGCTGCTTTGGCTTTTGAAATGGCACAGTGTATTGCCGTGTGTAAGGTTGTCGCATCTCAAACGCAGAATCCTTACCTTACCTCAGTGGTTTGGTTTTGTCAGTTGGCCTGTTTTGTGCATGTAACCCCCCTCCCCCTTTTTTCCTGGACATAAGGGGCTCTTATGGGGACATCAAGG
>JADRCH010000086.1:1226481-1280137 GCA_019843965.1 Rhynchomys soricoides
ACAGCCGCCCGAGAGAATACAGCCGCCCGAGAGAATACAGCCGCCCGAGAGAATACAGCCGCCCGTGAGAATACAGCCGCCCGAGAGAATACAGCCGCCCGAGAGAATACAGCCGCCCGTGAGAATACAGCCGCCCGAGAGAATACAGCCGCCCGAGAGAATACAGCCGCCTGAGAGAATACAGCCACCTGTTAACATCTCAGAGGCCAGCTGTTCCTGCAGGATGGAATCCCCTCTATGACTGTTCTGCCCAAACTGTAAGGATGCTCTGCAGAGGAGTCTCCAGGCTCAGACTCCATTCTCACTGCATGCCCAGTGGGGGAGGGCAGAGTGGGGAAATATTGTTGTCATCTGCTTGTCAGAGGTGATTGTGAAAACCCGTATTTTATTCAGGTAGGAAATGACACACTGTATTTCTAGTTCTGACAGCCCATTGTGCACATTGTTTTATTTAAAAATATTGGGGGCACAAAGACCTTTAGGGCATGTGGAGAATGGTTTTCCATGGAGTCATTTGAATAAATGGAAAGGTTAAAATGTTGTATATATTTTAAGTTTACAGCAGGGTGTTTTGATGTACATGTATATAGTCTTTATGGCCAAGTCAGTTAATACATCACCTTAAAAATTTTCTTTTTAAAGCACCGTTTAATAGCCAAGCATGACTCTAGTCCTTAGGAGGCTCAGACAGGATTGCAGGGAGTCTAACTGCAGCACTTTGAGTTTGAAGAGGCCTCTTTTCCAGTTGTTGCTAGGGCTGGCGCAGCCTCCGTGGCTTATCAGGAGGAGGGCAGTTTAAACAGGTCTTATCGCTGTGTATTCAATCAAGGTTTATGAGGGCTGATAAAGATGTCACCTAGAGTTTCTTTCCCTGAAGCTCTATTCCCTGATGAGACAAAATGCGATGCTGTTTGTTTTCAGTTTGTTATAAACAGAACATTTTGGAATAAACATTTATTTATTTTTATTTTTGTCAAGCATGGCACACACAAGACAAGCCACCTGTGTGATTAAGTCCACTTATGGTACAGCCGGCCTAGAACTGTCCTCCTGGCAGTTCCAAGGGCAAGGCCTTAGGCCTTTGCCTCACTAGCAACACAGCTCCCCAGCATTAAGAGTTACCACAATTACTTGTCTAATAATTCAGCGCCATCGCTGTCCTCAGCCTAGGTGAAGCAATAAGCTACTGTGTGCTTTTAATTTTGTGTCCTTTTATTAAATCATTATAACAAAAACATGTTTGCTTTCATCTTTGATTTTACTAAGAGTCTTCTAACTAAATGTGTTTGGTATATTCCCTCTTTCTATGCATTTCTTCAATTAGGAAAAAATCCAGGGTTTCTTTCCTTTATGAAACTGTATTTGTCAACACAGAGCTAGAACTGCAGTGAAGATAACCAGGGATATGATGCAAGGCTCAAGGCCCTGAGCTGGGGTCCTTTATGTCCTGTAAACAGCCATGTGTCTACCTCCTCATGAGGCCTGTGCTGGGCCACATCTTTCACACAGTAAAGTATCTCAGTGGCTACTTAACATGTTTTCTGTTTATTAAACTGAGGCACAGTTGCAGAACACAGAGGGTTGTAGAAAGAATATCTGTGTATTGTGTGGATGTATCACCTGTGGATTAAAAAGCCTATGGCCTATGGCTAAGGCAGGAAACAGAAGGTGGGGCATCTGGGAGGAAAAGGAATTCTGGGATTTCTGGGAGGTGAAGAATATTCATCAGGAAAAGGTGACGAGAGGGACGAATGGAACCTGAGCACAGGTACATGGTACCAGCCATGTGGCAAAATGTAGATTAAAATAAATGGGTTATCTTAAATTATGACTCTAGTCAGAGAAGAGCCTAGCTATATGGCCTTCTTAGGGTTTTACTGCTGTGAACAGGCACCATGACCAAGACAAGTCTTATAAAGGACAACATTTAACTCGGGCTGGCTTACAAGGTCAGAGGTTCAGTCCATCATCATCAAGATGGGAGCATGGCAGCATCCAGGCAGGAATGGTGCAAAGATCTGAGTGTTCTACATCTTCACCTGAAGGCTGCTAGGAGAAGACTGATTTCCAGCACATGGTGACACACTTCCCCCAACAAGGTCACACCTCCAAACAGTGCCAAATAGTGCCCCGAGCCAAGCATATTCAAACACCACAATGGCCAAGGTATTTGCAAATATATTATGAGTCTGAGTCTTATTTCTGGGAGTATGGGCCTGGGAGGAAGAACTGGATCTAACCTCTACAAAGTGTTACAAGGTTTCTCCCAACTTTAAGTTCAAAAGGGTCCATGGCTTGGCGGCTGTTTTCCTACCTTTTGATAATGCTACTTGGCCTGCCAAGGAATCTGCACTGCAAGGGGGCCACACATTCTCTTTCAGTATGGCAAGACATCTGGCCATCTCTGATGTCCTTGATCACCACATTTAAGTTTTAGGAAATCAAATTACCTGTTAATTTAATACTATTTAGTTGCAATCATGGCTTTCTTTTACCATGCAAATACATCTTTTCTCCACCACATGGGGTCAGGTTCAGTATAGATAATTGTTCTTCATTCCATCCTACCCAGAAGGGAAGGGGACAACCATTACAGTAGGGAAGGTGGAGGTGGTGAGACGAGAAGGGGCACAGGCCTGAGAGCTTCTGGTGAGAAGGTTAACAGACCCCATGGAAGAGAGCTTCACAGAGGGGAGGGCAGACATGCCAGCCCTACCAGGCCCCTGGATAAGATGCACTCACTCTCCAGGTGGCTCTCCCCAGATTCTGACACTAGGATGGAAGTATAAATAGTTTACCAGTGCAGAATAGATATCAACAACTGGGAAGAAAATTCTGCAGAGAGTAATCTTTTTTGTTTGTAGGTCATACCACATGAAATTGCTATCTGACTGGGCAGTCAGGGGTGCATGTCTATAGTTCCAGCTATTTGGGAGGCTGAGGACCACAACTCAGGCATTTAAGACCAGCATGAACAGGGCTGGAGAGATAGTTCAGTAGTTAAGAGCACTGACTGTGAGAGGTCCTGAGTTCAATTCCCAGCAACCACATGGTAGTTCATAACCATCTGAAATGGGACCAGATGCTCTCTTCTGGTGTGTCTGAAGATATAAGTAAAAGAACTAAATCTGTTTTGAAAAAAAAAGACCAGCATGAGCAGCACAATTAATTGGCATGAGAGAAAGATTTATTTATTTTTTTAAAGTTTTAGTATTTATGCTTGTCTCTGTGTTGTGTGGGCATGTGAGTGTAATTGCCTTTAGAGTCCAGCAGAGGGCATCAGATGCCCTGGACTGGAATTGTAATTACAGATGTTTGTGGATGCTGGGAACCAAACTTGGGTCCTATGGGAGAGCATATATGTTCTTGACCACTGAGCCATCTCTCCAACTCCACATTACTAACATTTTTTATGGAGATCACCAGTGCTCACTGATACTTCACATTAAAAAGTAATCCATTACATGATCTAAATCATTACATAATCTAAACTTTTCATCAGTGTTTATTAATATGTGTAACCTAGCTAGTCTCAAGAACAATGAGTGGGCCGGGCAGTGGTGGCGCAGGCCTTTAATTCCAGCCCTTGGGAGGAGTGAGAGTGAGTTCCAGGACAGCCAGGGCTATACAGAGAAACCCTGTCTCGAAAACAACAACAACAACAACAACAACAACAACAACAATAGTAAATAATTAAAAAGTAATCCATAAGAGTTAGATTCTGAAATTCAAAGTTTAGGGTGCTTTAATTAACATATCTCACTCCTTTTTATATATGAAAAGAGCATTAAAATCAAAACAAACAAGCTAACAAAAATAAACCTTTCCACATAAGTCTGAAAGTACTTGCAAAGCTATAAACCAAAATTTAGATGAGGGACTGGGACACAGGCATGGGCAAAGCCCTGGATTGGCTGGCTAGGAATGAGCAATGCCGGATTGGAGCTACATGAGCCATGTGTGCTGATCCGCATGTGTAAGCCCAGCATTCTGGAGGCAGAGGTAGGGGGATCAGGAGTTCACGAGACCCTGAGTCAAAACAAGAGCAGCAGCAACAACAAAATGTTGGGAGCTGGAGACATGACTCATTGGTTAAGAGCTTTTCCAGAGGCCCCATCATCCTCACAGTGGCTCACAACTGCCTGTGGCTCCAGTTCCAGGGGATCTGGTGCCCTCTTCTGGCCTTTGCAGGTACCAGACATGCACATGGATATACGCATAAAATTATAGTAATTGTGTAAGTTACACGGGAAGAAAGCAGTACACCATTAACTGGTGGTAAGGAACAATTTCAGCTTTGCTGAGACAATTCCCATGAAAACCTTAGCTTTGGAGGCTGATGCTTGACTCTACTATAGCCTTGATGAACATGGGTGTTAGACTTTCTCCTTTCAGCCAGCTGGCCTCCTGACTCTGTGGTCACTCCCATACACAGATAAACATCCCTTGGTGGTTCTAGACAGAACAAACATCATTTCCCACCTTCTCTTTCTTTTAACTTTATCTAAATGAATTCTTCGATGAACAGAAATTGCTAATTTCAATGTACTTAAATTGCATTTGGTCTTTTTTAGAAGTCTCTTTTAAGAAACTCTATCGGGGCGTTGGAAAAACAGCTCAGCAGTTAAGAGCACTGGCCACCCTTCCAGAGGTCCTGAGTTCAATTCCCAGCAACCACTTGGTGTCCCACAACCATCTGTAATGGGCTCTGATGCCCTCTTCTGGCATGCAGGTGTACATGCAGACAAAGTACTCAAATGGAATAAATAAATCTTAAGAAAGAAAGAAAGAAGGAAGGAAGGAAGGAAGGAAGGAAGGAAGGAAGGAAGGAAAGCTCTTTATGTCTTGGTTCTGTTTCTGTCAACGCCTCCTGTCTAACTCTGAAGTCCCTTTCTGTCCCAATGTCAGTTTGTCTGTAGATATACTACATGGCATTTTTATTGTTTGTTTGTTATTTTTTTTTTATATATACCTCATTATATGTTGCTAAGGTGAGTCTCCCTCTTTATAAAGTCAATTAGCTGCTTCCATTTTGCATGTAAACTTTAGAATAAGCTCACTGAATTAATTGGGAAAAGTCTTACTGGACTTGAATTCCTCTTAGGACATCCTTTGAATTGACGAATTGTTCATTTAGCTACTTCTTAGACATTTTGTGGTTTTGTTTCTATTGTGAAGAGTACCCTCATTTTAAAGTTATGTTTTCCAGATGATTATTGCTAGTTTGGAGCAGAGACAGCAACACCTTTTTCCTATGAGGGGTTAAACAGAGCATTTTAAAGTTTGCAACCCTGGAAGATACCTCCTCCCTCTGTTCCCTCCTTTCTTGTCCTTCCTCTCTCTTTCTCACTCACCTTCCTCCCTGTCAGTCCTCCTCTCTCTCTTCCTCCCTCATATTTGTCCCAGTCAGTCCTCCTTCTCAACCTCCTAGTGAAGGTCAAAGCCATTCATGTTGGTGGGGCTTATGAAAACATACCTTAAGATTTGGTTCAAGGAGCCATTTCTGTTCTATTCTTTGTATGGAAAATCAGATTAACTTTATAAGTTGTTCTTCTGTCACTTCACGGAACAGTTGTGTGTGTGTGTGTGTGTGTGTGTGTGCGTGTGCATGTGTGTGTGTGCATGTGTGTGTGTGTGTGTGGTTTGCTTGATTTTGCTGCTTTTTCTACAAAGATGATTACATTGTCTGCAAATAATACAAGTGTTATATCTTTTCAGTTCTTACCTTTCTTCCTTTTTTATCATCATATATGTTTATGTATGTATGCTGTGTACATGGAGGCACATGCATTACAGTATGCATGAGAAAGTCAGAAGCCACCTTTGTGGAGTGAATTCTTTCCTACCTTTGTGAGTCTGATGCTGGCCTAAACTAGCTATGTAGCTCAGGCTGGCCTCAAATTCACCATCCTCCTGTCTTCGACTCCCCAGGGATGTAGACATGGACTAACTTTTTTTTTTTTTTTTTTTTGTGGAAGCATCATAGTTTTAAAGGTTCTTCTGTATTACTTTTGCAAAGTTAAGACTTTTCCTTCTAATATTTGCAGGAATTTTGGGGAGAGTGTTATCTACCCAAAATGTTTTCTTCATCATTTGAGGTGATGTCATCTTGTTGCCAAGTAATGAGCTGAATTAATTGGTCTGATGATCACATATTGAACTCAGATAAATCTTACTTGATTAGGATTCAGTTATTGTCTTGAGAATTTTATATCTACATTCATGAGTGAAAGTGGTCTGTAGTTTTTTTTCTTGTTATGTGATGTTATCTGATGTCAGACTCAAGATTTCACAGGTCTCATACTGGAGCTGGAAGCGCCTTCTTTTCTGTAATTCTGTCGTTTAGGCTCTCCCTATATAGCTCAAGCCAGCCTTGAAATCAATCATCCTAGCCCCTTCAGGTTGGGATTACAGTGTGGACCTCCACTTTTCTATTACCTGGGAAAACTGTAAAATTTAATTATAAAAATAACTACTGTTTTGAAATTTGGTAGACTTGATCTGTAAATCAACAAAGTCTTTTTAGTCAGACTTGTGATGATTATTTTTTAAGTCTCTTTGATATTTTTTGGCTTAGTCAAATTTTCCTGCTTTCATTCACACCGACTGTATAATTATTTTAGAAAGTTACCCATTTCATTTTGTCTCCAAAATGTGTTAGAGTTTAGTCATTAATGACCTATTGTTATTTTCTAGTCTATTATATCTATATTTTTATTACTCTGAGATTTATTTTATTCACTTATATTTCCCCATTTTTCATTCATAAATCATGCAAGAAACATGCAACTCTTCTTAAAAGAAAATACCCCCAGATGGGGCTGTGTACCTCAGATGGGGCTGTTTTCAGATGAAGCTGAACGTCTCCATCCAAGCTATCAGAAACTCACTGACATGGATATCGAACACCGACTTCCGTACTTTCTCTGAGAAGCGCATGGCCACAGAAGTAGCTGCTGATGCTCTGTGAAGAGTGGAAGGACTGTGGGGGCTGAGTCAGCGGCAGAAACCACCCATGTCAAAGTGTGCCTGTTGTTGAGTCAGGGACATTCTTGTTATAGATCAAGGAGAACTGGAGAGATGAATTCTGACACAGATGCATTGTGGGTGCCAACCTGAGTGTTCTCAACTTGGCTCTTGCAAACAGGAGAGATGGATATTCCTGGACTAACAGAATCTGATTTTACAGAATCTGAAATCTGTCCAGTCTCTCTGAGGAAGATCATGTCCACCAATATGAAAGCCCTTAAGCAAAGAAGGTCAGAAGCCCATGACCAAAGCACTTAAGATTCAGCAACTTGTCATTCCATGTGTCCCGAAACACAAGTGTTCTGAAGGAAGACACACTGACACAAACATGGAGGTGCAGGTTGGATATGACGAACTGTTGGCCAAGAGAATGAAGGAAGACAAAGAACCCTGGGAAGAGATTGCCAAGAGCCACCAGCTGTCCTTGCGGAGAGCTTATACTTCCAAGTCTGAGTCTGGAAAAACAAGTCCTTAAGAGGAACAGTAGATTGAACAGACTTTGAGAAAGAAGAAATTACTCTTAGTTTTTATGAGGTCCTCTCACTTTTGACCTCTGAATCATTAATTTCTCCCCTTCCCTTTGCTTGAAAACATAAATTTCCTTCTAACATTCTTTTTTTATCTTTTCTTTCTTTCTTTTTTTTTTTTTTTTTTTTTGGTTTTTCGAGACAGGGTTTCTCGGTGTAGCCCTGGCTGTCCTGGAACTCACTCTGTAGACCAGGCTGGCCTCGAACTCAGAAATCCGCCTGCCTCTGCCTCCCGAGTGCTGGGATTAAAGGCGTGTGCCACCACTGCCCGTCCCTTCTAACATTCTTAAATGAAAAACTAATTTGGACACAGAGTTCCAGTATCTGATAGTCTTCTTTGTAGAATGTATTGGTTTTTTTTTTTTTTAAAGATTTTATTTATTTTATGTATGTGAGTACACTGTCTCTCTTTTCAGACACACTAGAGAGGGCATCAGATCCCACTACCATCTGATTGTGAGCCACCATGTGGTTGCTGGGAATTGAACTCACGACCTCTGAAAGAGCAGTAAGTGCTCTTAACCGCTGAGCCATCTCTCCAGCCCAAGCAGAACATATTGTTATTACAGTTGTTACTGTGTGTATATGGTGTGCGTGTGAGAGTGTGCATGTGTGTGTCAAAAGGCACATTTGCAGTAAAATGAGAGCTGGTCCCCCTCTTCCACGGTGCATGTGTGGAGTCAGAAGACAACTCTTAAGGCTTCTGTTCTTTCCAACATGTGGGTTCCGGGGATTCAGGCTATGATGCAAGTGCCTTTACCTGCTGAGCCATCTTACCATCCCTAAATAGAATTATTTAATAATGTTATTTAGCTTTCTGATATTACATTATATACCTTCAGATATTTTTAAATAACTATTTTTAGTTTCTGAATGCATTAGAGACAGACTTTATTGAAGTTTCTTGTCTGAGGAAATGTTTTTTGTGAATGTTTTCTTAAAAACATTCTTAAACATGCATTCTTAAACATAAGAATGTGTTCTTATGTCTGGTGAACAGAGAGTCCTGTATATTTTCAGTGATTTAAATTGTTATCTGTATTGTTATGAACTTATTTTCTTTTCTGTTTCATATACTGCTTTCAGAAGACAATCTGCCAAAATTTCCAGCTATAATTGTTACTTTGTCTGTATTTCTCCAGCACCTGGTCAGTTATTGCTATATTTACCCTGACATTGTTTGTTAGATGTATATATTTTTGGATGTTGTCTTCTTTTTGCTCACCACCACCAATGTACTGTTTTTCCTCTTCTGATAGTTTTTCCTCTTGAACTGGTACTCTTACGAGACATTGGCATGTTTCCTGCTCTTTGGTTCTCCTTTTAGATATCTTTAATGTGACTTCACTCCTGTGCCACTGAGGGCTTCTTCATACAACTCTGCTACTTTTCTTTGTATTATGTTCTATCTATTGTTTTCTCTCTCTCTCTCTCTCTCTCTCTCTCTCTCTCTCTCTCTCCCCTTTGTTTAGTTTACATTTGTTTATTTGCTGAGTACCGCCTAGTTTGAATTTTTAGAACACTGTTTTGTCAAGAGTGATTTTAAGAACCTTGCATGTGTTTGGGCCATAACAAAACTTCCATTTTCCAAGTACATTGGGTAGGGACATGTGTCTCAGCTTTATTACAACTAACGTGGAGCCAGAGCTCACATTTTTATAGCTACTGAAGACACCAGTGACCGGGCGGTCTTCAGTTCTCTTTAACTTAGATATTGCAGTGTGAACACAATGACTATGCAGTCTGCTCTTGCTGTGAGTCAAAATGTCACACTACAAAATGCATCAGGAAGTTTGTTCTTTTAGGTTTAATGGGACAACCGGGGAAGGCTATTGTAACTAAAGAACGTTCAAGTGTGCTGTCAAGTGTGACACGCTACTCAAATGTTAACCACTGTCACTGTCACAAATGGCAGATGGGAGATGCTCACACACCTTGTATCTTAGTTTTTTTTCCTATGTCTTTCATAAAATGCCCTGACCAAAGCCACTTAGGGGAGAGAGGGCTTATTTGGGCTCGCACATCATGAAAGCAGCTGGTCACAGCACGTCCCACAAACAGGAAGCAGAGATAGATGAAGGCAAGCTGCTGTTCAGCTTGTTTCCTCCATTTTCATTTCCTCCTCCTCCTCCTCCTCCTCCTCCTCCTCCTCCTCCTCCTCTTCCTCCTCCTTGTTCTTCTATTTTTTTCCAGAGCAGACATTAATTTACTTGAGGACAGAAAGGTGGAAAAACAAAACTATACTCAAGATCAGTACTGGTCACAAGCCTCTTTCTTATAGAAATCATAAAAACAGGAAAAGTTAAGGAAAAAAAAGGTCCCAAAAGAGATGCACAGATAGACTGTCATGAGGGGCACAGCTCACAGAGAACCCTGAAAGGTTCACACATCTTCTCTGTCCTCCAATGATGAGAGGTCTATTTTGTTATCAAATAGCAATGAATGAAGTAAGTGAGGGGCATCAGATGCACAATTAAAATTTTCAAAATACTAAAATGAGGCAGAGGTGGCCAGAAGAAGGGGCGATTCACATATAATTCAAACTATATACAGCATGAGTGGAATGCAGCCCATCCAAACTGGCTTTGTGAAAAATTGGACCTTTATGATTTAATAGCTAAAATTATAACTGCAATCATACAACAGATTTACATAGGAAGCACAAATTCAAGGAGCACTTTATGTTATGTATTTACTGGGCTGTTTCAGTTAAAAATAATTTTGCTAAGTACACATCTCAACTGAGGTCTAGTATAAAACGTCCTAATAGATACAGATATTTACCTTTGGTGAGTGGAAGGCCTTGTTGTGACTTGTCTGAACTGTAGGTAGAAGGCCAGGTGAGTACGCACATGTGGGAAAACTCAAGCTGAGGTCATCCAAACGCTGTGCATGAGGTGGGTGACTGGAGGTCTGAAAGTCAGCGTGCACCAGAAGCCCAAAACAGCAACACTGAGAATGGTAACAGGGAATGGAGTGCCGATTCGACACGGTCAGGTTGGTTACAAACAGAAAGAGAATGGAGTGCCGACATGACACGGTCAGGTTGGTTACAAACAGAGAGGAAGGCCTGCCTCTTGTACCAGCCGAATCCTGCAGACTCCTGCGTACACACAAAAGAAATAGCCACCCACCATTTTGTAGAACAAAAGCCAATTATTAGTGTGGGAAAGTACAAACTGCAGAAAACCGGAGTCAGTAGAAGAAAAACTACTGGTTGACGTGAGGAAGAGAAAACGCTGTGTCCTGACAGTCACTTGGTAAAGGCAGCTACCACAGCCCAGAGAGCTTCGTCGGTGTTGGTCTTCAGACACTCTACTTCTGGGTCTAAGTCGAGAGGTTGCCGTACTCTCTTGGTGGCTAAATCATACTGCCCGTCCAGAAAAGGAGCAAAAGCATTTTCCAAAACATCAAAGCATGGGCTAGGTAAGTGAGGGCCAGCACATGCTTGTCCATTCGGTTAGGGTCAAGAACAGCTTCTTCTACCTTCACATTTTTTTTTTTTGCTTTAAAAAACTAGGCATTTAATTGCACAAAATTAATCTCTCCTGAGAATTAATAAAAGGCATATCTACCTCATAGGAGATTTTATTTTGTGTCAATTCATCTCATTTATGTATTTTTTGATACTTTATTTACATTTCAACTGTTTCCCCCTTTCCAGATCTCCCCTTTGGAACCTCCCCATTCCCTCTCCCTCCCCCTGCCACTATGGGAGTATTCCCCCAACCACCCACCCACCCACCCACCCACTCCCATCTTCCCTCCTTGGCATTCTCCTGTACTGGGGGATCTAACACCCATAGGCCCAGCTCCCCCTGATGTCTAACAAGACCCTCCTCTGCCACATATGTGGCCAGTGCCATGGGTCCCTCCATGTGTATTCTTTGGTTGGTGACCCAGTCTCCAGGAGTATGGAGGGGTCAGGCCAGTTGCCACTGTTGCTCCCTCCCTGAGGCTGCAAACTCCCTCAGCTCCTTCAGTCCATTCTCCAAATCCTCCCTCTGGGACCTCACACTCAGCCCTACTGTTGCTGCGAAGTGACTCTTGGGTATTTCGAACTTTTGGGCTAATAACCACTTATCAGTGAGTACATACCATGTTCATTCTTTTGTGACTGCGTTACCTCGCTCAGAATGATATTTTCAAGATCCATCTATTTGTCTGTGAATTTCATGAAGTCATTGTTTTTAATAGCTGAGTAGTAGTCCATTGTGTAAATGTACAACATTTTCTGTATCCATTCCTCTGTTGAGGGACATCTGGGTTGTTTCCAGCTTCTGGCTATTATAAATATGGCTGCTATGAACATAGTGGAACATGTTTCTTTATTACATGTTGGAGCATCTTCTGGGTATATGCCCAGGAGTGGAATAGCTGGGTCCTCAGGTAGTATTGTGTTCATTTTTCTGAGGGTCCGCCAAACTGATTTCCAGAGAGGTTGTATCAGCTTGCAATCCCACCAGCAATGGAGGAGTGTTCCTCTTTCTCCACATCCTCGCCAACATCTGCTGTCACCTGAGTTTTTGATCTTAGCCATTCTGACTGGTGTGAGGTGGAATCTCAGGGTTGTTTTGATTTGCATTTCCCTGATGACTAAGGATGTTGAACATTTCTTTAGGTGCTTCTCAGCCATTCGAGTTTCCTCAGTTGAGAATTCTCTGTTTAGCTCTCTTCCCCATTTTTTTGATAGGGTTATTTGGATCTCTGGAGTCTAGCTTCTTGAGTTCTTTGTATACCTTGGATATTAGCCTTCTATCGGATGTAGGATTGGTAAAGATCATTTTCCAATCTGTAGGTTGCCATTTTGTCCTATTTACAGTGTCCTTTGCCTTACAGAGGCTTTGTAATTTTATGAGGTCCCATTTGTCGATTCTTGATCTTAGAGCACAAGCGATTGGTGTTCTGTTCAGGAACTTTTCCCCTGTGCCCATCTGTTCGAGACTTTTCCCCACTTTCTCTTCTATTAGATTCAGTGTATCTGGTTTTATGTGGAGGTCCTTGATCCACTTGGACTTGAGCTTTGTATAGGGAGATAGGAATGGATCAATTAGCAATCTTCTACATGTAGACCGCCAGTTGAACCAGCACCATTTGTTGAAGATGCTTTCTTTTTTCCACTGGATGGTTTTAGCTCCTTTGTCAAAGACAAAGTGACCATAAGTGTGTGGGTTCATTTCTGGGTCTTCAATTCTATTCCATTGATCTACCTGCCTGTCACTGTACCAATACCATGCAGTTTTTATCACTACTACTCTGTAGTACAGCTTGAGGTCAGGGAAACTGATTCCCCCAGAAGTCCTTTTATTGTTGAGAATAGTTTTTGCTATTCTGGGTTTTTGTTATTCCATATGAATTTGAGAATTGCTCTTTCTAAGTCTATGAAGAATTGAGTTGGAATTTTGATGGGGATTGCATTGAATCTGTAGATTGCTTTCGGCAGGATGGCCATTTTAACTATGTTAATCCTGCCGATCCATGAACATGGGAGTTCTTTCCATCTTCTGAGGTCTTCTTCGAATTCTTTCTTCAGAGACTTGAAGTTCTTGTCATACAGATCTTTCACTTGTTTGGTTAGAGTCACACCAAGATATTTTATATTGTTTGTGAAAATTGTGAAGGGTGTCATTTCCCTAATTTCTTTCTCAGTCTGTTTATCCTTCGAGAATAGGAAGGCTACTGATTTGCTTGAGTTAATTTTATATCCGGCCACTTTGCTGAAGGTGTTTATCTGCTGTAGCAGTTCTCTGATGGAGTTTTTCAGGTCACTTAAGTATACCATCATATCATCTGCAAACAGTGATATTTTGATTTCTTCCTTTCCAATTTGTATCCTTTTGACCTCCTTTTGTTGTCTAATTGCTCTAGCTAGAACTTCAAGTACTATATTGAATAGATCATGAGAGAGAGGGCAGCCTTGCCTGGTCCCTGATGTTAATGGGATTGCTTTGAGTTTCTCTCCATTTAGTTTGATGTTGGCTACTGGTTTGCTGTATATTGCTTTTAGTATGTTTAGGTATGCTCCTTGAATTCCTGATTTTTCCAAGACTTTTATTATGAAGGGATGTTGAACTTTGTCAAATACTTTTTCAGCATCTAATGAAATGACCATTTGTTTTTTTTATTTAAGTTTGTTTATGTAGTAGATTACATTGATGGATTTCCGGGTATTGAACCATCCCTGCATCCCTGGGATGAAGCCTACTTGATCATGGTGAATGATCATTTTGATGTATTCTTGGATTCGGTTTGCAAGAATTTTATTGAGTATTTTTGCATTGATATTCATAAGGGAAATTGGTCTGAAGTTTTCTTTTATTGTTGGGTCTTTATGGGGTGTTGGTATCAGTGTAACTGTGGCCTCATAGAATGAGTTGGGTAGTGTTCCTTCTGTTTCTATTTTGTGTTATAGATTGAAGAGTATTAGTATTAGGTCTTCTCTGAAGGTCTGATAGAATTCTGCACTGAACCCATCTGGTCCTGGGCTTTTTTGGTTGGGAGACTTTTAATGACTGCTTTTATTTCTTTAGGAGTTATGGAACTGTTTAATGGTTTATCTGATCCTGATTTAACTTTGGTAATTGGTATCTGTCTAGAAACTTGTCCATTTCTTCCAGATTTTCCAATTTTGTTGCATATAGGCTTTTGTAGTAGGATCTGATGATTTTTTTAATTTCCTCAGAATCTGTTGTTATATCTCCATTTTCATTTCTAATTTTGTTAATTTGCATACTGCCTCTGTGCCCTCTGGTTAGTCTGGCTAAGGGTTTATGTATCTTGTGTACTTTCTCAAAGAACCAGCTCCTGGTTTTGTTGATTCTTTGTATAGTTCTTTTCATTTCTACTTGGTTGATTTCAGCCCTTATTTTGATTATTTCCTGCCTTCTACTCCTCTTGGGTGTATTAGCTTCTTTTTGTTCTAGAACTTTCAGGTGTGTTGTTAAGCTGTTAGTGTATGCTCTCTCTGGTTTCTTTTTGGAGGCACTCAGAGCTGTGAGTTTTTCTCTTAACACTGCTTTCATTGTGTCCCATAGGTTTGGGTAAGTTGTACTTTCATTTTCATTAAATTCTAGGAAGTGTTTAATTTCTTTCTTTATTTCTTCCTTGACCAAGTTATCATTGAGTAGAGCATTGTTTAGCTTCCATGTGTATGTGGGCTTTCTGTTGTTGTTGTTGCCATTGAAGACCAGCCTTATTCTGTAGTGATCTGATAGGAGTCATGGGATTATTTCAATCTTCTTATATCTGTTGAGGTTTGTTTTGTGACCAATTATATGATCCATTTTGGAGAAGGTACCATGAGGTGCTGAGAAAAAGGTACATTTTTTTGATGTAGGATGAAATGTTCTATATATATCTGTTAAATCCATTTGGTTCATAAGATCTGTTAGTTTCACTGTGTCTCTGTTTAGTTTGTGTTTCCAAGATCTGTCCATTGTTGATAGTGGGGTGTTGAAGTCTCCCACTATTATTGTGTGAGGTGCAATGTGTGCTTTGAGCTTTAATAAAGTTTCTTTTATGAATGTGGGAGCCCTTGCATTTGGAGAATAGATGTTCAGAATTGAGAGTTCTTCCTGTTAGATTTTTCCTTTGATGAGGATGAAGTGTCCTTCCTTTTCTTTTTTAATGACTTTTGGTTGAAAGTTGATTTTATCCGATATTAGAATGGCTACTCTAGCCTGTTTCTTGGGGCCATTTGCCTGGAAAATTGTTTTCCAGTCCTTTACTCTGAGGTAGTGTTTGTCTTTAACACGGAGGTCAGTTTCCTGGATGCAGCAAAATGCTGGGTCCTGTTTATGGATCCAGTTTGTCAGTCTATGTCTTTTTATTGGGGAATTGAGACCACTGATGTTAAGAGATATTAAAGAATAGTGATTGTTGTTTCCTGTTATTTTTGATGTGTTTATATGTTTGTGTGGCTATCTTCTTTTGAGTTTGTTGAAAGATTACTTTCTTGCTTTTCCTTGGGTGTAATTTCCCTCCTTGAGTTGGTGTTTTCCATCTATTATTCTATGTAGGGCTGGGTTTATGGAAACATACTGTGCAAACTTGGATTTGTCATAGAATATTTTGGTTTCACCATGTATGATTATTGAGAATTTTGTTGGGTATAGCAGCCTGGGCTGGCATTTGTGTTCTCTTAGAGTTTGTATGAGATCTGCCCAGGATCTTCTAGCTTTTATAGTCTCTGGTGAGAAGTCTGGTGTAATTCTGATAGGTCTGTCTTTATATGTTACTTGCCCTTTTCCCCTTATTGCCTTTAATATTCTTTTCTTATTTTTTGTATTTGGTGTTTTGACTGTAGTGTGACAGGAGGAATTTCTTTTCTGGTCCAATCTATTTTGAGTTCTGTAGGCTTCTTCTATATTTATGTGCATCTCTTTCTTTAGGTTAGGGAAGTTTTCTTCTATAGTTTTGTTGAAGATATTTACTGGTCCTTTAAGTTGGGAATCTTCACTCTCTTCTGTACCTATTATCCTCAGGTTCTGTCTCCTCATTGTATCCTGGATATCCTGGATGTTTTGGGTTAGGAGCTTTTTGCATTTTGTGTTTTCTTTGACTGTTGTGTCCATGTTTTCTATGGTATCTTCTGCACCTGAGATTCTCTCTTCCAACTCTTGTATTCTGTTGGTGATGCTTGCATCTATGACTCCTGATTTCTTTCCTATGTTCTCTAACTCTAGGATTGTCTCCCTTTGTGATTTCTTTATTGTTTCTATTTCTGTTTTTAATTCCTGAACGGTTTTGTTCATTTGATTGATTGTGTTTTCTTGTTATTCTGCCCATTTGATTGTGTTTTCCTGTAATTCTTTAAGGGATTTTTGTGTGTCCTCTTTAAGGGCTTCCAGTTATTTACCTGTGTTCTCTTGTATTCCTTTAAGGGAGTTATTTATTTCCTTCTTTAAATCTTCTATCATCCTCTTGAGATGTGATTTTAAGCCTGAGTCTCTTTTTCTGGTGTATTGGGGTATCCAGGGCTTGCTGTGGTGGGAGAGCTGGGTTCTGATGAAGCCAAGTAGTCTTGGTTTCTGTTCCTTGTGTTCTTGCCCTTGCCTTTCGCCATCTGGTTATCTCTGGTGTTAGCTGGTCTTACTCTCTCTGACTATGGCTTGTCTTTCCTGTAAGTGTAGGTGTCAATACTCCTTGGAGACCAGTTCTCTCTGAGAGGAATTTGGGTTTGGAGAGTTGTGGTGCAAGGTCAGCTCTGGGGTGCAGACAGTAACAAGAAGGATCTAATCCCCAGCTGACCCTTGTTTCCTGTGTCCTGATGGCTCTGCAAGGGTCCCTCTTGGTCCAGTGAATTTGAAAAGAAGTGATGGTCTTGCCTGTGCTTAAAGGTGTGTCAGCACTTCTGGTATACCAGCTCTCTCCTTCCACTATTTGAGTATGGAACCCTGTGTCACAGGATCTGCTCTCCAGCCACTGAAAGAAACCAGAACCCCATTCCTCAGTCCTTGTGTCCTGGGGATTCCAGGTGGGTTTCTCTGAGTAGTCAGGCTTGACCCCACTCCTGCGAGGCTAGCTTTCTCCCAGCTCTATTTGGCTATGGAGCCCTGGTGGCCCAGGCAGAGGTCTCCCCTTCTTCTACCTTCTTGATGAGGCATGGCTTAATGTTATTATTACTGAGAGGATATGTCATAGTTTCTTTTATGATTGTTGGTGTCCTTGCATTTGGAGCATAGATGTTCAGAATTGAGAGTTCATCTTGGTAGATTTTTCCTTTGATGAGTATGAAGTGTCCTTCCTTTTGGTTGAAAGTTGATTTTATTTGATATTAGAGTGGCTACTCCAGCTAGTTTCTTGGGACCATTTGCTTGGAAAATTGTTTTCCAACTTTTTAGTCTGAAGTAGCATCTGTCTTTGTCACTGAGGTGTGTTTCCTGTATATAGCAAAATGCTGGGTCCTGTTTATGTATCCAGTCTGTTAGTCTATGTCTTTTTATTGGGGAATTGAGTCCATTGATGTTAAGAGATATTAAGAAAAAGTGAGTGATTTTCTGTTATTTTTGTTGTTAGAGGTGGAATTATGTTTGTGTGGCTATCTTTGTTTGGGTTTGTTGAAAGATTACTTTCTTGCTTTTTCTAGGGTGTAGTTTCCCTACTTGTGTTGGTGTTTTCCATCTATTATCCTTTGTAGGGCTGGATTTGTGGAAAGATATTGTGTAAATTTGGTTTTGTTGTCGAATATCTTGCTTTCTCCATCTATGGTAATTGATAGTTTAGCTGGGTATGGCATTTGTGTTCTCTTAGGGTCTGTATGAGATCTGCCCAGGATCTTCTAGCTTTCATAGTCTCTGGTTAGAAGTCTGGTGTAAGTCTGATAGGTCTGCCTTTATATGTTACTTGACCTTTTCCCCTTATTGCTTTTAATATTCTTTCTTTGCTTAGTGCATTTGGTGTTTTGATTATTATGTGATTAGAGGAATTTCTTTTCTGGTCCAGTCTATTTGGAGTTCTGTAGGCTTCTTGTATGTTCGTGGGCATCTCTTTCCTTATGTTAGGGAGGTTTTAATTTTGTTGAAGATATTTACTGGTCCTTTAAGTTGAGAATCTTCACTCTATTCTATACCCATTATCCTTAGGTTTGGTCTTCTCACTGTATCCTGGATTTCATGGATGTTTTGTGTTAGGAGCTTTTTGCATTTTGCATTTCCTTTGACTGTTGTGTCAATGTTTTCTATGGTATCTTCTGCACCTGAGATTCTCTCTTCTATCTCTTATATCCTGTTGGTGATGCTTGCATCTATGACTCCTGATCTCTTTCCTAGGTTTTCTAACTCCAGCGTTATCTCCCTTTGTGATTTCTTTGTTGTTTCTATTTCCACTTTTAGATCTGGATAGTTTTGTTCAATTCCTTCACCTGTTTGATTGTGTTTTCCTGTAATTCTTTAAGGGATTTTTGTGTTTCCTCTTTAAGGGCTTCTACCTATTTACCTGTGTTCTCCTGTATTTCTTTAAGGGAGTTATTAATGTCCTTCTTAAAGTCCTCTATGATCATCATGAGAAATGATTTTAGATCTGAATCTTGCTTTTCCAGTGTGATGGTGTATCCAGGACTTGCTATGGTGGGAGAATTGGGTTCTGATGATGCGAAGTAACCTTGATTTCTGTTGCTTATGTTTTTACACTTGCTTCCTGCCATCTGACTATCTCTAGTGCTACCTGCCCTTGTTATATCTGACTGTCCTTCCTCTGATCCTTGTTGTGTCAGAATTCCTCAGAGTCCAGCTGTCTTTGTGATCCTGTAATTCTGGGATCCTGTGATCCAAGATCCTGGGTGTGTCAGAGCTCCTGGAAGTCTAGCTGTGTCTGGGACCCTGAGATCCAGGTGTGACAGAGCTCCTGAGATACTGAGATTCTATGATCCTGGGTCTGTTAGAGCGCCTGGGAATGGAGTTTCCTCTGGGTGTTGTGGGACTGGCTGTGGAGTTCCGCCCAAGGTCTGCTCTCTATTGTGTTCTTTACTTCATTTTTTATGTTTCATACTTAGCTTTTCCATTTTCCTGTTATTTTTAATATATGTTTTTGTTTTTGTTTTGTTTTGGACAGAACTCACCATCTCCTTGCATGCATTTCCTTGTCTCCTTGTATGTGTGTCTCCTTGGATATTTCTCCCTTGTATGTATTTCCTTGTGTGTGTCTCCTTGCACACATGTTTACTCAGAGTTCCTGGTCCATCTGTCTCAGTTTTGCTTTGGGTGACTCCTTTGTTGAGCTGTTTATCTGGTTATTTGTGCCCATGAACTCATCCTTCACAGAGCAACAGCTGTTCTTTCTGGTACCACATCTCATGGCAGGACAAACAGCTCAAGTCTTTCTGTGTGAGCATCAAGAGGGGATGAGCGACAGTGCCACAGGCACCACAGAGCTTCTGCTACTGAGCCCTTTTCTAGGACTGATCTTCACCAGGAAATACTGCTTCAGGATCTTCAAACCCTTGGAAATAAGCAACACAGGGCAAAATCACTTTCCTTAGACACCCAGACTCTGGCCCTTAGAAGCTGGGGGGTGGGGATGGGGTGGAGAAAGAGGGAGGGAGAGGAGGGGAAGAGGGAGAGACAGAGACAGAGGGAGGTAAGGAGGAACAAAGGGAGAGCGAGAGAGAAAGAGAGAGAGAGAGAGAGAGAGAGAGAGAGAGAACACAAGCATGATTTTACCATTTTACCAGCAGGACTTTTGGATCTTTCTGCTTTACCTTTGAAGTGCCGAAATCCTGCACTAGGCTTGTGTTTTCCTGACATTCAATAGGTTTGGTTGTTGCTCTCAGTTGCTCTGAAGATGAGGGATCTAGATATAAATTTTTATATTTATTTGGATTTCTTGGCAACAAATGAAGATCACACACACACACAATTTGCTACTAATACAGCACTTGTGGGTTATAAATTCATAACTTTTTTCCCAATTTATCATTATTTGCCTATTTATCATAAGGACCAGGGTTGGGATCCAAGCACTCATATAGCACATAACAAGCTAGATGTCCCCCTGCCCTGAGAAGGATGGAGACAGGAGGATTACTGGGGATTTGGCCTCCAGACTAGCCCCTGATCCAGGAAGAGACCCTGCTTTAAAAATGACTAAAGGACACCTGATCCCACCTGCACATATAGAAGCCAGAATATGTTGTCTAGTCATGCATGCATGCACATGCACAGTATACCTGTGGGGCCAGAGGGGAACTGGTTCTCTCCTTCCACCATGTGGGTCCTAGGAATCAAACTCTTGTCCTCGGCCTTGGCATTAAGTAGCTTTATCCACCAAAGCCACCTCCATAAAAGCAGCATTTGCTTGTAACTGCTAATCTATCTCTTCAGCACCAAATGAATTCATTCTTGATCTAAGTAAATAATCTTTTGTAGCAGGATGTCCTGTGATATATTTAATCACTCTCCTGATATGTGCTAGCTTCCCCCAATTTCTGTTAATACAAATAACACTCCAATACATGTCCTTGGTTCCACTGAAATGTTTAGAATTCAGAAAATAGTTCAAAAAATATATATAGCGATTTGATACTCTGGGCACAAAAAGACTAAATGTAAAATGACCAAAAACAAGAGAACAAAATTCAGACTAGTAACACAGATTGTTTGTTTTTAAGAAACAATTTTTGTTTTATTTTATTCATTTGTTTTATTTTATTTGTTTATGGGTGTTTTGCCTGCATGTATGTCTGTGCACCACATATATGGCATGAGCCACCATATGGGTGCTGGGAATTGAACCTGGGTCTTCTACAAGAGGAGTTGGTGCTCTTAACTGCTGAACCATCTCTCCAGCCCCAAGTTGGATATTTTAAAAACAAGTTTTGTAATTATAGAAGGAAAACTTGGCTGAGGAGGGAGCTCAGTGGTAGAAAACTTGCTAGCAAGTTCCAAGCTTGTATTTGACTCCCAGCATTGGGGAGAAAAAGGGAAAAGTGAGATCAAAATTTACAAAGTAAGCCATGTCTTGTGTCTCATATGACACAGAAAGTTCTAACGGTCTTTCTAGTGAGGCACGGTGGCTCAGACTGTAATCTCTACACTCAGGAGACTTGGGCAGGAGAATGGTCTCCTGGAGGCTAGCCATATAGCTGGGCTATAGAGTGAAACACTCTGTCTCAACTCTCCCCATTTTCCCCACAAAAGACCCAGCAAACAAAGCTAAAACAAAAGAATGATTTTCTACGAGGCATCTTAAGATAAGGGCCTGTGCGATGGATGATTGGTGGGTAAAGACGCTTGCTTCCTAAGTCTGACTGCCCAGCCTGATTTCTGGAAGCCATGTAATAGGTAGGAGGGGCAGACCAACTCATAAATTTGTGCTTTGACCATGCATGTGCACTGTGCCTTGCCTCCCTGCCAGGCACACATACACAATAATAAATGAAATTTTAGGAAGTTGAAGAGCAAATAAATTCTAGATTTTGGTGAGGATTGGCAAAAGTTCAGTAGTTCAAAGCCTATATAGCTATATATAAGAAAACCTGTTTAAGTTGCTCATGGTAGCACTCCTGTCACCCCCTCACTGGGGAGGTAGAGGCCATACGTTCAGTAGTTCAAGGCCAGCAGTGGCTTATAGGAAGTTTGATGCCAACCAGGGCTATACGACATTCTGTCTCAAAAAAAACAACCAAACAACCAAACAAGCAGCAGCAAGGGTTAGGGAGATGGTTCAGTCAGTAAAGTGCTTGCTTCACAAACATTCACTGCATTTGATCTCCTAGACTCCACATACAGATCACATATAAAGCACAGAAGCTTGCACCTGTATTCCAAACTGTGAAACAGAAGTAGGAGGATTCCTGGGGCTCATTGTCCATCAAGTTAAATCAGCAAGTGCCAGGTGCAGTGAGAGATTCTGTCTCTAAATGAATAAATGAATGGATGATACGAATAAATAAATACGGTTGGGTGTGGTGGCGCACACCTTTAATCCCAGCACTGGGGAGGCAGAGGCAGGCTAATGGTCACTCATTAGGAAATGAAAACTTACGCTCATGCAATAAACTCATATAAGACTTTTTATGATATCATGGTTCATGATCATCCTGGGCTGGAAATGATTCAGATGTTCCTAAAGCTGGGCAGTTCTTCTCCAAGCTTCGCTATGTTCGTTTGTAGGGATAGAAAGGATGAGCTTCTGACACCTGGATAAGGATGAATGAATCTCCAAAGCTTTATAATAGATGAACAAGACAGACTCTAGATGCTGTGAGGGGGTCAGAGAGGCCAGCTCAGCTGATGAGGGCACTTGTCATCAAGCAAGGGGATCTGAGTAGATTCAGGAGACCCACCTGTTAGAAAAAGAGAATTGTCTCCCCTGACTTCCACTTGTATGCCATAGCCTGTGAGTGCATGCGCGTGCACACACACACACAGACACAGGCACACACACTCTCACTCATGTGCATACATGCACTCTCAAACAAGCACACTCACAAGCACTTACACATGCATGTACACACACATACACAGAATTGTGGTTCCATTGAGTCAGCTGGTTTGAAAGCAGCCAAAGGAGTTATGTTCTCCAGATGATCCCTGGAGAACGCAAAGGGGAAAGGTTGGCTTGGAAATAGCAAGGGTCCTGACCCTGGAATATTTTGACAGTTTGGATTCAGGAAAAATTAATGTGTGCATCATCAGGGTCAGCTGTGGAACTGTGAAAGAATGCCAGCCTTGATGGCAGGAAGGGAGCGTGCTTCAGCAGCCTCAACAAGGCCTTGGGTCTCAGGGAAAGCATGAATCTTGGCCTTGGCCCTGCCCCTCTGCCATGTTATTAAACTGGGGGTTGGGGGGATGGGAATTGAAGGAGGCCCTTCTGCTGTCTGCCTGTGCTGGAGGGCAGGGAGACCGTTGTTTATTCCCACAGAGAAACCATGGTTTATAGAAAGAATTGATACTGGCAGTAGTTTATCTGAAGAACCGAATTCAGACTCATTCTGGAAAATTCTAAAACTCAACTCAGACACAAAGCATAAAGATTACACTTGATTAAAAAAGAAGATTGGTGGCCAAATTAATAATTAGAGTTTGAATATTGGACCTTGTCTCTTTTCATCTTAATGGAGAAAAGTTGCAGAAATCTTGAAATGGATATGTAAGAGCACTTTGTTGTTTTATATTTTGCTCATTTAGTCTAGATTTCTAACACTTCATGGGTTCAAACTGTTACCCAGGAAAAGCTGCCTGATCTAAAATCTCGTTATCCTGGGAACTCACTAAGCCCCACCAGGATGGGGCTGATCATTTTGTAATCAAGGGCTGAATAGCAAAGCAAGGAGCAATCCTCTCTCTCAGCAGTGAGTTCTGGAGTCTTCAGTACTGACCACAAGGAAGAGAAAGGAGACCCAGTAGGAGAGGAGCCTGATGTCTGTCTCACTAACTGTATTGGCTGGCTTTGTGTGTCAACTTAACACAAGCTGGAGCTATCACAGAGAAAGGAGCTTCAGTTGAGAAGATGCCTCCATGAGATCCAGCTGTAAGGCATTTTCTCAATTAGTGATCAAGGGGGGAGGGCCCCTTGTGAGTGGTACCACTCACAAGGTCTTATGGCTGGTAGTCTTGGGCTTTATAAGAGAACAGGCTGAGCAAGCCAGGAGAGGCAAGCCAGTAAATAACATTCCTCCATGGCCTCTGCATCAGCTCTTGCTTCCTGACCTGCCTGAATTCCAGTCCTGACTTCCTTTCATGATGAACAGCAGCATGGAAGTGTAAGCTCAATAAACCTTTTCCTCCCCAACTTGCATCTTGGTCATGATGTTTGTGCAGGAATAGAAACCCTGACTAAGACAAATTGGTACCAGCAAAGTGGGGTATTCCTGTGACAACCTGACCATGTTTTGGGGAGGACTGTGGAAGGACTTTGGAACTTTGAGCTAGAAGAGCCATTGGGATGTTAAGAGTTCTGTGGGGTGTTCTGTAGGAGCTTGGAAGATAATGTTGAGAACAGTGCAGAAGGTGGAGGCCTGGCTTGTGAAATTTCAGAGGGAAGATTAAAGACTCTTATCAGGACCATTGCGATTTTGACTGTGAAGGTTCTGTGGTTTTCGTAAGCTGGGGCTGAAGGATCACCTGTGATTAACAAGATACCAGAACTACTAAAGCAAAATCATTGCATTACTGGGACTATTGATGCTGGTTAGCTGGAGTTGGGAAATTGGCGGTGATTGAGAAGAGAGCACCATCGTTGAGGTGAAATCTTCTGGGAAGTGTTTTCTGAGAGCACAAAGAGGCTGTGTTCCAGAGATAGCCAAGGTTGTACCTTGTGCAACTTGTGCAGGACTTGGTAATATGTAAGAGTCACTCAGGTGGTACTGGTTTTGAAGACATGAAGGAGTCATGAAGAGCAGCTGAGTCCTGGGCACTGTGAGAGGCCACGGAAGGCCATTGGTGAAGGTGCAGCCTCAATTGCAATTGATGGCCCAGGACTGAAGGGGTCAGGCAATGGAGGTGAGGCTTGGCACTGAAAGCCTATGAGAGGCTGTTGGTAAAGCCTACTTGCAGCGGAAGTCAGCAGTATTTTGGAGATGCCAGTACCATGTGATGACCACCAAGAACAGCAGCAGCAATGGAGTACAGGCATCTGGAGCCTAGAAGACAAGGTGTGTGCTAAAAAGGGCAGAGCTGGAGAAGTGACTCAAGCCCTTGGAGGAATCCAGAAGATCATGAGTGGATCCCAGACATTGGACGTTGGAGTTTGATTTTGCTTTTGATTGTGACTGTGCCCTGATATATTTTCCCTCCTAAAGGAAGAAGGTATTTTAGTGGAGCCCACAGTTAAGAGATTTTTAATGGTAAAAAGACTTTGAATTCTAAGAGATTGGATATTTTTAAAGGGATTGAAATTTTGATATGTAAGAATTTGCAAAGACTGTGGGACTTTTAAAGTTGTTTAGATCTTGGGGATAAATAAGAAAGTAAGGGTTGAGGCTTAATGATGTATTTGTGTGTCAAGTTGACAAGGGGTCAGTTGTACTGGCTGGGTTTGTGTCAACTTGACACAAGCTGGAGTTATCATAGAGAAAGGAGTTTCAGTTGAGAAAATGCCTCCTTGAGATTCAGCAGTAAGGCATTTTCTCAATTAGTGATCAAGGGAGGAGGGCCCCTTGTGGGTGGTACCATCTGTGGGCTGGTAGTCTTGGGCTCTATAAGAAAGCAGGCTGAGCAAGCCAGGAGAAGCAAGCAAGCCAGTAAGCAGCATTCCTCCATGGCCTCTGCATCAGCTCCTGCTTCCTGACCTGCTTGAGTTCCAGTCCTGACTTCCTTTGGTGATGAACAGCAATGTCGAAGTGTAAGCTCAACAGACCCTTTCCTTCCCAACTTGCTTCTTGGTCATGATGTTTGTGCAGAAATAGAAACCCTAACTAAGACACTAACCTTAGAGAAAAGACCACACATAAGACATGAAGTGTGATCTTCATGCTAGACTCCAGAAACTAAAGAAAAGGGAATGCCTGATTAATGTTCAGATCCAACTTAGTCAGTGAACTGTTGGATGATGCCATACGCTCCTATGGAAGACAGTGGGTATGGGTTGAGAAAAGGCCAAAGAAGGACAAGTTCTAGGTCAGCCTGGGCTACATAGCAAGGCCTATTTCAATAAACAAGCAAGCAAGCAAATATTCTTGAAGGTATTCGGTTCAGCAGCAGACCCCGCGGAACTTCTGCCTCTTTACCCACAGGCCTCTCCTTCCCCAGGAACATCACTCTTTCACAGAGTTTCAATCCTTAGCAGTAAGAAAACGACAACAACTCATGTGGTGGCTCATGGCTGAGGCAGGAGAATCATGAGCTTGAGGTCAGCCTGGCTACAATTCCAATTCCAGTCTAGGTCAGATTTAATTATATATCAAAAAGACGGTGTCTCTAAATAAAACAAAGCAAGCCAAACCCAACGTAAAGAGTCCCAAGGCTCAGTAACTCTGGTCATTCCACTAAGGAGTGGCTAGAATCCCTGACACACACACACACACACACACACACACACACACACACACACACACGCTTTCATTAGCATACAAATGGGTTGTCTCCTAGCAAGTCCTTCAGTAAAAAGAAGGAGTGGTAGGGAAGGGTAGAAGGTGAGGGGTGGGGTGTGCCTGAAGGAAGTCCTGTACTTCCACAATATTAACTTTTATGAAAGTATTTGAAAATGAGAAAGATCGGAAGTATTTTAGTTAACTTTTCTCTATTCTTTTTCCAGTGTATCCTTGACTCCTTGTCTCCCGTTATGACTTGTAAAATACCTTGCCAACAATTCATGGAAACCTCTGTTAAGTGACCATGTGTGGCAGAACTTTCCAGGTCTTGGGAATGACTAGCTGCCTCCAGAAGTCTCTGGCAAGCAAAATGGTCAGGTGTTGGGGCAGTTTTGGAGAGCAGAGTCTTGGTGGGTACAATGTTTTTAATTTTTAAGTTACTTCTGCAACAGTTCCATCAAATAACCTAGAAGCTGAAAAAATAAAATAAAACCCACTGTAAACCCAGCACTCAGGAGGTAGAAGCATAGAGATTAAGAGTTCAAGGTTAGAGTCCACTGCATACTGAGTCTGAGGTTAGCCGGGGCTCCATGAGACTCTGTTTCAAAAATATATATAAATAGAGTGGAGACTACAGGCTCACCTGACCAAACATGTTGTGATTCATTTATAAGATTGTTCTAGAGGGTCCAACGACCTTGTTGGCTGAAGGGCCTAACCGATCGAGGATCTGCTGATCTCCATGTGATACCCATGGCCTGGGAAAAAATAAACAGCAGCCGGTATTGTGCAAACCACTGAAGGAGGAGGCTGGCTTTCTCTCGTCATGCGTGACTTCTCATAATCTAAAGGTAAGACAGTAGAACACCGCTCCCATGCTCTAGGTCCCTGATGTCTTTCATCACAGGGATGCCAAAGCCTGGGAAGTAAGCAGCAGCTGGGGAAGACAGGGAAGAGCCCAGGTTGGAGCCAGAGACAGTGAAGTGTAAGTGAGCAAGTGAACTGAGAAAGGCTGCAGGAGAGGACCCTGTCCTGGCTGCTCCAGGTCAGAAAACCTAGACCCGCAGTAAATCTGCCACTTCTGGAAGGTGGATGGGCTTTCAGCCTGGATTAAGAAGAAAGGTTTAGACTGGCTAAAGGAAGAAGCACCAGATATCTTATACTTCTATGAGACTAGACGTTCAGAGAGCAAACTCCCTGCCGAGCCTCAAGAGGTGCCTGGACTGGCTCCGCTCCATCAAAGCAGTTCATATTGGCGTGACTCTACTTTGCCACCAGCTTCCCCTCGAAGCCTCTAATGGCACTGGCGAGGAAGAACATGAAGAGAAGGAGGGTGATTGTGGCTGAATTTGTCTTCTTTGTCCTACTAGCTGCCAGTGTTCCCAGTGTAGCAGGCGTCTAAGAAGACTGGAGTGCAGCCAGCATTGAGATGGACGCTTTCAAAAATTTCTGAGGGACTTGGCTTCCTGCAAGCCACTTGTGCTATGCGGGGATCTCAGTGTGGCTCCTGAAGGAACTGACCTTCATAACCCCAAAGGGAACAAGAAGATTAAGGCCTTGGGGAATTGCCACAGGATGTACCCCCCACTGGCTGGCAGCTTCCTTTCTACCCCACACTGCCTATGCTTATACTTTTGGACTTACACGATAAATGCTCTGTCTAAGAATACTGGTTTGCTGGGGGCTGAAGAGATGGCTCAGAGGTTGAGAGCGCTGGCTGCTCTTCCAGAGGTCCTGAGTTCAATTCCCAGCAACCACATGGTGGCTCACAACCATCCATGATGAGATCGGGTGCCCTCATCTCGTGTGTAGGCATATATGGGGCAGAACACTGTGTATATAATAAATAAACCTTAAAAAAAAAGGATGTTGGTTGGCACCTTGATTACTACTGTTGAAGTCTGCCCCTAGCCTCGCTGGAGCTATTTTCTTCCATGCTTGCCAGCTACTTCATATAGTTGCTGAAATATGCCTGCCAGTCATTGACACAGAAAAATAACTCAGAGCAGGGTCATGCTGATCACATATCCTTTTATGTTCTGTAAGAGTTTTGTTAATCTTAAGAAATTCCACAAAGCTTTACATAGAACCCAACAAATTAAAGGTCAGTATGAACATTTATGCTTAAAATAGTTTGTGTCAGAGCTGACCACTGAGCAGCACTTCCAGCACCTGTGTCTGAGCTCACTGTGGTTTTTTCTTTTATAAACCAGCTTTGAGAAATGTTTGGGGTTGTAGCCTCAGCCCCAGAATTCTGAGTTTTAGCCCTGACCAATCAGTTGTAGAGTATGTGTTCAATAAACCAACTCTGCTTGACTGAGATTGGCATTTGTGTGGTTTGTGGGAGGCTCCTGGGCCCCAACAATTGCTTTTTGTTGTCCCACTCACTCTTTTTTTTACCTGCACTGTGGGACAGCAAGATCTGCTCCGAGGCTCAGCAGTGATCACTGTGCCTGGACCCTTTTCCTAGCCTGCGACAATCCTCCTGAAGTCACTTATGCCAGTGAGACAGACTTGTCTCTCCCAGCAAACTTCAATAGCTTTGGAGAGAACTCTATTGTAGTCCTCCTATCTCTCTTTTATGTGTCCTTAGGCCCAAGGTTTTTGTATGTGTCCCTGCTCTGTTTTATACATTAAACCAAACTTCTGATTTCCTTTGAATAATCTGTTTTTTTTTTTAAATCCTACTTTCAAAATAAATAAATAAATAAACAAATCTGATACCAGATATTTTTTCTGTGGGTATCAGGCAGGCCTAGAAAATAATTTTTAGCCTCTCTGATATACATAAGCTGTGTCACATGTGGAAGAAATTTTTAAAAATGTGTGAGCTTTCAGTAGGAACCCAGCGTCTGCTCTAGCCTAAAGCAACCAGTGGGGTCAAAACTTTCCAGCTGGTAACTGAAGGGGTTGATTGATTGATTGATTGATTGATTTGCATGTCCCAGACTAGCCTCAAGGTTGGCATGATATCTCCTGGACCACTGAGCCAAGGTTGACCTCGGTCTTTTCATCTTGCCCCCAGCTTCTGAGTGTTGGGCAATATTGTGTGGCTCCTAAACCCCTTCCTCCTCTTTTAAAAACATGACTGTTTTCTAGACAAACTCATTATTTTTAAAAATTATTGTTTCATTCTCTACCTCTTGAGTGCTGGGATTACAGGTGTGTGCCCCTATACTGGGTTTTGTGGTGCTTAAGCCTGACTCTGCTCACCAGGCAAGCATTTCACCAACTGAGCTAAATTCTTAGTCATAAATGTATAATCTAGCTCACAAAAAAATGTAAAGGAGGCCCAGCATGGTGGAGCACACTTTTAATCTCAGCACTGGGGAGACAAAGGCAGGAAGATCTTTGTGAGTTTGAAGTTAGCCTGGTGTATGTATCAAGTTCCAGGCCAGCCAGGGCCACATAGTGAGACTCAGTCTCAAAAAACCAAACCTAAACCTCAGAAAATGTTCCTGGATTTTGTTTGTTGAGACAGTGTTTCTCTGTGTAGCCCTGGCTGTCCTGGAACTCTCTCTGTAGAACAGGCTGGCCTCGAACTTCGAGATCTGACTGTCTCTGTCTCCTGAGTGCTGGGATTAAAGGTGTATGCCAACACAGCCCCCAAACAACAAAAGAAAATTCACTAACCACCACCACCACTATCACCACAACAAAAACAGGCAGCATGTGTGTGTACCAAAGTTCTGCTGCTTGGCACAGAAAGGAACAGGTGGTCTCTCTAACCTGAAAGCAGGGCTTTTGATGCCTAAGGAATGGGGGTCACTAATGCCTAGATAAATCTGAGATACCCAAACTTCCTCTCTGAATAGATGAAAGGGAGGAGGAGGAGGAGGATGAGGAGGAGGAGGAGGAGGAGGAGGAGGAGAGAGAAAATAACTCCTCTTTGGCTAAGTAAGACAAGGGAATGTGACCTGAGAATTGGCTGGGATTGTGGCTGATGAAACTCCACAGTAATGGACCCTTTAGTGGGCTTTGGGCTGTAGCTGATGCTGCCCAGTAGTCCAGGAGGATGTCAATCCAGCTTGTTAATGCAAACATACTGCCTTGGTATGCTGAAGGGACTGAGGAGCAAATGCTAAACCCATATGGAGAGACAGGGTTAGGGCTGCACAGGGGTCACACGTGGAATATGAACTCACATCAGGACACACACACACACACACACACACACACACACTGGTGTGTACCAGTATCTGCCTACACAAGGACTGTGGAAGGTATTATAGAGCAGCAGAAGCTGAAAGACTCCATGTGTTGAGACTGAGGTGTTTCTGCCTGGCTGCGGCTTGGCAAGCTGGTGTTATTGGTACAAATATAAAGCTTGCTTCAGGGCAGTGAGTGAGTGAGCAAGCCTAGCAGGAAGAAAAAGTTCCCTTCAGGTTTTAGTGAAGGCTAAGACTGAAACATTCTACTGAGGTCACCAGGTGAAGGTCTTTCTCTCAGCACCAAGAGTTGTCTCCTGGCTGTTTTGAGAGCAGCATTTCCAGAACATTTGGTGAGGGTTAGCATATGTAAGACAGAAGTTAGGAACATGAGACTTGGTACCTGGTGAGATGCCTGGGATGTAGGGAGAATGTGTAGGCAAAGGGATACTTACCTGAAGTCCGAGCTGGAGAAAACCACGAGGGTCTCTTTATTTCATCCACAGAGCCCAATATGACAGAACCGTTTGCTTAATACAGTTAAGTGATTTGCCTGCTTGTATGTCTGTATGCCTGATGCCTAAGTAGGCCAGAAGATGGCATCAGATACCGTAGTTACAGACAACTATAAGTTAAATGAATGCTGCAAATCAAATCTCAGTCCTCTGAAAGAGCAGCTTCTTAGTCCCATTGCTCTGAAGAGATGTTGTGACCAAGGCAACTCGTATCTGTTTCAGTCACTGTTCCATTGCTGTGAACTGACGAGCAGCCAGTGCTCTTAGCTCAGAGCCATCTCTCCAGCCACATCTCTTACATTTGAAGAGTGGTTCTGGGAGCCAGACCCACATGGTGGTACGAACCTGTAATCCTGGTACTTGAGAACGGAGCAGTAGAAGAATCAAGAATTCAAGGTCATCCTCAGCTACAAAATGAGTTTGAGGCTAGCTGAGACTAGGTCTGCAAAACGAACAAACAAACAAACAAACAAACTATCATTACCCCCTCCAACAGAGCACACACACATGAGTTTGGGGTTCACAGCAGCATTGAGAAAAAGGCTCCAGATCCTTTGTATGCCCTCCATTTCCTTTGACCCACATGATCCTGGTCAGTATCTCTATCATAGTTATCTACTTGTGGCAACTGATGAGCTACAGTGAGCATTTGAAGTCATTGACTTATTTACTTTTACAACAGGGCTTGACTGTCCCAGGCTGGTCTGGAATCCACTTCAGAGATGGCCTTTAGCCCCTAATCCTCCTGCCTCTGTCTCCAGTGCTGAGTAACAGCTGTGAAACAACCACCACATTGGTGGGAATTGGGTTTGAATTTGACTTTTTTAATTTTTTTTTTTTTTTTTTTTTTGAGACAGGATCTCTCTGTATAGGCCTAGCTGTCCTGGAACTCACTCTGTAGACCAGGCTGGCCTCAAACTCAGAAAGTTTCCATCTCTGCCTCTTGAATGCTGGGAAGTGTACACAACTATGCCCAGTTTGCATATTTTTATTCTGATGTGCTGGAAATCAGACTGGGTATACACACCAGGCAACCTATAGCCAATGCCCAAGATTTCTCATTTTTATATTATTTTTGTTAATTAATTTGCCATACTAAAGGTTGGGGATTTGAGTGTAGGGCTTTGTGCCTGCTAGGCAAATGATCTACCACTGGGCTGTATATAGTTCTAGGTCTAATCAAGTCCTAAAACATTTCTTCTTGGCTCTTTTGCCCTGGCATGGTGGTAGTAAGCACCTGTAATTCCAGCACTTGGAAAGGAGAGGCAGGAGGATCAGGAGTTTAAGATCATTTTCACATATTTAGAGAGTTCCTGGCTAGCCTGGGTTATCTGAGACACTGTCTCAAAACCAAAACTAACCTTGGTGGCTCACACCTTCAGTCTCAGCCCAACTTGGTCTACAGAGCAAGTTCTAGGACAGCCAGGGCTACACTTAGAAACCCAGTCTCAGGGAAGGGGGTTGGGGACATGACGGGGTAGGAGAATGGGGAGTGGGAAAGGCATTTTGTGTGTGTGTGTGTGTGTGTGTGTGTGTGTGTGTGTGTGCGCGCGCATGAGGCTTTTTGCTTGAGAGAGGGTCTCTGTCTGAGCCTGAGGTTGATTGGTGGATGAACTCTTGGGATCTGTATCTGGGTCCCCAGTGCTATAATTACAGGCATACTCACAGCCATGCCAAGCTTTTCAGGTGTCCCCGAGAGATTCAATTTCAGGTCTTTGTGCTTGCAGAGCAAGGATGCCTCAGAACCATCTCCCCAGGCTCTACTATTTTATTTTTAACATGAAAGGCATACGAAATATCCTCAAGGAAAAATACCCCAGGTGAGGGAGTTGGGATGGTACAGTCCCTCCTGATGAGACCTGATGGGCCTCTGAGGAGAGCCCTGCCCATCATCGACCCCGTCACCGTGAAGACCCGGTCTCCGTGAAGACTTGTACCCTTGTATCTCTGAGTCACGCAACCAGTGCAAAGTATAAAGGGAAGTTTCGGGCTTCTAGAGACCTAGCCAGCGGCCCCAGGCAGACTAGCAGCAAACTGAGACCATTTCACAGACGTCTGAGTGCAGTTTTGTGTTAGAAACCTCAGATGAAAAAGATCCCTTATATCTGGCAGAGCCATCTTTCCTTCCTGGATGGGGCTTCCTATTCTGTGCCTCAGCCAGGTGAGGGCCAAAGAGCTTGAACCTGCGCAGGAAGAACGTTGAGGCCCGATTTGCTGAGGGTTCAGGTCCAAGGGCTCTGAATTTCGAATTTCGCTTTGTTTAGGTCCCTGCCACCCGAGGTAAAATGAGCAGCGAGATGTGGGGGAAGTGGGCCGAAGCTGGGGGGGAAACAGCTAGAAGATGCAAATTGATAAATAAACATTAAAACAATGAGGTAAGCCTTTCACAAAGAACAAATTGCTAATCTAACCTCGGAGCCAGGAAGGCCAGCTATGTAGAACAAAGGCAGCTTTCATGGCCTGTGTTTTATTTGTAAACTGGCAGCAGCCGGTCTGTTAAATGGATTTAGTCTCACCTGCCTCCAAGGGGGAAGCAGTAGCAGGTGATCCTCTCTTTCTCCAAGAATCGGTCACCTGATCTGACCAGGAAAAGCCTTGGAAGCTGGGCCAAATTTTAGCCACTTTAGAGAAGCAGCCAACTTGTTCATCAACAATAGAGCCAGTGTGTGAGGGGAAGGGGCTGGGAGTGGCAAGCCTTCCTGGCTTAGACTAATGACAGGCCTCGGGTTCTGTGCTCCAGGATTTGAGGCCTTCTCTTGGGAATAAGGGCTGTCTGTGCCCCTCTAGTAACACCCCAAGGACAAGGTGTCTGTCAACCTGGCTCCTTGCTGAGGGAACTCTACAGGCTTCCCTGTAGGTGCTTGCTTGTCCCCTGTCCTCCACCCCCACCCCCAGGCCTGTCACTCCACTCAAAGTGAGGAAAGGACAGTCTGGCAAGGAGGTGACACACAGATGGCAGTTAATCACCCCAGCCACCACAGAGAAGGCCCAGGCTCCAGTAACCTTTGGCCTACTTTCCTTGTTGACTGTCTACCCATCACCCCATTTCCTTCACCTGGAGAATCAAGGTGTTCTGGTGGGGTGAAGGGCAAGGTGACTGACAAGGGTCGTCCAAAGCACTCTTCAGTCACACCTTGCTGGGATTTCAATGCAGTCACAGCTTAGGTCTCTGTAAGGATAGGAACTCCAAAGCTGGGGCCAACGAGATGGCTTAGCTGGTGATGGTGCTTGCTGCCTGGGACACACACGGTGGAAGAAGAGACTCCTGAAAGTTGTTGATTGCTCTCTGACTTCAGAACACACACACACACACACACACACACACACACACACACACACGGGGGGGGGGGGAGAACGAGCCAGTGCAAAGTCATTGGGTGTGAGATGCTGAGCTGATATTTATCTTACTTGGTTTGGCCCTGTCTGCTCCAGGGGCACGCTCCTTGCTCCTGGTGGCTTTTGAAGAAGCATCTAGAGTTCCCTTGTGCCCCCCTCCCCCCGTATCTTCTGTGACAGTAATGACAGCTCAGCTTCTATATCCCATGTAGTCCAGAGCCTGCTCTAGTTCTGCGCCTCACTGCAGGCACATCACACTCTAGTCTCATCTTAGTGACAGTGATAGGCAGTGTTGATCTCTTGTCTTGGATCCTCTCTCCCTGGCTTGTCCAACCCTTCGATTTGCAGGTTCTTCTCAGCCTCCTCTGCTGGGCTCTGGTGGGAAGCCCCTCTCTTTGGTGGTTTCTGGGCATCCTTAGAGGCTCCGTGGAACTTCCTCAGAAAGGCGCTACCTTGCATCAGCCTCTGACCCAAACACATCCCTCCTCTCATTCTCTTCTCCATCCTGCCTGTCTACACTCGCATAAAGCCTTGTTCTATTTGTTTGATCACTTGCTGTGTGTATACATTTGTATTTCCTCTACCACTCTCTACCTTATTTTAGATGTCACAGCATGATCACCCCCAGTTTTTATTTGGGAGCTGGAGATTTGAACTTGGCCCATTTGACTTTCATAGTAAGCCCAGAGTCATCTCTAGAGACAGGATTTCATGTAGCCCAGGCTGGTCTTGAACTTAATACATGGCTGAGGATGATCCTGAGAGTCTAGCTCTCTTGTTCTCATCTCCCGAGTGCTGGGATTATAGGCAGACACCAGTATGTCTGGCTTAGGGAACCCAGGGTTTCATGAATGCTAATTCATATTAATTGAGCCCCAGCTCCAGCCTGACAGTTTTAATTAACTTATACCTATATAGACTTACTGATGCTCTTTCCAGTTTTAACTCCATGATAGAGACTGTGTCTATACTGTTTAGAAACCTTACTGGGGTCTGGCACTCTGTAGGTACCCAGTTGATATTTGTTGGAAGAGTAGAATGTAATGACCAGTTTATAGAGGAGGAGATGAGCTTAGCAAGGCCAAGACAATTACTTAAGGTCACAGTTGGTGTCCCTGTGGAGGTTAGAACTCAAATCTCTCTGACCTCACGACAGGGACACTCACGGCAGAGATTACATTCCTCCGACACTGTTCCCAGTATCAGTTTCTTACTCAAGTATGTGGGAGGTTCCCATTATCCATTGTGTCTGTTCTGCTTTGGAATCTTGTCTGATTTTCAGGGCTAGAAACTGATGTGCCTCAAATGCCTCTTCGTCTTTACCTCAGAATTTAAAATTCAGATAGGCAATTTGGGTCAGATTAACTGAAGCCCGTTTCTATTGTCTATTGTCTCTGAGTTTGCTCAGCAGCTAGGTATGCCTGCCCTAGATCCTCATCCTGAGTTCGAATTATGCTCTCACCAGGCCCTGGTATCTTCCCTCTTTTGTCTTCATTTTTAGCCTGGAGGGACTCTCCCAAACTTTAACCTTATTAACAATTGAATGCAAACTGTGCCTGACTTAGGAATGTGGTGCAAATGTTAGTCTCAAGGCCAGGAAATAACAGATACTTTCTGAACTCGCTTGTCTTAATCCTTGTTGCAGCAGCCAATCTCACTCTTTGTAGTTGCTCTGCAGCTGTAGTTGGGAATTGCTGGATCACTGGGGAAATGAAAATGAAAACCAAAGTAGGTGTCGCTGCGTGTCTATTAGGATGGCCCTATAAACAGGGATGGAAAATAACAATCTGGGAAGCATGCAGGGGAATCAAAACCTTTGACATTGCTAGTGGGAGTATAAAATATGGCAGCCGTTACAAAAAACCAGTATGACCACTTTGCAAACAACTTAAAGACAAAAATAGCATTTGTTCTACTAATATGTGTATATACTCAGAATAGTTAAAACAAAACAAAACAAAACAAAACAGGTACATTTTAGAAGCAACATTGTTTCTTATAAACAAAAGATGGAAACAACCCAAATTCACCATCCTCAGATGAATGGATCTATGAGGTATAATTGTACACTTATTATAGAACATTACTAAGTGCTACAAAGGAATGAAATTTGGATACATTGATTAACTCCCCCTTAATGTTAGGCTAAGTAAAATAGTCACAAAATGAATGTTGTTCAGTGACTCCTCTTACATGAATGCCCAGAATAGGCAAATTCAGAGACAGAAAGTGAAACCGAGGTTCTCGGGAGTTGGGGGAGGGGGGTTACTTAATGGCTACTTAGTTTCAGTTTGATGTAATGAATTCTGAGATGGTAGATGATGAAGTTCACACGCAATGTGACTGTTACTGATGCCACTGTGTTGTATACAAATGATCAAAAATGGTGAATTTTCTGTCCAATACATATATTTATTTTATGTACATGTGTCTGTGTCTAAGCGTATGTCTGGGTAGCAAGTGCATGCAGGCACCTCAGGAGGCTAGAAGAGCTGGATTACAGTGGTTGTGAACTGCCCTATGTGGGTGCTGGGAACTGAACTTGGGTTCCTAACCACTAAGAAACCCTATGTTCACTATGGTTTACTACAATAAAAAAATGGAAGACACCACAGAGAGAGAGAGAGAGAGAGAGAGAGAGAGAGAGACAGAGACAGAGAGAGACAGAGACAGACAGAGAGACAGAGACAGAGACAGAGATACACACAGAGAGACAGAGAGACAGAGAGAGAGCTATATGAGATAGAATCTCATATTGCTGAGACAAACTTCAAACTCACTATAATGCTGAAGCTGACCTTGAATTTCTATTTTTCTGACAGGCAGGTTTGATCATTCAAGCCTGTA
Organism: Rhynchomys soricoides; assembly: GCA_019843965.1. NCBI lineage: Eukaryota > Metazoa > Chordata > Mammalia > Rodentia > Muridae > Rhynchomys > Rhynchomys soricoides. Next base: position 1,263,353 of record JADRCH010000086.1, read on the forward strand.
CCATAGCACCTTGATTTTACGTGTTGCTGGGGATAGAAACCGAGTATTTCAGTGTGCTGGACAGGCACACTGCCAATGAGCAGCATCCTTAGTCCCAAGCACCACACGACACATTATTTATAGCTCTAAGTCATCTGAGCAATCCAAGGATAAACTGAGATATAATTGTCAGTAACATCCTGTGCTGCTTTAAGTAAGATCTCTAAGATTTCACTTAGAAGTTCCTCATCTTTGGTAGAGTGATCTTTCTAATGTTAACTGTTAACATGTTGTTTCATGATTTATGTTATTTTATGTTTTCATGTTTCCTGGATTTCATGTATACTGGACAATATGCAATTTTTTTTTCTTGTTTGGTTTTGTTTTTTGAGACAGTCTCATTACACAGCCCACACTGGACTTGATGGAGCTCGGTTTAACTTGCGGCTATTTTCCTGCCTCAGTGTCCAGAGTGCTGGAATTACAGCAATGTGTTACCATGAGGGCTTACTAATGACCTTTTGAAAAGACCTTTCTTGCTGGGCCAATGGCGCACTCCTGTAATCTCAGGAATGCAGAGTCAGGAAGCCTCGAACTAGAGATCAAGGCCAGCCTGGTCCACATAGAGAGTTCCAGTCAATACTACATAGGAAGACACTGCTCTCCCCTTTTCTTTCTCGCTCAAGAGCATTTCCTTTCCCTGACTTGAAAAAAAAATTTTGCAAAGTAGAGAGTATCTATTTTTGTTTCATGGATACAAACATGCAGGCCTACCTTCTGATTAAGCTATGTTTGGTCTTCCAAACCACTGGCTTAGGAAACGTCACATGTGGTTGGCTCAGTCTGCACCGGGTGCCTGACCCTGAACCAATCACTGCACCCTGGGAGATGAAACAATTGAATGCCTTGGATCACATCAAGGCTCACAAATTGAGCTGAGAATAGAAAACTCCAACGCCAACTTCAAGCCTGCAAGTAGGTATGGTCTGCATTATCAAAATCCCAATGTGCAGCAGCAGGGACTGGATGGAAAACCATTTCCTTTTGGATGCAGGGTCTTGTATAACCCAGGTTGAAGTTGAACTTTCAATGTAGCAGAGGTATATCACGCCACATGAAGTTTATGTGCTGCTGGGGATCAAACTCAGGGCTTCATACACACTAGGCAAGCATCTCCCGCTGGCTGTCTCCCCAGCTGTGGTGGTTTGAGTGGAAGATGCCCTCATGGTCTCGGGCTTTGAACACTTGGTCTCAGTTGGTGAAGGTATTTAGAGAGGGTTAGGTGGTGCAGACTTTCTGGAAGAAGTGTGACACTAGGGGCAGGCTTTGAGAGAGAAAACCCTCCGGCTACTTCCAGTTCACTCTGCTTCCTGCTTGTAGTTCAAGCAGTGAGCTCTCAGCCACCTGCTCCAGCCACGATCCCTGCCACTTGCTGCCCTGCTACCCTGCCTTATATTTCATCATGGCGGCAGAAAAGTTTGCTATGCTCTCAATAGTATGCTTGGTTTTTATATAGATTTATTTATTTTGCTTTATGTATATGAGTATTTTGCCTGAATGTGTGTCTATGCACCATGTGAGTGCCAAGTGCCTATGGATACCCCCAGAACTGGAGTTACAGATGGTGGGTTGACAGAGTTGAACCCAGGTCATCTGGAAGAGCAGCCAGTGCTTCTGACCACTGAGCTATCCCTCCCACCCTATTATTCTTAACAACAGAATCTCAGAGCCTAGGGAACAGGTCTCCTACGGCTTAGGCTCTCATCCCTGCCATGATCTAAATGTTGGAATTTGGTTCCCACTGTGACAGTATCGGGGTAGATGCTATCCGATAGGGTCTTTAGGATGGAATTAGATCATGAGAGGCCAGGGTGAACTACCTTAACCATCTCTGCCTTGTGAAAACACAAAGCAGATCAGAAGCAGGGAGAGAAGAAACTTTACGAGACACCAGACCTGCTGCGTGTCCATGTCTTGGACCCTCCACCCTCTATACATTTGTTGTGTTTATGTTCCACGTGAAGCCAGACACCTGCACCTACACTTAGCAGTTGGGATCCTGAGGCAGGAGGATTGCTCAGCTTTTGAAGCCATCCTGGCTTGAGTTCCAATCCAGCTAGGCCTACACAGCAAGACATGTTTTGAATGCCCCTTAAATGAATAAATAAATAAAATTAAAATCCAAAACTACAAGTTATAAGGTGTTTTTAAAATTTTTTCTTTATTCATTTTTATTGTATGAATGTTTTGCTTGTATGAATGTTGTTATTCCCGCTGGTGGGAATAACAATGGAATTACTTGGATTCTGAAACTCTCTGTCTGTGGAAGGTAATGGTTTCCTGCACTTTTACACAGTATCCAAAGCCTGCCTGACAAGAACCCAGGCTCAGCTCTGCTGTGAAAATGGGTATCGTATTGTTATTTACTGATTTATCATTGCAGGGGACATTGTCTCATCCTGTAGCCCAGTTTGGCTTAGAACTTCTATGTAGACTAGTCTGTAAAGTTAGGGTGGTTCTCTTCCCTCAAGCTTTCATGCCCTGGGATGACAGATGTGAGCCACCAGGCTAGCATTCCTCCAGAAATGGTCCCTTTGCCATTGACTACGTCCACACTCAGGATACAATAATGCTTTATACTCTGGTTCCTGTTCCTGTCAGGGAGTCAGAAGACACACAGGATTCTGCTGTGTCTCTTGAGAAAAAAAAAAAAAAAAACACCCATGAGGAGGTTAATGAGCTGCACTATGTTCAAGAGCAGCAGCTCTCAGCCTTGGGTGGGGACCCCTTTAAGGGTCAAACGACCCTTCCACAGGGGTCACATATCAGATATCCTGCATATCAGGTATTTACATTATGATTTATAATGGTAGCAAAATTACAGTTATGAGGTAGCAACAAAAAATAATTTTATAGCTGGGGGTTACTATGAGGAACCGTGGAACTGTGTTAAAAAGCCAAAGCATTAGGAAGGTTGAGAACCACTGTTCTTGAAAAAGTATGTTTGTGTTTGTATTAGTTTCTTGTTGCTGCTGTAACAAACTGGAAGTCACAAACTCAGTGGTTGAGATCACTGAAAGTCAATCATGTGAAGATTACAAGCTCTAAAACCAAGGTGTGGCCAGGCTTCCAGAGGCTCTAAGGCAGAGCCTGCTTTCTCAGCGTTCCCTCAGGCAAAAGTATATGCGGCCCTGGGCTCACAGCTGTCCCCCAAGGTCAGCATCTTCAGGCCTTTCTCTGTCTCAGTCTCTGTGGCTTTGTTTCGGATCTCTGTTCTCCACCTACTTGTCTCCTTTGCTGACTTTGCCCTCTGGACTCATCCTGTGGAGGGGTGAGTCTACCAGTCCTGTGTAATCTAGGATCATTTCCAGTTTAGGATCCTTGGCAATCTGCCAGGTCCCCTTGCTCAGTTAAGCAATGTATTCACAGATTTCAGGAACTAGAATGCCAAGGGCATCAGAGGTCACTATTCTACTATAGCCATTTCCTCTTATATCCAAATCATAATTTTTGTCCTTTAAAATTGATTTAGGGGCTGGAGAGATGGATCATCAGTTAAGGACACTGGCTGCTCTTCCAGAGGATGTGCATCCGGTTCCCAGTGCCAACAAGGAAACTCACAACTGTCTGCAACTTCAGCTTCAGGAGGTCAACACCTTGTTCTGGCCCCCTTGGGCATCAGGCATACAGATGGTGTACATACACACATGCAGGCAAAACACTCAGACACATAAAACAAAAAGCAACCTTTTTAAAAAACTAGTTTGTTTATCCAAACTTAAGGGATCATTCCTATAATCCCAGCATGTGTGAGAAGAGAAGAGGCAGGAAGCTTGCTATAAGTACAGGATGCAGAGGCAGCCTGAGCTACAGAATGAGCTCAGGCCAGCCTGATCTACAATGAGACCTTGTCTCAAAAAAAACCGAAAATAAATGAATACAATAGATAAACACTTGGTTTCTTGTTTTATTTCTAAAAGAACCTATTCAGAGGGTTTGCAAACATCAACAAAAACTAAGGTGCACAAAGGTCAAGAAGCCATAGAAAGACCTTCAGCATCAGGGGAATGTCAGTCAGGGCCACAGTGAGTGCACTTGAGTGAAAGGTCCCCCACAAAGCACTTGTGGGGATCTTAATCCAGGAGCATTGGTGTTAAGGAGAGGAGCCCTTACAACAAGATTACTCTCCTTGAGCTCTGAGCTCACAAAAGGATCCCTGCTGTTACCATGAGGGTGTGTTTAGCATCTCCTCAGAGCACGTGTTCAGTTCCTATCCCTCCCTCTTCTTCCACCCCTGCCTGCCTGTGTGTCTGTCTGTCTGTCTCTGCCCCTTTCCCTGACTCCCACCTTCAATGATTGCTCTATCAAGGTGGTAAGTGAAAGAGCCTTGGTGGTCTTGGATTTTTGCCACCTCTAGAGCTGTGAACATAAACTTTGACTTATTATACATTATACAGTCTTAGGTGTTCTGTTGTAGTAGCACACAGTGGTCTAAGATAACAAGCATACTTACATGGAGCAGTAAACAGTAATAAGTACTGGTGAGGACCTGGGGAATGAGAATCCAGGCACATTACTGGTTAGAATAGCAAATGGCACAGTCACACTAAAAACGGACTTGTGGTTCCTTGAAAAGCCAAACCTAGACTGACCCTACAACCCAGCACTTCCACTCCTGGGTATAAAACTGAGGGAGATGAACACAGGAGCTCAAGAAGATAATTGCATACCAGGTTTACAACGGCATTACGACAACCCGGCTGTCCATCAACAGATGGGTGTGGGTATAGGGCTGGGGCTGTAGCTCAGCAGAAGAGCAGATACTGAAGCCATAGGTTCAGTAACTAGTACTGCCCCAAACAAAACAAACAACAAATTAACAGAGACAATGGATCAACAGAATGGGCTGTGTCCCTGTAGTAGAATTATTGCCTGGTCATACAAAAGGACAAAGATAGAAACTGTATGATTCCATCCATCTGAACTATCCAGAATAGGTGAGCCCATGGAGACAGACAGTGGATCACACTTGCCTTGGACAGAGGCAAGCAGGCAGAGTGAGTTTGACAGCTGCAGGATTTTATTCTGTGATGAAATGTTTGAGGATTAGTAGAGATGACTGTGCAGTGTTGTGAATAGGCCACTCAAACCCTTTAAAACAGTTAAGGATTGTGTTATGTGAACTTTACTTTAATTAAACAAAATACAAATATAAGATAAATATTGAAAAGTTATGTTCTTGTTCATTTCTTCCACCCATATAGACAGTGGAGACAGGGTCCCACATGGCATCCCAGCCTGGCCTTGAACTTTTCTCAGCTTCTTCTGCTTCGACAACCATGGCCGGCCATCTTCAATATTGCTTAACCCTATCACTGTTTCCCTGAGAAGATAGAATGCAGTCATTTAAGGCCACAGTGATGGTGCGTGTCTGTAATCCCAGGGCCTGGGGACTGAGGCAGAAAGAATAGCTAGTTCAGGGGCCTTCTTGGGTGACGTGGTTTGAGACCAGCCTACACTATATAGCAAGATTCTGTTCCGAAACTAAAAGCCAGTATATAGTTTATTCAGTATAAGCATTTATGGCAAACAACTTTCCATAAGTAGTTTTATTTGCACCTCAGTCATTTTAATTACAATATGATTTATTTTTGTTATACAATTCATTGTGTTCTGTTTATACAGAAGTATGTTTCATAATGTTTAAGTACTTGGATATGTTTCTGTTATCTGTTTCTAGTCTGATGTATGGTGATCTGAGAAAACACTCTGTATTGATTCAATTCTTCTCATCTCCTCTATATTTAGAAATCTTTTTAAAATTGATTTTGAGATATTTATAGGTTTGCACGAAGCAGCGTGAAATAGCTCATAAAGATTCTACTTGCCTGCTTATAGGCTGAATTATGTCCCTCCCAAGTTCATTTTTAAATCTTAATGTCCATTATCTTTGAATGTGAGGACTGGGAAGAAATGTCTTCAGAGAAGGGATCAAGTTAAAATCAGGTTTTGAGTAGATAGTTCCTTATTGAGGGACAAGAGTCCTTACAAAAGTAGGAAACTTGGGGCTGGTTGATGGCTCAGTGGGTAAAGGTACATGCAGCTGGGCGAATGACTCAAGTCCGTTTCTGGGACCCACAAGGTGGCAGGAGAGAACCAGTTCTCGAGGGTTGTTTGTCCCTTGCCGGCCAGTCACATGTGTGAGGTGGCACGTGTGTGTCTGACCTCATGTCCCTACCAACTGAAACAGATAAAGGAGACAGGCAGAAAAAAGGCAGGGTGAGGCCTGCACAGCTCTGCTGCTCTCAGCAGACAGAGCTCCCCCGATTGAGATAGACTCCATTGTCTAAGTCACCCAGTGGGGGTTGTTATTTTGTTATTTTGTTTGTAACCCTGGCAACCTTATACAAAGGGGATCAACCAGATCCCCTTGATGGTGACAACCTGCGAAATTAGAAGGAACTGACTTTGTTACAATCCACCTTTCACGTGCATTGCCGAGTAGTGTGCCAAGAATGGATGCACTACAGTTGGCTAAAAGACACTTGTTTCCATTTGGAGTTATCATGACTGCCACTGCTGTAAACATTCATGCCAACCTATCTATTGTGGTTTTATTTTTACATAATTACTTACTTGTTGTTTGATTTAGTATGTGTGTTGTTACAGATATGTAGCATATCTGTAAGTATGTGCATGTGCATGTATGCATGCATATGTAGGCTTGTGTGTATTTGTGTGTGTCTTGGTCATAGGTCTATGTCAGGTGCCTTCCCTTGTTGATCCCTCAGGGTGTTTGTTTGTTTGTTTGTTTTTTGAGACAGGGTCTCTCACTGAGCCTGAAGTCCCTCCATTGCACTAAGCTGGGACTATTGTCTTCCCACACTCTGTGCTGCAGTTACAGGAGAGCCATCATGCCTGGTTAAAAGACCTAGAGTTATTTATTTTATGCATGTGAATATTTTGTCTGCATGCATGTATGTGAACTAGACATGTGTTTGATGCTTACGTGGTTCTGAGAGTTGTGAGCCACCATGTTGGTGCTGGGAACAGCTGAACAGTCCCATGCCTGGCTCATCATGTGGGCTCTGGGGATCTGAACTCAGGTTCTCGGGCTTGTGAGGAGGTTCTTTGCCAACTGAGGCACCTCCCTAGCCCTCTGCTGTGGTTTTAAGAACTCTGTTTACTTGTAGACTGTTTTTAGATGTTGGCTTAAACATTACAAAACACACCTTTGTGTCCCACACAGATGTATGGAGAAACCTCACCTTAGCACAGGGTCCTCACTGTCCTGTTCCCTGTGTGCCTCTCCTTACAGTAATGCATCCAGGCATGGGATCAGACAAGCACACTGGTTTTCAGCCAGTCAGCTTGTTTTCAAGAACTTGAGAGAAAAGCAAACCGGTCCACTCATATTTACCTGTATGTTTATTTCATCTCTTCTTCTCTTTTTTTTCTCTCTCTTCGTTTCTTTATTTGTCTTGTTCCAAATTCTTATTCAAGATAGTTATTTTTAGAGCATATATACTCAACAAATTCCATTTTCTTTATTCCGAGAGCTTTATTCAATCTGCATTATTAAAGTTTTTTTGTTTTTGTTTTTGCTGGATAGTGGATCCTGTCTCTTTTTTTTGTACTGGGATGGTACCCAGGACCTTGGACACACTAGGCAAACCAGCCCTCAGGTATGTGCTCTGGGTTCTACTGCTCCAGTCACAGCCCTCAGGTATGTGTTCTGGGTTGAGAGTTTTCTTTTGTCTTCACTGCACAGTTCCATTTCCTTCCAGCTCCCATGGCCTCTGATGAGGTGTTAAGTAAGGTCTGTTGAGCTGCAGCACTGCCCTCTGCACATTGTTTAAGGAAAGAGTCAACCTTCTCTGCTTCTTTCTGAGGGGTTTGTTTGTTTTGTCTCTTTTGTCTTAAGCTCTTTGGCCCTATTACATTTTTTTCTCTAAAAGAATTTAATGTTGTTTGGGGTTTGCTGAATTTCTCAAATCGGCAGGTTTTGTGTGTTTCACTGGAACTGTAGAGGGTTTTCTGTTCTTACTGTCTATTGGTCTTTCCTGCAGGGCACCCTTTCCTCTTGACCTCTCACATACTGGTGGTAAATGTGAACCCCTGTGGTGTCATCTCAGGGTCCCAGGATCCTGTTCACCTTCCCACCACCATTTTATTTATGTATTTACTTATGACACACATATACACATAAACACACATCAAACAAACAAACAAACAACAAACAAATAAATAACAGTGTCATTAAGAAACAAACAAAACCTCCCAGTTAGGGCTGAGGATGAAGGTGAATGCTGGAAGTTTCTGCAGTATATCTGAAGCCCTTCGTTTTGTTAGATCCCAGGACCACAAACCAAAGCAAACCAAACCCTCCTGCTGGGCTTTTTCTTTTCTTCTTATTTCTCCTACCCTTTCTGTCTGCTTCCTGCGAGGGCCTGCCTTTCCACTCCACCTTTTGGAGTTTTTCCTTATTTTACTTCACGTTTTGATATGTGGTATGTGGGTGCACGTGCCACAGTTCGCTTGGGGAGGATGGGGGATAATTCTCAGGATTCAATTCTCACCTATGTCTGAGCCATCTTGCTGGCCCTGTCAGGTAATTTCAACATCTGCAAAATCTTGTGTGTATGTTTCGATTTTCTCTTAGTATGCCAATTAATTTTGCATTGCATTCTGGGCATTTTGAACATTAATATTGTTAGTTTCCCGGTCTCGTGTGAATCCTGTAGTGGTGGTGTTACTCTGGTACAATGGATTGTACCAGACCTCCAAAATCCTGTGGTGGCTTAGGGTGTAGCTCAGCTGTAGACTGTTCCCTAGCATGTTCCTGCTGGATTGATTCTCAGCACCACACACACATAAATCCCATGTAACACAGGATTTGATGTGCAGCCTTCTCAGACACAGCTTCAGATTCCATCAGTCTTCTGTGGGTTAGATTTTACTATTTCTTAAAAAACACAGGGTCTCACTCTATGGCCTGAAACTCACTATGTTGCCCAGGTTGGCCTCAAGGTGTGGCTGCCCTCTTGCCTCAGTCTCCCCCAAGCTGGGATTCACACATGGGAAACCAGCCAGATCCACTTGGCCTTTGCAGGTTGATCAGAGCTGTTCTGTGTGTGTGCCACCTAGTGGCCAAGCTGGGAGGTCATCTCAAAGCTCTTGTATGCATGTAGTTAGAGTGAGATGCACAATGCTGCTTCTGAGAATCCCTTCCCAGGCATTCACAAGCAACTCTATCAGTCACTTTCCCAAATGGCTTCCTCTTCTGTGTCCCAATTGCTTTCTAGCTCCTGAATTTCAGTGCAGCAGCCAGAAGAGCCAAAAAGAAAGCAATTGACTTCTCCTTACCTCCCTGAGCATCCATCTCCCTGAGTCTCTGGAGACCTCCAGACTCTTGATCCAGATCTCTCTCAGAACCCTGTCTCTTTGTGCAGCCTCATATCTACACCAAGCAACTTAGAAGCTGAAAATGTGCTAAGCACACCACAGGTTCGGGGTGGCTTTGATTCTATACCTCCTTCCCAATTTATAAGCTACTCTATACTTACAATGTATGCACATGGCATGCTACACTGCATGCGTGGAGCTCAGAGGCCAGTGTGCAGGAGTTGGTCCTGAGGATTGAACTCAGGTTGTTAGACTTGTGGGTAATCCCCATTACCCAATTAGCCATTCCTGCTGGCCCATGCTTCCTTTTCTTAATTTCTCTCAATTAGTGAGAACGCCGAGCAAGCAGTAAGTAGCACCCCTCTATGGCTTCTGCATTAGCTCCTAACCCCAACTTCCATTCTTAATTGAGTTCCTGTCCTAACTTCCTCTAATGATGGATTATGATCTGGAAGTACAAATCAAACAAACCCTTTCCTCCCCAACTTGCTTTTTGGTCCTGGGGTTTTGTTGTAGTAACAGAAACCCTGACTAAGTCACCATCCATCAGGCCTCAGTGAGACACCTCAGAGTTAGCCTGAACTCAGCTCTCAAATTCCTCCTGGTTAGACTGGTCTTCTGACTGCTGTTGCTAACTCAACCTTTTCTGCTGACATGGCCCTCTGTTATCTAGTCTCTTCCATGAAGCCCGTCTTACACCTGGTCTGTGGTGTAGCCATTGCTTCTCTCTCACAGGTCTGGCTTTCCTAGCAGCGGCTCTCATATTGTAGGATGTTCTTGAGAATCTCATTGTCCCATTCCCCTAGGGAAACTTCCCTGGCACCTCCTGGTTCAAAGCATGGAGTCTAAGTCCTGAGCCCAGCAGGCCTGTCATCTGTGGCCTGGACTTACTCTCCTGACTCCTCTCTCATCACCTGAGAGTCTGCTCTCCGAAGTCCAAAGACATAGACATCCCTGAGACACTCCAGGCTGTCGGTCCTCACTCTAGCTCCTACCAATGAGCCCAGCCACTGAAATGTTAGCCTCTCTCTGAGGCCACTGCTGGGTCCCCTTATTCTCCAGACAGGACAAGTGTAGAACCAAGGTCCCCTAACTTCACTGGCATATCTCTTTACAGCTGATGATGCTTTTCTGTGATTATAACATTTGGGAGCCGGAGCTGGGAAAACAGTGAGTTCTAAACTAGCGTGGGCTGTCTGGGAAGATAGAAACAACAGAGTCTGATACACGAGTCTTTCCCATGAGCCTGGGAGCACTTTAAAGGTAAGGACTTACTAATATTTGTCTAGCTTATTAAAAAGTTTAAGTTTTTTTGTGTTTTTAAGTGTGTGTGTGTGTACGTGCCTGGGGTATAATACTGTAGGTGTGTTGCCGTGGCATGCATGTGGTGGTCAGAGGACCACTTGTTTGGTGCTTTCCTTCACCATGTAGGTTCCAGGGATTGAACTCAGGTTGGCAGGCTTAGTGAGGAATGTGCCTGTGCCCATTGAGCCATCTCACGGGCCCCTCAAATTTGCCTTTCTGAAGCTGAGCACAATGCCTAGCTTGGAGCAGATCCTTAATGGCCTTCAAGCACATGGATAGATATGTAGTTAAAGAGTTCTTTGGTGAGTAGAGAAGCAGGACCCACAAAAACGTTTGCAAAATGAACTGAGCTTTTCAGTTTCTCCGAGTAAATGATATAATCATTTCTGGTTCAAGTGTCTTGAAAACCAGATGGAATATTTTCTCATTTGAAGGAAAAGAAGATGCCAAGAAAACACAGTGGCAGGTAAGCCCAGTATTGTGGTTGCTGAAGGGACGTCTCTAACTAGGAAGCGTTAAGCTCTTAGCACCGTGAGTTCATTCCCACCTGGCCACTGGTCCCTTCGCTCTCTTATCTTATTTAGTGGTCTCATCTGTGTAGTGGGGCACTACTCTACAGGATCATTTTGAGAACAGAGTGTGTGAATTCATGGGCTGACATTTGTGAAGAGCTCATTAGATAATATCCTTGTTGTTTTCTGGTGCCTTAGGGAGTTAGTCAGTGGGCAGAATACATGGAGAGAATTCAGACGCTCCAGCTGCTGTCTTTGGGGCTTCCTGCTCCTTAGAGGACAATGTCTTTGGGTTTCTAAGTTTTGAAGCCCACTAATGGGCTGCTAGTCCTGAGTTCCTCCTCTTGCTTTGAGCCACACTCTTGGTCACAGAGATGACAAGAAGCCAGCACCATCACCCTATGCCAGAAGCTTCTCACCTCTCAATCTTGATGTCAGTGATCCCTAAAAGAAGAGAGGAACATCTTAACATGTTATACCTAGACAAGCCCTAGTCACCAAGAACATTCAAAAATACAACTTGGGGATTAAAAATGAAGAAGTTTGGAGAGGTAGTACATCCCTTTAGTCCCAGCACTTGGGAGGGAGGCAGATGTGGGTGAATCTTTGTGAAGGCATCAAGGGCCACACGGTGAGACCCCATTCATCACCCTCAAAACAAACAAACAAACAAACAAAAAAACCAAAAACCATCCACAAATTCTGAAGTTGCATTTTACATTCAGACTAAAGAATCCCGTGGAAGCTCACAGGCCAGCTAAGCTGGGCCTTGTAACAAGGAGGCCTTTCCTCAACAAACTGAGAGCTCAAAACCAACACCCAGAGCAGCCTCTGGCCACTTGGGCATTCATACAACTACAAACACATGCTCCCCAAGCACACACTACATATAAAAAATATTCAAAACCAAAGTGAAGCCGGGCAGTGGTGGCACACGCCTTTAATCCCAGCACTCGGGAGGCAGAGGCAGGCAGATTTCTGAGTTCGAGGCCAGCCTGGTCTACAGAGTGAGTTCCAGGACAGCCAGGGCTACACAGAGAAACCCTATCTCGGGGAAAAAAAAAAAACAAACAAAAAACCCCAAAGTGAAGAAAACCTCATCTGTCTCAATGGGAGAGAAAAGAAAGAAAATTAGAACCAATTGATCTCACCATAAAGAGGCCATTTTCTGTATCTTCTCAATCATTAACAAAACATTTTCAAGAAAACATCTCTGTTCTCACTCATGGGGAATAAGTGGAAACTCACTGAGGAGAGGCAATGCTGACTGAAGTATAAAGCAGCCAGTTCGAGAGCAGCATCCACGGAGCCACAGGCTTCCATAGCCGCATACAGCTCCCTAATCCTCACACTCTTCTGCTTGTCTGTCTCCATCTCGTCTCCACTCCTACACACTTCTCTTCTTCCCTTTCCGACTTGGTAATTCCCTACCTAACTACCCGCTAGCAGTGTAGCCACAGGAGTCCAAGAGCAGAGCACACCAGGTGCACACCTGTAATCCTGGACAGGGCTGTGCATTGGAACCCAGGCTAGACCACACACTGAGACCCTAGGTAATGTCTGTCAGCCCCGCTTTAATGCACATCTGAATGTGTGTGCATGGAGGGAGGTGCATAGCTATCTTTTAAGTTAGCAGGTCAGCCACAAGTTACATCTATCTCCCTCTGTGCCAGGGACATTATAAGATAGCCCGATAGCTAATGAAGGCACAGATGAACTGGATATGGCTCTACTGTAATGCAAAGCTGGCCTGTTTCATGGCTGAGACATTCCTGCAGAATATGGTAATTTTGAGTGAGAAACTTGCAGCAGGGCATGTGCGTTCCCATCAGCTGTGCCAAGAACACATAGCTGGTGCTAGAGACACATGCCACACCCTGGTAGGCCTCTGCCCTTTTCTGACTTTTTTCCAAGGCCATTTTAGGAGTGGCTTCAATGTTTTGGGGGAATTTCCCCTTCCATCCACAGGGGCTCTGAGGACTGCAATGATGTGTTTAGAAGTCTTATTCTAAATTGAACAGCAGTGTGCCCGAGTTCTGGATGGAGGTGACCAGAGTAATCTTCCCTGGAGGCCTTGGACGAACCATGGTCTCTGTCTCCAGAGTGGACTAGAGCAGACTATGATGGCTCATGTCTGAAATCCCACCAATTGGAGGGCTGAGGCAGAAGACTTGCCGTGAGTTCTAGGACAGCCTGGGCTATATAGTGAGTTTCAGACCAGCCTAAACTATAGAATGGGAATCTATCTCAAACCAATGAAACAACCAAACTAAACCAAACCAACCAACTGAACAAACAAACTCCGTAAAATTTCCAATAGTCATTTTGTAAAAAGCAAAACTGAACAAACAAAATCAATATTAAATACTGTAAACCATTTTATCTTGCCCAATGTGTCTGGAGTGTTGCTGTGGCATGTAGCTGATGTTGGTGAGGCACATTGCTCTATTTTTATACTTCCTGCTTGTTTTTCTCTACATGCTTTAAAAAGTGTTTTTGAAGTCCAACACACATTTAATGTTTTAAGTGCATCTCTATGGAGTTGCTGACATGCTCATTCCCAACAGCCTCATGGAGCCAGTGACCATGCTGGGTGGCACATGTCTGTCACATGAGGTATCTGGGTGTGGCCTAGGAGGAGCCATTCATGTCTAAGGCATATTCTAAGGAAGGACCTCTGGTGACAACAGAAGACCTAGTTTTTCCAACTGCACACATGTTCACAAATCTTCACAGCTAGTCACCAGTGGACAGCAACATGCTCTGTCCAGTTCGTACAGAATAGCTCCTCAAACACACAGGCCTAAGCATGCTTTGGGGGCTTGGGCCTGGCTGTTTCTGACAAGAAGAATGCTTTCCACACAGATATCAGCACACTATCACTGCTCAGTGATTTGACAGTCTTTTGGAGCGGGTCCTTATTGATCTTGCTGCCTGCTGGACCTTGCTGTATCAAAGGCATTAGGAATGGTGGGGCACACTTGTAATCCCAGCACTAAAGAGGCCAAGGCCTGGGGATTGTGAGTGTGAGGCCTGCCTGGACAACACACACAGTGAGTTCAAGGTCAGTCTGTTTTAGAGAGAGAAGGGAGATATTTGGGACTGGAGAGATGGTTCAGCAGTACAGAGCACTTCCTGCTCTTCCAGAGGACCTGAGCTCAGGTCCCAGCATTCATGCTGGGTGACATGAGTTATAACCTCTTGTAACCCTAGCTCCAAGGGATTCAATGTCCTCTTCAAGTTTCTGAGGGCACCCACACATAAAAAGCATCCACACACATGTGGTACCAACTTACACACATATACCTAAAAACATAAATAAATAAATCTTTTAAAAAATCTCTAGGGCAGGAGACACAGATCAGTGGTTAAGAGCACTTGCTGCTTCTGTAGAGGACCTAGTTAACTCACGACCATCTTTAACGCCAGCTCTAGGGCATCTGTTGTCATCTTCTGGCCCTGTAGGCACCAGGCAGGCACATGGCACACATACATCCATGCATCAGAACATCCATATGCACACAAAAACGTTTAATAAAAAAGTTATATAATAAATGTTGAAAGATAAAGAATGGATACATCTATTAAAGTTATTAAAACTTGACTATCCAGCCCACAAGCAAAGAGATGCAGGGTCTCCATTGCTGGTTTCCAATTCAGATAGTAATATAAGAATATGTCATAACTCTTGTATAAATGTATTTTCTGGCACTTGCTTGTGACTGTCTGGTACCCTATTCCTTAGGCCAGAGATGTATAGCTAGAATTCCTAAGGAAACTCATTGTATGATATGAAGATACTGGAAAAATAATGGAAATCTGTGGCCAGACAATGGAAACATATAGTATATATCAATGGAAACATTATATATATGTACACATATATATTATAAAGTAGTTCTTAAGTTTGTTCTGGAATGCTCTACATGCACAAAGCATGGCAGATGTGGTATAAAATTCTGATGAGGACTCCCAGTGCAGCTTTTATACTGTAAGATACTCTCCAACAAAATACATCTCATTTTCTATGTAAAACAGGCTTGTTTTAGGAAATGATATTGGCGAAAGACTGTGCAAATGTAAGCTTAGGATGGTTTTGAAAACACCCACTGGTGGTGTTGAACGCAGAGTGGTGTTAAGGGGTCACTGAGGAACTTGCTCTGTGGCTAACCAACAGAACTCATGGTCTTGGGATCAGCTATTATGGGCTGTACTCGTCACTGATTTTCCTCTAAGCACTCCCAGGAATTCTAAACTGAGAAGAGACTGGAGACGGAGCAAGTGCAGCTCATAGTGTTACGTGCGTGTGTGCATGTGTGTGTGTGTCTGTCTGTCTTGGTCTTTCCCCTTCTCTGTCTCTGTCTGTGTGTATGTCTGTCTGTCTCTGTCTCTGTCTCTCTCTGTGTGTCTGTCTCTGTCTTTCCCCCTCTCTGTCTGTGTGTGTGTGTCTGTCTGTCTGTCTCTCCCCCTCTCTGTCTCTCAGGGGCAAGCATACATCCTGACATACTTCGGGCCTTCATACCTCCCACCTATGTGTGACCAAGCTCATCCTATGCAGGTGGGGCAACGAAGTAAGAACATGTGGCTTGTCATCTTCCATGAACGGCGGCCCCAGCATTCCAGGAAGTTCTGTTGTTGGGTAGCCAGGGCTTACAGGTTAGAGGTGTTTTTGTTTTATAGATCTATTAAGTATGGTGATTTAAACTTAAAGCACACATGCCCAGCTTAATGCTCTCCTTTGGGATGGTGAGTTATCTGTTTGTTTTCGCTTTTAGATTTATTCTATTTTGTGTGAATGATTGTTTTGCCTGCATGCGTGGATGTGTATCGTGTTCATGCCTGGTGTCCTCAGAGGTCAAAAGAAGGAATCAGATCCCCTGAAACTGAAGTTACTGGTGGTCGTAAAGTACTGTGTGGGGGCTGGGAACTGAACCTGGGTTCTCTGTAGGAGCAAGTGCTTTCGTGTTCTGAGCCACCTCTCTGGCCCTGTGATGGGGATTGGTGAATTCTTAGTTCTGTGGTCAGGCACCTTGGGCCACATGTCAGCCTCAGTGCTACAAAACAAAACAAAACAAAAACAAAACATTTAGCTCTCATCCCCAGCACAAAGCAAGTTTGGTCTCTGTGACTGCTTTCATATTTACATATAAATGCCACATAAAATTGGTACTGGACACTCCATTTTCACTGAGAGATGATTGTTGAGGATGGAAAGACCTGTTAGTAAATGACTATGAAGTGCTTGGCTTATCAAAATAAGGTATAAATAACCTCCTGAGAAGGCCAAACTGGGCTGTATACTGGTAAGGTGGGACTGGCACTGGGTCTTGAGCTTTTCTGACCAGGACAGATACTCTATAGTTCCTGTTCTGTGTGTGTCCTCAGGACTCCATAGCCATCCTCTGTGCCTTAGACGTTGAGACTCAAAGAGAGACTTCTGAGACCCTCCTCCATCACAGAGAGACTTCTGAGACCCTCCTCCATCACAGAGAGACTTCTGAGACCCACTCCATCACAGAGAGGCTTCTGAGACCCTCCTCCATCACAGAGAGACTTCTGAGATCCACCTCCATCACAGAGAGAC